>BTPG01000004.1:178679351-179082884 GCA_036245525.1 Semisulcospira habei
CACTCATCAACAAATGCAGGACAAGACCACGAGGCTTGCTGACATCTCGTCCCAAGTGGGCCTCACCATTCACAAACAGAAAACAAAGACAATGAGGCTGAACGCAACCTGGGAAGAACCAGTCTTGCTTGCTGGCACCCCGTTGGAGGAAGTGGAGTCCTTCACCTATCTCGGGAGCATCATAGACAAAAAAGGCGGCACTGATGCAGATGTCAGAGCACGAATCGGTAAAGCCAGAGCAGCCTTTCTCCAGTTGAAAAAAGTGTGGAGTTCCAAAGAGCTGTCACAACACACCAAAGTCCGGATTTTCAACTCCAATGTAAAAGCAGTTCTCCTATATGGAGCAGAGATTTGGAGATTGACAAAAACCACAGTCAACAGAGTACAGACCTTCATGAACAGTTGCCTTAGAAGAATTTTGAAAATGCACTGGCCAGAGAAGATCAGCAACGTCAGACTCTGGGAGAGAACAGAGCAGATAACAGCAGAGAATGAAATTGGGCGAAGAAGATGGGGATGGATCGGTCACAGTCTGAGAAAGCCAGCTAGGCATTGTCATGGAACCCCCAAGGAAAGAGGAAAAGAGGTAGGCCGAGAAACTCCTGGCGTCGAGACCTCCAAGCAGACATCAAGAGACTGGGAACCACCTGGAGTAGAATCGAAGGAGAAGCACAGGACAGGAGTTGCTGGAGGTCTCTCGTCGACGGCCTATACCCGGGTAGGGGTGACAGGCGTAAGTAAGTAAGTAAGTCCCCCAGGGCAGACCCGGGTGGGGGTTAAAATAGTTCAAGGGTGGTGCCAGAATAGCTTGGCGCCTCTAGGCGCCAAGCTATTCTAGCACCACCCTTGAGCTAAAGCCATTGGTCTGTATCCTTATCTGTAAGTACTATAATGTAGCTTGCATAGGGCAGTGTACAAATTTGAAGCTTTTAGCCTCAGTATGATGTGGGTTAATTAGAGGCGCCAAGCTATTCTGGCACTACCCTTGAACTATTTTAGTCAAACTTATTTCACACACTGGTGTATTCCGAATGATAAGGGTTAGGGGAGCCCGTAACGTGGGAACGATCGCAAAACACTATTCTCAGTAGTACCTACACATAAACACTCACCACGGCCACATCCAGAGCATGATCAACGGCAGACAACCTGAATCCGATACCATAGAGGTCTTGGATGACAGAAAGGACCACCTCATAAATTCCCTCAGCGGAGGGGGCGGGGGGTGGGGGTGGGGGTTATGGATGGGTGGGGGGGGGGGGTATAGACTGGCCCACGCACTACGTGTTTAGGTTTCACGCAGCACGCCCGCCCACAGCGGAACGCATGACGTCAAAGCGTGACCTCACGACCCTCTCGACGTCAAGCTGAGTGGCATTGGGTGTGATGCCACACGGACGGCGAAACAAGGTTCATGTGAGGGTGAATCCATCGCGTGGCAATCCATTTGTTTCCCACCACCACCGGGCATCCCCCATGTGTAGTGCTTCCGTATCCTGACGCTTCCCGCCTGTCCTCCAGGTCCGGCTCAAAGTTGTACCAGAACAACGCCATTCCCTTCGCAGGCGCCACGGATATGCCAAGCTTGGGAAACACGGTGAAGCCTCCTCTCTCCACGTCAGCCATGTAGATGATAAAAGTCGCCAGTCTCATAGACGTCTCGTACACTTTCTCATACGGGCCCGTATTGAATGGTGGGTTGTCTTTGTGCTGATCCCCCAGTCCGTAGTTCTGAACGTGGAAATCTTCGATTGCGTTAGATACGTCTAGTCCCGTGATGACCCCTACTCTCCGAGACAGTCCGGCCACCAGTGGGAAATGTTTGTCAAACAACCAGACTTGTTCACATATTTCTCATGTGTTTGTCGTACAACGCTTTGTCCACCCTCATCTTGTAGTGGCTCATCTCTTGCAGTCTTTGTATCTCCCAATTGTTGATGACGTCATAGAAGAGGGATACGTAGGGCACCACAGAGAGGATTTCTTCCTTGTAGCGTAAGAAGGGACAGTGCAGGGCTGGCTTGTACCGACGCACGTGGTGAGGATGGACCGTCGCCAGTCTCTTACCCTTGTGTCGCAAACATAGGTCTCTGATATCTGAATCAAACTCAGACTTACTGAGGGATTTATAGGTGTGCGCAAAATTCTTGGTGTCCGCAAACGTGTTCTCCCCACCTTTCAACGCTTGCTTTACGTGCTGGGCGAGTTGATTGCTCTGCAGATATCGAGATAACCTGTTGTCGAAATTCTTGTTACCACACGCTTTCCTCGCCGCGCTGGTGTCGTTCATAGCCAGGTGAGCACGACAAAGCATGAGCAAAGCGATAAAATGCTTGTGCTGAGTAGTCTCCCAGTCGCTTTGCCCATGCTCAGTCACGTCACGGTCCCTGGGTTTTGGCGTTCTAGCAGCAACACTCAGCTTCTCCACGGCCAGTTGCAGCCAGTCCTGTGACAGCTCGACTTAGCCAGCGTGAAAAGCGTGATTCCCCAAATACAGCCCGGTACAGAAAGGGGTTGTCCGTGATAGCCCAGGTAGTCGCCTCGAAACATGTCAGCAGCATTCTGGCGGTAGAAGTATTGTATGCGAATCAAAGCCATGTGAGCATGATCCAAGTCAGTCGGTTTTGGGAAAGCTTGACTCATGCGTCTATGCGAGACCAAAAGGCCGGCAGTATTTCTCCAAGCACCATCCAGACATCTGGAAAACGAGCAATGAGGTCAAAACCGCTGTTCGGGTGAATCATCATCTGGCGACGTGCTTCAGGTGTAGTAACGGCGAATATGCCCAGTTCTTCTGTTAATATCCTGTTCAACTCGTTGTTTTCGAGGTTGCCGTACTCCTGCAGAATTGTGAACATTTCTTCCTCAACACGTGCATACTGAAGAAGTCTGTGCATCGAGCCACACACTTGAGCCTGCGTCATCAGATCCCAAAGGAGATGGAAATTAGCAAAGCTAACTCTGGCAACGTTTTACAAAGACACACGACGCTGACAGTCCTAGCAATTACTGATTCAGTCCATGGAGCAGACTGCGCCAATATCTTCGTCAGAAAGTGTGTACTCGGACGCGAATACCACTGCTAGGGTCGACCATAAAACAGATGACGTACCATTCAAAACGTGACGTCAGAACAAACAAAATGGGATGACCATGGACGGGCACATGGCGCTTCAGTCGCGCCAGTTGTATGGTTTGTCGGCTGGTGGTTTAGCAGTTATTTTTAATAGAATAACAGCACAAACTACACGTCGTGGCATCGTTAGTGCCACGACACCGTGTACACAATGACGAGATTGGTGTTTTACGTCATCCGTCGTTGTGCCAGAAGTTTACGTTAGAGAAGAGCAAACTAATTTTCCAGCCGGTTATCATACTTTGAACTTTCAGGTCACAGTTTGACCTAATCTTACACTGGGAGCAGTGACAAAGTAAGGATTAAGTAAATATTGTTTACGTAAAATCATTCGGGTATTAACGAAAGAATAGGTTTTTTGTCCTCGTAAAAAGTTTAGAAGATATGTGTGAATTAAAAGTGAGTCTATGTTCTGGGCCGGTGGTCGTCCGACCGTCGGCAGTCGTCTGTCGTCCGTCCGCCGTCGTCCGTGGTAAACATTAACGTTGGCATTTTCTCGGAGACTATTCAAGCCACAGTCTTCAAACTTGGCCCAAGAATACTTTGTGGCAAGGCCTTTCTAAACATACCAGTTTGGGTGACCTCTCTCAATGGTCAAGGTCACAGGCGATGAGGAAATAGGTCAAAAATAGGTTATGTTTTATACAGTGGACACTGTGGACACAGCTTGACGACCTCGATTTTGCAGACGACTTGGCATTACTGTCCCACACTCATCAACAAATGCAGGACAAGACCACGAGGCTTGCTGACATCTCATCCCAAGTGGGCCTCACCATCCACAAACAGAAAACAAAGACAATGAGGCTGAACGCAACCTGGGAAGAACCAATCTTGCTTGCTGGCACCCCGTTGGAGGAGGTGGAGGCCTTCACCTATCTCGGGAGCATCATAGACAAAAAAGGCGGTACTGATGCAGATGTCAGAGCACGAATCGGTAAAGCCAGAGCAGCCTTTCTCCAGTTGAAAAAAGTGTGGAGTTCCAGAGAGCTGGCACAACACACCAAAGTCCGGATTTTCAACTCCAACGTGAAAGCAGTTCTCCTATATGGAGCAGAGACTTGGAGGTTGACAAAAACCACAGTCAACAGAGTACAGATCTTCATAAACAGTTGAAAATCCACTGGCCAGAGAAGATCAGCAACGTCAGACTCTGGGAGAGAACAGAACAGATAGCAGCAGAGAATGAAATTGGGCGAAGAAGATGGGGATGGATTGGTCACAGTCTGAGAAAGGCAGCTTCCAGTATCACTAGGCAGGCATTGTCATGGAACCCCCAGGGAAAGAGGAAAAGAGGTAGGCCGAGAAACACCTGGCGTCGAGACCTCCAAGCAGACATCAAGAGACTGGGAACCACCTGGAGTAAAATCGAAGGAGAAGCACAGGACAGGAGTCGCTGGAGGTCTCTCGTCGACGGCCTATACCCGGGGAGGGGTGACAGGCGTAAGTAAGTAAGTAAGGTTATGTTTTGACAAAAGTGATTTGTTCTCATATACTATTTACAACATCAAACCCAAACTTGGTACAAAGATACCTGAAGGTAAGAACTTGGTTGATCCCTCAAACTTGGCGCAAGGATACTCTGTGGCAAGACCTTTCTAAACATACCAATTTGAGTGACCTCTCTCAAAGCTCAAGGGTCCAAGCGATCAGGAAAAAAGTCCAAAATATCCATATTTTGACAAAAGATTGTTTGTCCAAATACTATTCACAACAGTACTTTAAACCCAAACTTGGTACACAGATACCTGATGGTTAACCCCGGCCGGGGCCTCACCTATTTTTAGGGCTCTAGAACCAAGGCCCCGAATCCAACCGCAAAGAATCCTTGTGACGCATTAACTTACCGGATGATCTGACAGTGACGCATAAGATATTTTGGATATTAACGCTTTCCAAACGCCTATGTTCCCTTCAGCTATCATGGAACACACTTAAATCGGAGCGGATCCGTTGCTTGGGGTTGTTTTCGTCGTTAGACCAGACTGAAAAATCTCCAATTTTGAACACGTGATGCTTGTATCTCCGCCGCAGAGTTGTCTTGGTAAAAGTATTAGCAGGTGGTGCAGAATTACTTAGCATTTTTCTTTTTCCTCCCGTAAAGAGCCTTGCCAAAGAGTACAGTGTTTTCATGTGTACTGCAAGAATGTAACCCCGGCTGGGGCCTCAGTTATTTTGGGGGGGCTCTAGAACCGAGACCCCGAAGCGCACTAACTTTGACTGGTGACTCATAAGATGGTGGTGGCGCACCAAATATTTTGGATCCTCACGCCCTCGGAACGTCGAACTTGACTGTAGGTGTCATGGCGGAACACTAGAATCAGAGCGGATCCGTTGCTTGGGGTAGGTTGTTTTCGTCATTAGACTGGAAAATCTCAATTTTCGAACACGTGATGTTTTTATCTCCACCGCAGAGTTGTCTTGGTAAAAGTATTAGCTGGTGGTGCAGAATTACTTATTTGTTTGTTTTTTTTTTTCTTCCCGTAAAGAGCCTTCCCAAGGAGTACAGTGTCAATATATGTACTGCAAGAATGAGGCGTCAAAGGAATTATGAACAAAAATATGACGTCATCTTGGTGTCGAGTGACGTAAATGTTTTCTGGTTACCAACATGTAAGCTAATGATGTGGAATCTGTTTATCCGCCCAAATTCTTCAATTTCGTGTGGACAAAATGGCAGGAAGTCCGAAATCTTTCACGTCGCAGTAGCTGACAGTGGCTTGTGCATTTAATAAAACCTTCTACATGAGTTTGTGGTGACATAGGAGCTCCAGGTAGGTTGCTTCTCTGGTTCCTTATTTCTTTAAAAAAATAAATTCTGTCGTTTAGCGCCGCGCCACGACTCCTATACACGTTTCAACACACGGCAGGGCCTAGGGACTCCAAGCGCTGTTCCTTGGTATGCGCTTGGCCTAAGAGCTACTGTCACAGTAGGCACAAGAGGCCATTACACACACATACACACACACACTATGGTAAACAACAGACAATCAGATGTTGTTGTTTTTTTAAATGGGAAGAACCATAACCCACAAAGTCCCTTCTATATGAGAGCTGTCCTCGCTGTCAATGGTCTCTACCTTTTGTCTTTGACCTGATTCTGATGTTGAATTATCTCCTATTGAAAAAGTCCCGCAGATCTGCCAATGCGTCAGTGAGTTCTATAAGGGGCGCAAGACATACGCGTCATTGATTTGTCAAACGTCATTTGTCATGACGTAAGTTTTAGTTTGTAATTTTATATTTTACGTGATATGAGTTTCACTTTCGCTTCATAGGCTTGAGAAAATAGTGAAAAAACTAGAACTTTACTATACAATTTCAGTCTTGCTATAATTTGTGAAAGCAGGTGGACTTTACCTAGCTACATGATATACTAAGTACACGGGTCACCTGCATGCTCTTCTGAAAGCGTGTCGATGTGTGTGTGCGTGTGCATGTTAGTGCGTGCGCGCGCGCGCGCTCCAAACATCTCCAAGAGGCATAGATCCACATGGGCCTGGAGGTTCAAGTAAATATGACAAAAATTACGGACTCTAATCTAGGTCAACCGACTTTCTATAAACGGTTATTTATGTCTTCAATGAGACATTCAATTACAATATGCTCGGAGGCTCTCTTAAGGCTTCCTCAGACGGAGAAACGAAACGAAACATTTCGTCGAAATGTCCGCATTTCAGACATTTCTCCAACATTTCACCGTTTCACGAAATGCGAAACGACACATTTCACGAAATAGAACTTGTCTCTATTTTGCGAAACATTTCGCCGAAACATTTTACCCGTCACCCAATCAGCGCCGTCCGCTCGGTCACACCCCAATCTGACGTCATTCAAGCCCAAACACTGAGGACTGCAACGGTAAAGCGAAGCCGTGGAGTCAGGTCTATTATGGCTAGAATTGCGTGATATGACGCACGATTCTGTACGATTTAAGCGGAGAAATCATTTTCGAAATGGAATCTATCAAGTATCATCACTAAAGTACCACCAAAATATGATTTTAGGTCAGTTTTCTGAACCCCACTTTCATCGGCTGCTCTTCACGAAGCCGCCTACAAGATGGCGGCTATCGCTTCGAGACGGCGGCATCCTCGATTCACTTGGACCAGCCTTGTTTACGCATTCAAAAGCGCTTACGTTTATTCGATATGGTCGGCAATTCACTTTAATTGTGTAAGTGAAGGCCACACATGTCTTATATGTTTAGTTTTTAAGCGTCAGTAGTCAGAAATATGACCGGCCGATATCCACCGATACAAACCAGAGCATGTGTCAGTGAACAGTTACTTCCCCTGTACCAGGCGAAATGAATTTTCACCGCGTTTCTGCGTGTGCGGAAAAGGCATTTTGATGCAATGAAAATGTTTCGTTTCTTGTGCATTTCGTTTCTCCGTGTAGGGAAGCCATTAGCCACCCACTTAAGAAAGTATTTCGCCAAGTTTCAAGCTTGTGTGTACAAAAATATCGGAGATTCTCTTGTTTACATAGTTACATACGCACACACATACGCTGACAAACATACGCGCCAAATGTACGTTCAGCAGCGAGGTTAGCGTAACTAGACATGACGTAATTTTTATCTTGTTACTTCAATTGTTAGAGGTTTAGCCTGCCCGCCTTTGACATCATGGACATGCTATTAAATTCGCCCCCACCGCGACCCGTCCTAAAAAGTCCCTTCTATAAACAGAATGGACTTCAGTTTTTTTTTTTAATTCATCGCAGAAGAAAATGTCGACACGAAGAATTCTCGACTTCAGACAGTGACGGTGACGTAGATTGATTGATTGATTGTACATTGCTTAACGTCCCGACAGCAACAAGGCTTTCTCAGGACGTGCCTGCACTGCTTGTGAAAAAATAAAAAAGAAACAGAACATTGAATGTATGTCGCCAGCCGTCAAATACGTTAAATAACCTAACACACGGGCCTAAATAGAGCTAAGACCATTTAGCAACACACATCCAATATCAAGAGCTACAGGCAGTGCAGACAGTAGGAGAGTTTTAAAAGGCAAATACAGTGAATGGACAAGGGTAGACAGAAACACATGCCCCAGAATAGAGAGAAAAACCCACCCTGTGGGGCTGACCAGGGTGACCCTGGGAACTAAAAAATACCTAACCCCACCCAAGTCCCCCAGGGCAGACCCGGGTGGGGTGACGGTGACGTAGAAGCGCTAGCCTCATTATATATTGTTGCTGTTGTTAAGTCCCTTCTATTTATAGAAGGGACTTATAAAACGGGTCGCGGTAGGGCGAATTTAATAGCATGTCCATGATGTCAAAGGCGGGCAGGCTAAACCTCTCACAATTGAAGTAACAAGATAAACATTATGTCATGTCTAGTCATACGCTAACCTCGCTGCTCAGCGTACATTTGGCGCGAAGCGACGTATGTGCGTGCGTATGTATGTATGTATGTATGTATGTATGTATGTATGTATGAGGACTCTCACAGAGCTAGCCTTAAGGACAAGCGGCTCAGGAGAAAAAAACAGAGATGCCGCAGCTCAGAACCCTGGCCATACCTTCCCCTGCAGCCACTGCGGTCGAACCTGCCTGTCTCGGATTGGCCTCCGCAGCGGCCACGAACAAGCCTGCAGACGTCGTGGGCAACTCCTCAGTATAAAATCTTCGTTCGCGAAGTCAAGCCAAGAGAGGAGGATGTATGTATGTGTGTGTGCGTATGTATGTAAACAAGAGAATCTCGAATATTTCTGTACACACAAGCTTGAAACTTGGAGAAATACTTTCTTAAGTGGGTGCATAAGAGAGCCTCCGAGCATATTGTAATTGAATGTCTCATTGAAGACATAACAACCGTTTATAGGAAGTCGGTTGACCCAGATTAGAGTCCGTAATTTCTGCCATATTTACTTGAACTTTTGCATATTGCTAGTTTGGAGAAAGACATTAGCCAGCTTTGATACTTTCAACGTCTTTAGTAAAAATTAATTTTCAGAAAAGAATTCAAACAGTAAAAAAAAATTTTTGACTTCTATAGATAGTCAAACAGTTGCGGTGACGTAAAAGAGGCAACTCCGTCACCACGCAGACATTGACATAATACTGTAAATATGACGTCATTGTCTCTAGCGCGCCGCGCTCTCTCTTTCTCACAGACATGCGCACATCTCCAAGAGGCATAGATCCTCCCTCATGCGCCCGGAGACGGCATGAAGATCTACGTCTTAGGAGATGTTGGAGCGCGCGCGCATGCACACACTATCAGGCACGCACACACACACACATCGTCACGTTTTCAGAAGAGCATGCAGGCGACCCGATATAGCTAGTTTGGAGAAAGAAGTTGGATGAGTTCCGCCTTAGCCAGCTTTGTACCCTTTCAATTTCTTCAGTAAAAATTAATTCTTTTCAGAAAAAAAACCCAGTAAAAAATCTTGACATCTGGAGAAAGTCAGACAGTGGCGGTGACGAAAAAGAGGCAACTCCGTCAGCACGCAAACATATTCTAAATATGACGTAATTTTTTTTCTCTAACTTGCTTGTTCTTTCTCTCACATATGCGTGCATCTCCAAAAGGCATAGATGCTCCTGTGCCCGGAGGGCTCATGAACATCTATGCCTCTTGTGGGTGTTTGGAGCGCGGGCATGCACGCACGCACGCACACACATACACACACATCGACGCGCTTTCAGAAGAGCATGCAGGTGTACTTAATATAGCATGTACTTAGGTAAAGTCAACATGCTTTCACACAAATTATAGCAATGACTGAAATTGTACCGTGAAATTCTAGTTTTGTCACCGTTTTCCAATCACTGAATGTCTTGAAGCAAAAGCGAAACTCATATCACGTTAAATATAAAATTACGTAACCCTAAAAAATACGTCAGGACAAATGACGTTCGAAAAACCAATGACGCGTATGCACTGCACGCGCCCCTTATAGAGTTCACTATGGCGCACTGGCACATCTGCGAGGTTTTTCAAAAGTAGATATTACATCAGAATCAAGTCAAAGACAAAAGGTAGAGACCCTTTACAGCGAAGACAGCTCTCATATAGAAGGGACTTCGTGGGTTATGGTTCATACCATCTTGTTATACGTCGTTTCTGAACTGACGCAAAAGCACCAGACACTTCGTTGTTATACGTGAATTGACACAAATATATCTCTCTCTCTCTCTCTCTCTCTCTCTCTCTCTCTCTCTCTCTCTCTCTCTCTCTCTCTCTGACAGTTTGATTTACTGAGGAAGACAGCTTATAGAAAGACGGTTGACCCACATTTGAGTCCGTAATTTTCGTTCTATTCACTTGGTATTTTGGATGTAGCTAGCTTTGAAATAGACATTGGACGAGTTCGTAATCCAGCGTTGTCAACTCCTCTTCAATATTTTTAAAAATAATTAATTCAGTTTGGCAAGTTTTGGATCCAGTATAATTATACTCCCATCAGTCAGCCCTGGAGAAGGCTGTGTAGAAGAAAACAGTCAGCCCGAATGCGTCACTGTGTACACAGCGTCGTGAGACTAGCGATGCCATGACGTCAAGCTTATAGTGACGTCATGCTGCTGCTCGTGCTATTATTCTTCGGAATTCCTGTCGCTACACGAACTCACAGAGCGTACTAGTGGCAGGAAGCGCCGTGTGTCCGTCTCTATTTGTGTGCGCCGGCATGTGTGTTGATCAGACGGATTGGCTTAGAGAGGAGGGAAATGGATCAGACGGATAAGCTTAAAAATATGAACAACTCTGAATGTTCCTAAACAAAAAACGCATGTGAGCTCCAGACAATACGGTAGACTTTGGGATGAAATCCTCATCTTGTTATTTTCCTTCTTCTTTTTTTCATGCACTTTTGTTGTTGTTGTTGTTTTTTACGTTACGTCACATTCCTTCTGCGATAATAATAATAATAATAATAATAATAATTCAGCGCTTTTTCTATAACGTCCTTCCCCACTTACGCAGGGTCGGAACACTTTACAAATAATTATAAACACACACAATAAACTACAAATCACAACAACACAAACAGTTCAGGCATACTAACCACAGTCTTTCACACAATGAACACATTCTGTTTACAGTAACACCATCTGTTTACAGTAACACTATCTGATTACAGTAACAAGATAAGTAGCGACTGCTCTCAATATTTGTTTGTCTATTTTGACAAAGGGTATTTACCCGAAATATTAACTCAGTCAGCTCGGCGCACGTATTTCCAAATTTTTGGAGGCGTGATCTAAAGACTATGCACCTGTTGCAGGAGATGGATCGACCATGATAATTCGAGGGCAGTGCCAGATTAGCTTGGCGCCGACAGGCACCAAGCTAATCTGGCACTGCCCTTGAATTGTCATGTCGATCCATCTCCCGCTGTAGTGCGGCAGGGCTGAATGGGTTAATACATTGTGTTCTAACTGCCGTTTCTAAGCGTGTTTCTTTCTCCGTTGGGTTCTTGTCTGCATTCTACACGCTTGGCCGTCACCTTTTCGCCTTGGTCTTTATTGGCGCCGAAGGGGGCTACAGGCCTATGATAAGCTGGTTATTTCACTTCGCTTCACCAGCGCGAGGTAAACTCACAAATCTCCAGATGACAAACTCGTGTCGCACTGCCACTACACCGTGGTCCACCCTGCATCCTTGGTATCACGGGCGATTTCCTGTCAGGTTCGGACGCAACAGGCCGCAAGGCGCATCTCAACCCACTAACTGCCGGGGGCAAAGTCAACGCTAACCAGCTGCAAGACATAGACCCTAATGAGCTCCCGCAGTCGCGGAGCGGCTTATGTGATCCAGATTTAGGCCTCCCATCCTGGAAATAAACAAGACACGCAGGTGTATCCAGGCCAGCAACGAGTCCGAAATAGTTCAGGCGGTTAAGCGTCGGAGCAGGAGAGCGAAGGGAATCGCCGGGTCGTGGGTTCGAATCCCCGTCCCGCCCCGGTAGCTGGACTCGCAATCCAGGGGGGAAAGACAGGCTTGTTCAACAGCATGTCCGTTGAAAGGTCCTGGTAAATCAAAGTGGCACAGTTGGAGTGCGCCTGAATTGATCAGTGTTCAGGTCGTACTCCATAGGCAACAGATTTCCCTGTCCCCCATAACCCGCCCGTCAGGGCCGTCTATTATCACTTCGGTGCCGTGGACGTTAAACCCGAACTAACCATCCAGGCCAGCTGCCCATACCTGTCAACTACTTTGTGCGCGATCACCATGGCAGGTGGGCAGTCCAGGTGATATGAAGGACACAATGCTGGAGAGAGAGAGAGAGAGAGAGAGAGAGAGAGAGAGAGAGAGAGAGAGAGAGAGAGAGAGAGAGAGAGAGAGAGAGAGAAAGATGATAATGATGATGAAACGTTTTATTCAGGATAAAAAGTTGTAGGCATAGCAATGCCTATTTTCCAAACTGTCCTGCTACTCTACACATATAAAAATACATCAGACGATACAGCAAAAGATAAAACACATATAAGTAAAAAAGACCCATCCCCCCCCCCCACCCCCACCCCCCACCCTGAGGAAAAAAAGAAGAAGAATTAAACCAATATATATATATACACTCGTATGAACCTGACATGTTAATGCAGACAGTCGAACTATTACATAACCTGCAGCAATCTGCTGTGCTGGAGCAACATACTAAGCAGAAAGATAGAACATTCACAACGACAGCAGATATTAATGGACGCGAGCTCTGAAGATAGATAACTTTGAAATAGACTTTAAGTGAGAGGGCAAGTTATTCCATGACTTAGCACCGGAAAATGATATGCTAGATTTGAAGATGTCGATTCTCGGTTTTGGGAGATGGAGTAAGCTGTTTCTCGTGTTCTCTCTATTCGTGTGGGAAAACAGCTCACGGAGACAGGGAGGGGCGGCATCGTTTAGAATTTTTTGCACAAGTAAGCATCTATTAAGTTCCATTTGTTTACTAAGTGGTAGGATATTAAGGGCCTTCAGTCTTTCATCAGTAGGGGACGAACCAGGAAGAATAAGCTTAATACCTCGCCGGAAAAGGGAATTAATTTTTTTCAAATGAATGTCTCCACAGCCGTCCCAGATATTGGAAGCATAATTACAATGTGTCTTGATGTGTGCGTTAAAGAATAGTTTTCGAGCATCAATGTCAACTATACGACTTAATTTGGATAATAAAAAGAGATTCTTCGAAATAGTTTTACATGCAGTTTCTATGTGAGGCTCCCAGCTGAGCTGTTCGTCGACTGTCACTCCTAACAAACGATGTTTTGACACTTGCTCTATGGGCTGACAGTGAAGGGACAGTTCAAGGGGTTGCAAACCACGTTGACGCTTTTGGCGTGTCGTCACCAACATGCTTTTCGTTTTAGGAATACTAATAATCATATGATTTTCTTCACACCAAGTTGACACTTCATCTAAACTATGTTGGAGGACAGCGCTCACGGTTGAAACATTTTTATCAGATACATGTAATGATGTATCATCAGCAAACAGTTCACAGTTTGTGTCGGGGTGTGATATTGACAGTGGAAGGTCATTTATAAAGATGTTGAATAATAAAGGTCCTAGGGTGGATCCCTGAGGAACACCATGGGTCACCAGTCCTTCCGCTGAGTATTTACCATTCAAGAACACTTTCTGCGTTCTGTCTAAGAGATAGGACGAGAGAAAAGCGACTGCATTTGAGTCAATGTGATATAAAGGTAACTTCTTTAGTAAGATTGAGTGGTTAATGAGATCGAAGGCTTTTTTAAAGTCTAGAAATACTACACCTGAAAGTTTGGACTCATTTATGGCAGTAAGCCATTTGTGGGTTATGAGAGTTAAGGCTGTCTGACACGAATGTTTAGGCCGAAAAGCTGATTGTGCTGTACTAATAAGGCGGTTTTCCTCCAGGAATTGAAGTAAATGATTATGTATATGCTTTTCAACTCAAGTGGTTTGGACACTGCTGTAAGATTTAAATAGGTCTGTACTCACTTGGGTCGCTCAGATCTTTGCTTTTTGGTAGAGGAGTAACTTTTGCTATTTTCAATTCATCGGGAAACATGCTCTTTTGAATCGAAAGGTTATATATAAAGGTCAACGATTCAACAAGAGAGAGAGAGAGAGAGAGAGAGAGAGAGAGAGAGAGAGAGAGAGAGAGAGAGAGAGAGAGAGAGAGAGAGATGACCATGATCATGATCATACGACCTTTATAACTGGTCACCTCGTTCGACCCGCTTGGCACACTAGGAAACCAGTGTGGCTAACGGACTAACCTCTTCACTGTCGGCGGCCCTGAACGAACATCCCGATTCCAGACTGACCAAACAACACCATCCGCTGGAAGAACACAGATATAAACAAGACCAGCAATAGACATAGATCCGCATGAGCCCCCGCGATCGCGGGGGGCTCATGCGGATCTATGACTCTTGCAGTGGACTGGTGTTGTGTTTGTCTCGGCAGTGAAGGGATCAATGCCACTAACAGCGTGGGTGCGTGCGGCTACGAGCTGTGCGACACTGTGGAAATGTCCCAAAGCTGGCGGATACTCCTAGCAATCTCCACGTTGCTTAAAACTCCACGAGTTTCCTAACAAGTGACCACAAGCTCGTCCAGGCTATTTCGATGAGCTGCCACGACACCTTTGTCACAAATCGTGAGATGGCCTTAGTGGCCTGCTCGGCGTTAAACTCAAATAACTAACTAACGAACTTGTGGAGGCTCCATGTTTTTCTTAGGAATTTTCAAAGCGCTCAGTCCACGTCAACACACTTTGTATTTTAACAACCGAAACACGTAAAAAATACATAAATAAATATAAAATAAAGAAACAAATAATAAGTAATAAATAAATAATGAATAAATACATAGATAAATAATTAAAATAATAAATAAATGAATAAATAAATACATGAATAAATTGAAACAAAACAAAATAAAGTCGGCATTTAGGGAGTGTCTACGAGTTTTGTGACAACCGTTACATTGTGACAAGCTGCTAAAATCGGAAGAGTACAGAAATGTGCTGCCCTCTAACGGCAAAAGGCAGTAAGCCACTGATCGTGTATGGGGGGAAAAAAAGTACGATTTTCACTTTCATACTTGTAATCAAAATATCCCTTTCACACACACGGCACTTGCCTTTCGCCTGCACGTAAAAACGTGACTTTCCAGCAGTGATCTGGATTGGCAGTTTCCATCTCTGAGATTTCCTTTTCTCTCTCGTGGGAACCGAAGGAAGGACCTATTAAATATAATCGCCTGTACCGCGTGGAAATCACGTTGACGTACGTGCGTGGGGTGGGGGTGGGGGGGGGGGGCAGACAGACCAGTGCTGTCCATGTTGTTATCCCATAAAGCCCTAAACATGTTACGACAGGATGTGTAGTGGGTTGACCATGATAGTCCAAGGGTAGCTTCAGAATAGCTTGGCGCTTTTAGGCACTAAGCTATTCTGACACCCCCCCCCCCCTCCCTCCACTATCATGGTCGATCTGTCTCCAAAACTGTGGCGACGATGACCTCAAAAGATATCTGGCACTTGCCCTTGAATTATCATGGTCGACCCATCTCCTGCTGTAGTGCGTCAGGCTGAATGGGTTAACAAGCAGTTCGGGTGAGCTTTCTTCGCGGGCTATGCTAGACAAATGCTGCGTTTTCACGCAGTGTATCCACGCACAATTTGTTTTGATTCTCAGTGTAAAACTACAATTCTCACGTGTCGGCCCTTGAAAGCTGCCGAGAAAAACTGAGCACCACCCAACTGCAAGAGGCGCATAGATCCTCATGAGCCCGCGCAGTTGCGGGGGCTCATGAGAATCTATACGCCTCTTGCTGAGACCAATGTGTATCCACATCCCTTCGGCAGGCGTGGCCTAGGGTAGCTGAAAGCGCACGTATTTCAGAAGCAAAAGATACGTCCAGATTGATTGAACATTGCTTAACGTCCCGACAGCAACAAGACTCTCTCAGGACGTGCCTGCACTGCTTGTGAAAAAAACCCCAACTAAACAGAACATTGAACGTATGTCGCCAGCCGCTAAATAAACCTAACTAGACCATTTAGCAACACACATCCAATGTCAAGAGCTACAGGCAGCGCAGACACTAGGGAGAGTTTAAAAAAGGAAAATACAGGTGAATGGACCAAGGGTAGACAGAAACACGTGCCCCAGAACAGAGGGGCAAACCCACCCTGTGGGGCTGACCAGGGCGACCCTGGCAACTAAAAAGTTGTTAACCCCACCCAAGTCCCTCAGGGCAGACCCGGGTGGGGGAAGATACGTCCAGAGGCAGGGGTTAGGGGTTTACAGTGACCGGAAACGCCCAGTAAGCAGAGACCCTCGGGCTGTCGTCGGTCGCAGTGGGTTGGAGGATTCCGAGTCAATGCTCCTTGTCTCAGGCGGATCCTTGGGATCTCGTGGAAGGTCAGGATCGCAAACACGGAAGTCCTCCACCGTAGCTTTTTCACCATCCTTCACCAGTGAAACCGCAGATTGGTGGGTCACGTCCGCATGGACGACGGCAGAATCACGATGGACATCCTCTACGTTGAGCTGCACGGCTACCCAATGCGCAAAAGGCCATCGGGCCGCCGTTGGCCCCGCGAACGGCCGTGCGCGGGCCAACGGCGGCCGACGTCGGCCCGATGGCCTTTTGCGCATTGGGTACCGGCAAGGGAGCTATTGGGCGCCACCACGCTCTGCTACGAAGATGTCTGCAAGCGCGATCTCAAAGCGCTGGACATCGACACAGCGAGGTGGGGGAAGCGCTAGCCGAGGACAGACGCCAGTGGAGGGAGGTGGTGAACAACGGCCTGAAAGTCAGTGAGAACAAGATCCGACAGAATGCGGCAGACAAACGTGCCCAGAGGAAGAACAGCCAGAGGGATCGCCAGGGGTCTGTTTCCAAATGCCGCCGCTGTAACAGGGACCGTCATTCCCGTGAGTGTCTGTACAGCCACCGCGGGCGATGTTGAACAACGTCACCAAAGGGACAATATCAAGGGCTCACGAGACTGACGAATGCATACTGATCAATAAGTACTAAGTACAGCGACTAGAAGAAATAAATGCCGTATAATATCAGCCAATACACACGGTGAAAATACATTTTTCTACCATAGCCAACCAGTACGCAAAATGCTGTCAGGTCGAAGGCGGCGCACAGTCGTGTTAGTTTAATCCACAGTCGTGCGCGGGCCCACTCCGACCGACTTCGGCCCATTAAACTCTTGCCGCGTACTAGGTTGTGCCCCCCCCCCCCCCCCACCCCTTTAAGAGAGATCCCCCTAACTGAACTCATTATTTCCTGAGGCTGAAATCTTTTTTTATATAAAATTGCTCTATCCTATGATGACTACATTACATATTACAAGATAGATCAACCATTTTAGTTCAAGGGTGGTGCCAGAATAGCTTGGCGCCTGAGGCGCCAAGCTATTCTGGCACCACCCTTGAACTATCATAGTATCAAATAATCCAGACCAAAAAGGTGACTGCCAAGCGTGTAATATGCAAAGAAGTACCCAACGGAGAAAGAAACACGCTTAGAAAAGACGGGTACAACACAATTTATTAATATTTCGGGTAAATACCCTTTGTCAAAATAGACAAACAAACAAACAGAGGGATTAGCCGCTACTTATCTTCATTGGCAAAAGGAATGTGGCAAATCACATGTTTTGTACCCGTCTTTTCTAAGCGTGTTTCTTTCTCCGTTGGGTACTTCTTATCATAGTATCAAGATGAACAGGGTTAAGAGAGAGCGCAGACCTCCAAGCCACGCCCCTCTCTGCCCCAGTGGAGCTCTCATCCTTGTTCAAAGCCCGCGTGGACTTCCAGAAGGACATAGATAATCCCTCGATACACCGAGATCGATCTTTGGCAACAGCGTTTTAACCCCTTCAGCCCTGACGCACTACAGCAGGAGATGGGTCGACCATGGTAATTCAAGGGTAGTGCCAGATTAGGTTGGCGCCTGCCTTGCTAATCTGGCACTGCCCTTGAATTATCATGGTCGATCCATCTACTGCAGCATGCGCATAGTCGTTAGCTGACGCCTCCAAAGATTTGGGAAATACGTGCGCCGGGCTGAATGAGTTAACCTGACTGGATCACACCTTGAACATGGCGCGCAGTCAGCTACTCTGCAGCTGATTCAATAGAAAGTTTTCTTTTTATGATGAGGTATGCAACCAGTCCACTCCCTCCGATAATACCTCCCCCCACCCCCCCTCTCCCTCCTCACTTTATAGTGATTTTTCAAACTCATGCCTATCAGAACACTACACTCTTTGGACCATGTATCATGGCGCTAAGCTACTGTATCCAGGCACAGCCCTTGAACTATCACGATCCAATTCTTCAGGGAACTGTCACTGTAAGGACTGAAAGAGGTTCCACCGTCCTTGATCACGTTCCGTGCCGAAAGATGTAAAACTCAATAGTTAGTGAAAGAGTGTTCAGTTCTTGGTCACCCCGTGGCGGGACAACACACACACACACACACACACACACACACACACACACACACACACACACACACAGAGTTTCTCTTGACACCGAGTTATTCAGTCACTACCCTCGGACTATCACGGACAAAATTCTGCTCGCTCCTGCTCGGCGCACCACTGTCGCTGCGAAAGGACTGACAATGTCTCAAGGCTGGACCAGTTCTCAGTGGCGTGAGTGAGCTTAGTCCTGCGCCCGCCACCAAGCAAGGTGCTCCGCTATGGCCGCGCCACAACACTCACGGAGCACCGTGCCTAGTGGCTGGCGCAGGACTAACCCCTCTCATGCCACTGAGCCCAGCATCGCACGGGCTCGCCGAGGGAAGGCAGCGCTAACTCCACTCGACACACTGCTGGACGTGCGAGCGCCGCCACGCCACACCGGAAGGGATTCAGCGACTAACACTTTCAGCACCAACGCCCTACAGCAGGCGACTGAATGACCATGATAATTCAAGGGTAGTGCCAGATTAGCTTGGCGCCTTCAGGCGCCACGCTAATCTGGCACTACCCTTGAATTATCATGATCAATCCACCTCCTGCAGGGGGTACATAGTCGTTAAAAATGCGCACTTGGCGCTGAAAGGGTTAACCCCTTCACTGCCGAGAAAAGGTGAACACGATCCAATTGCAAGAGGCACAGATCCTCATGAGCCCCCGCGACTGCGGGGGCTCATGAGGATCCACGCCTCTTGCCGAGACCAATTTGCGTCGATGTTTTGGGGACGGTTTGGGCTCACGGTCATTAAGTGAACAAAAGCTTTCAGAAATAAACAATGAGGGCAAAATGACAGTGGACGTTGTTAAATGAAAACCATCCACGATGCAGAGAGGAAGGTGGGAAAAGGGGAGCGATGGAGGGGGGAGGAGGGGGGGGGAGGGGAACGGAGATGGAGTGTGTGAGGAAGACGAAAAGCGATGAAAATAGAAAATTTGAGTGCGAAAAAAATCATAGTAAGTCAACTTTACAATTTCAGATATACCTACAGCTTTATGACACCCAGACCCTACAGCGTGAAAAAAATGCAAAAGAAGATCCCGATAAAGAGAGAAACACGCTTAGAAATCACACTCATTACAACACAGTTTTATTGTCTTCCAGATGAAACTTTTTTCAAAATGGACACTGATACAGACGAGAGGCACAAGTCATTACTTAACTACTTAACTCATTCAGCCCGACGGCCGTATTTCTCAAATTTTTTAGGCGTCATCTAACGACTATGCACCAGTTGCAGGAGATGGATCGACCATGATAATTCAGGGGCAGCGCCAAGCTTATCTGACACTACCTTTGAATCATCATGGTCGACCAATCTCCTGCTGCGGTTTGTCAGGGCTGAATAGGTTAAGACCTTTATGAGAAGTTCTATACTCACGAGCAAAAGAAATGCAACATTTCTAGAAATTATTCAAAAATGTCGCATTTCTTTTGCTGGTCAGTATAATACGCTGCAAGCACAGCCGCACTGTGTGGAACTGTAGAAAAGGAGGGGGTTTAGAGAGTTGCAGAAGGTGACACCACAACAGGAAGTCCCCTCTGCTCAAAGGTCTGTGAAGTCCTAGTACAACAAATGAACAATGGCGTATGGGCCGATGCCAGCCAAGCCCTCAGGTGGCGGACACAAACGTCACTCACCCCCCCCCCCCTCCCACCCCCCACCACCCCTCACAAAATGTGTGCGGGTCTGTCACTGTGGACATTACGGCATGAGGCTTTAGCCCACAAGCTACAAATATCAGAGACCGGCCGGCACGGGATTTTTTCTTACGTAGAGGCAAAACTATAATAACGAACAAAAGAAATGCGACATTTTCGAAGATCCGGCATCGGAAACACTTCAGTCAGTGTTTCCGTGTTTCCGACGATTTTACAAAATTAATGTCGCAATCCATTCATTTCATTAAGTCATATTAATGTCATGAATGAATTGCGACATACACTGGTGTCGCAATTCATTTGCTTGGCAGCATATATGGTTTGTGCGGACCTTTTGGAAAAATCATTGCACAAACATAAAAACAAACAAGTGTCGTATAGCCGCGTCGGCGCCGGCAAAGCTGTACCGCGACACTTGTGCCTCTGCCCAGTGATGCCGGGCGGCGCGCGCCCGAGTCAGTTAGTCGCAGTAAAGTAGGAACAGATCACTACAGTGAGCAGATCTGTGACGGCTTTAGGACATTGAGCCTCACGCCGTCTGGTCTACAAGCAAAGACAAGAACAAGAAATTTTCATGACAACGCCATCACATCTGAGACCACAACAAAGCGGTCCTTCAGTCTTTGTCCATGGCATACACGTCACAACTCACCGGCGATCCGCGCGTCAAGAAAAGAAAACAATTGATTGTGCAGACAAGACAAGCCGACTTGATACAAAGCCAACGCCAACAGGAAAGGACAAATCGCTCCTCAATACTGCAGTCCAAAAACCTTGTTGTCTGTCCTCAGTGTTACCCGGGCTTTCTCAGTCTTCCGTTGTCAACACGACGATGCACAGATTCGCATGAGCCCCTGCGGCCGCAGGTTCCGCTACCTTGCCTCTGTGCCTCACTCGGAAAGAGAAAGACGTATAAGGCTCGGTACTGAAGTTCCCCGCGTTGCCTAGGCCGAAGCGTCGGAGCGGCAGCCGCCATCTTGAGACTGGAGGATACGATATCATTCAGATAGTAGCAAAGTAGTGTTTCAACACGTTCTTCTTCATCTTTCTTCCTCTTTGGAAACAAACAAAAACAGATTCTGGTTGGCGGTCTCCTACGGCCGTGTTGACAGCAATTTCCCCATAAGCGCATGAGTCGCGTATCCTCTCAAGATGGCCGCCACAACTAGCGTGATGACGTCAGCTTCCCGAGCCCTATATGGGTCTGATTTGGAAAGTCAGTGTGGTCCTTTGCTCAGTTGTGCAAAACAGCGTGCGTCAGTAACATGCACGCCGTTAGAACGTGCGAGTGCCTTGTACTGTTCTGCATCGAAATGACGTAGCCAAGTACTGCAGAACATCGCCAGGCAGGTCATGAGAAGCGTACACTTGCTCGTGCGTTCTCAGTCACGCCGCGTTACGCGGGTCTGAAAAAAACACTGCGGTCACAGCTTCGTGTGCGTGAAACTGGCCCCGTAAACCTGACACAGGTGTGACATTTTGACAATACTGCTTTCATTTGAACAAGCTGTTTTAAAGATTTTGGTTGCTATGGTAATGTCTGTGAGTTCGAAGTAACTGCTGTAGATTATCATTTTAAATTTCAGGCGCTTTTTTAAACAGAAATTATGATTTAGCTATACATGTATGTGTTTTAAATCGAGCAATAACAACATTCTTTCAATATTAAATTAACCCTTTTTAGCCCTTATGCACTACAGCAGGAGAAGTATCAACCATGATAATTCAAGAGTAGTGCTGGATTAACTTGGTGCCTAATGGTGCCAATCAGGCACTACCCTTGAATTATCGTGGTCAATCCATCCCTTGCAACTGGTACATAGCTGACAGGCTACACATCCAAAATTGGTGAAATGCAGACACAGGGTTAAATGGCTTAATAATGTGAGTGTTCATTGTAAAGGGAAGTGGATTAGAGATGATGATGATGATGAAACGTTTTTATTCAGGATAAAAAGTTTTAGGCATAGCAATGCCTATCTTCCAAACTGTCCTGCTACTCTACACATATAAAAATACATCAGATGATACAGCAAAAGATAAAACATATATAAGTAAAAAGACCCATCCCCCCACGTAATACATCAGAAAAAAAGAAGAAAAGAAAGAAATAATAAATATATATATATATATATATATACATACATATATATATATATATATATATATATATATATATATATATATATATATATATATATATATATATATATATATATATATATATATATATATATTTCTCTTGGCTTGACTTCGCGAACAAAGATTCTATAGGGCTTGCCCACGCAGTCGTCTGCAGGCAGGTTCGTGTCTGCGGAGGCCAATCCGGGACAGGCAGGTTCGACCGCAGTGGCTGCAGGGGAAGGTCTGGTCAGGGTTCTGAGTTACGACAACTCTGTTTTTTCTCCTGAGCCATTTGTCCTTAAGGCTAGTTCTGCGAGAGTCCACAAAGGAGACGGCTGCCTTGTAAATGGTGGAGCGCCAGGTGTCGCGGTCCGCATCAAGTGATATATATATATATATATACAGGTATAAACCTGACATGTTAATTCAGACAGTCGAATTATTACATAATCTGCAGCAACAGTATGAACATACTCTTACTTCTGAAGTCACTATTTATGGACGCGATCTTTGAAGAATCTAATCTTATAAATTTCAGGTGGGGTGGTAAAATATTCCATGCTTTAGAGAGAGAGAGAGAGAGAGAGGCCAGACCTCCCCCTCCCAAAAAAAACCAACAAAAAACAAAAAAACCAAACGCAAGCAACAAACATACACACTCCTGCCCCATCCATCTCTTCATGTGTTTGTATGTGTGTGTGTGTGTGTGTGTGTGTGTGTGTGTGTGTGTGTGTGTGTGTGTGTGTGTGTGTGTGTGTGTGTGTGTGTGATGAGCAAACGCTCTTGTCTGCTGTCCTCATAACACTGTCTCCCACAGACAACCCAAAATTTGTCAACTAACAACAGCGGCATTCTGCTTGGCAACGTCGAGTGAGCTGTCACTGCAAAATCAAAGCCAAACAAAGGCAGTGCCGTTACGCGCAGACTGATGAGCGCCGAGCGGCAAATCCGGCACTAACATTCCACTATCACGGTGCAGAAAATAAACTGAAGACACTGGTTCAAACGACAAGACAATTTCCACTTTCAGGTTCTAGTGCTGGTGTATCTGGTTCAGTTGGGCCATCACCCAGGCCACAGATGACATTAGGTCAGGACCGCATGCCACCACATGTTTTGAATACTCCATCTGAATACACAGCTAAAGGTGAGGTTTAACCCATATCATACTGAGGCTAAAAGCTTCAAATTTGTACACTGCCATATGCAAGCTACATTATAGTACTTACAGGTAAGGTTATAGAGGCGCCAAGCTATTCTGGCACTACCCTCGAACTATTTTAGTCAAACTTATTTCACACACTGGTGCATTCTGAATGGGGGATGCTGGGGGGCTCGGCGGTAGAGCGGTCCACTCTAGACCGAAAGGTCCCGGGTTCGAATCCAGCTTGGGTCAAAATTTGTTCAGACCCTATTTTCGGAGCCCCGTCTTTGAAATGACCTTCGTGGTGGGCAAAAGACCTTAAGCCCTAAACGTGGTTTTTTAAAAATATATATATATATATTCTGAATGCTAAGAGTTAAGCAACACTGCATTTGTCCTGTATTCGTAGAACTTTACAATGCAAAACATCTCGTCGTCTGCTAAACCCGGCCCTTCACTGGCCAGAGGACAGACCTCTGACCGGCGTTCAATTTACAATGCTCACAAAGAAACGTCGCTACGTGGTTTCAGCAAGAGGCATAGATCCTCATGAGGATCTATGCCTCTTACAGTTGGGTGGTGTTCAATCGGCTTTCTCGGCAGAAGGCGGGATTCGCTGCGGCATGTATTTTAGAGTTCAAGACATGCTGCATCGTATCTAATACATGTTACTGGCCATGTTTTTTGACGCTGCATGTTTCAAACACAAAACTGCCCTCGCCAAGGCGTGTCCCAGATGCTAACATCATTTGCTGCGTATCCTATGCAACACATCTCAAATAAACTAATTAATAATACATGTAATAATAATAATAATAATAATAATATTGATAATAATAATAATAATGGGCATTTATATTGCGCCAAACTTCCTGACAGATCTCTAGGCAATTTACATTGGACACACAATAGGCAAAAAATAAATAATACAAATAAGTATTAACTCATTCAGCCCCGACACACCACAGCAAGACATGGATCGAGCATGACTGTTCAAGGGTGGTGCCAGAATAGCTTGGCACCCAAAGGCGCCAAGCTATTCTGGCACCACCCTTGAACTATCATGTTCGATCTGTCTCTAGACTTGTAATACAGTCCTTCAGAGGTAAACTTCAAAATCTGGGGATTTCGGGCCTCGGCGGCTAGAATGTAGATAGATGAGCAAAACTATACAGCCACAAAACAATGGCATACATGTGCGTGCACATACACGATCATACACACACACACACACACACACACCGAGTACACATAAGCGTGCTTGTTGGGTTCAGTTCGCGGCTATGTCTTGCACATTGAGTTATATAGTATAAATATGAGAAATGCGCCATATAAATATGATGTATTATTATTATTATTATTATTATAAACACACAGTACACACACACACACACACACACACACACACACACACACACACACACACACATACAGGTCATCAGCAGGCAGACTTGAATTCACGATACTGCGACATGAAAAACTTACCAATGGAACACCCTACGAGTGCTTGCAATGGGCAGGAATTCCAGGTGACATTGTCCGCCTGAACGCCACTGTTAAAATTGACGCCAGGTCCCCCGTACAAACACCCTGCAAACTGCCAGCCCACGTACAGATCCGTGCTTTGTATCATTGCACTCAGCAAGTTACTGTTGTAAGTGGCGTTGGCGATGACGGCGCTGTATAACGCATTGCTTCCGAACTGCGTGACGTTGAGGTAGATTGCGCCCAGGTAATACTTTAGTCTCACGGTGTACTGCTGATTATTGGCCAAGCTTTTACCCACAGACACGGATTTCACGGAATTATCGGCACTGCCTGGAGACAATATCTGCCACTCGAACACGACTGTGCCATTCCGCAGGGAGAGTCTGAAGCTCTGCGCCCCTGCTGTCGTCCCGGCAGGCGCCGTCTGGGAGAGAAGTGTGCCATTTGGGGCACAAGTCCGAAAAGTCACTTCTTTTGTGAGCTGCAAGTCCCACGTGGAGGAACGAAGTGTGACAAGCGAGGTACCGTTGAAGAATCCGTAGCTATATGATGTGACAGACGATGAAGATGACGATGATGTCTGTGAGTTGGACGGCCCTATTGCCAGCACCAGGATGAAGGTGCCTGAAAAATAATTAACCCATATCATACTGAGGCTAAAAGCTTAAAATTTGTAAACTGCCATATATATGCAAGCTACATTATAGTACTTACAGATAAGGATATACACCAATGGCTTTAGTTCAAGGGTATTGCCAAAATAGCTTGGCGCCTAGAGGCGCCAAGCCATTCTGGCACTACCCTCGGAACTATTTTCGTCAAACTTATTTCACACACTGGTGTATTCCGAATGATAAAGGTTAAAACAGTTCATGAAATTCCCAACCTCTGGCTGTCGGCAGCTGTTCTTGTCAAGGCGATTCCTACAGGATACAAACTGAACTAACTCCAACAGGAATCGCCTCGACAAAAACTGCTGCCGACAGCTGACGGGTTAATGATTTGATCACACAAAACCCTGAACAGAGAAATTAACCCCTTTGTCCGCACAGCCAAAGGTACTGTTGACAGAAACAACAGCAATAGGCACAAGGGGGTTAACACATTAACCTATATCATTCCGAGGCCTAAAGCTTCAAATTTGTGCCATTGGTCTATATCCTTAGTTCAAGGGTGGTGCCAGAATAGCTTGGCGCCTAGAGGCGCCAAGCTATTCTGGCACTACCCTTGAACTATTTTAGTCAAACTTATTTCACACACTGGTGTATTCCGAATGATAAGGGTTAAAGACATGCCACATATTCAGTGTAAAGCTGCATATTTGAACGTGGCACTTCTCAGTTGTGTTAAGATGCCTGGTCTCAGTAATTTTACACGTCACGAAATATCTTTATACAAATCATGTGGTGGAACTGCTAAACAGTAAATGTTTGGTCCGTTAATTTGGAGTCCGTGGCTGGAAGTCATAAGTGTCCACAATAACAGACCAACCCACAAGTTATGTTACTGAAGTGAACCAATTGGGTGTCAGCAGCACTAACAAGTTATGTTACTGAAGTGAACCAATTGGGTGTCAGCAGCACTAACAAGTTATGTTACTGAAGTGAACCAATTGGGTGTCAGCAGCACTCACAAGTTATGTTACTGAAGTGAACCAATTGGGTGTCAGCAGCACTAACAAGTTATGTTACTGAAGTGAACCAATTGGGTGTCAGCAGCACTCACAAGTTATGTTACTGAAGTGAACCAATTGGGTGTCAGCAGCACTCACAAGTTATGTTACTGAAGTGAACCAATTGGGTGTCAGCAGCACTCACAAGTTATGTTACTGAAGTGAACCAACTGGGTGTCAGCAGCACTTCTTGTCGTGATGATGCCTGCAGGAATCATCTCGACAAAAAAACACCATTGACGGGCAAAGGCTTAACAGATTGATTACAAAGTAAAGTAGGTAAAAGCACTGTCAGGGGAGAGAATTGTGCAGTATCGACCAATGATCATAGCTCAAGTTTGATCAAAGCACACACACCAACAAAAAAAAAGGAAAGAAGGGTGCGCTTAGTAAGTGACTGGAAGTAGTGGATATGGAAGCTCCCCCTCCCCCCCTGAAGCGGGGTGTATCGTATATTCACTAGATTTCCAGCCCTTTGATGCATGGAAATTTAGATCTTGGTCCCCCAAGGGGAGGGTGGGGGGGGGGGGGGGTCCAGATTGTTTAGCCGGTGTGGACAGCTGTTTCGGTCTTGGTGCCCTTGTCAGCACACCATTCGGCATACTGGTGAAAGGCAGGAACTTTTGCCTACCTGCAAAGACAGCCACATTTTACTGGGGTGTCTGCTGGGGCATACATTCCATGCCTCCAACTAGAGCTAAATTTCCATGCACCCTAAGAGAGAACCTACTAAAAGGGGGGAAGGGGTCGCAGTCGATATTGTAGTAATAAATGAAAAGAGAAGGGGAGACTGCCAATTTTTTTTTTTCATTTCGGCTTAACAGATTGTTTAAACCAATCTACTTAAAGTGACCTACTTTATATAGGCAATAAATGATAAATAGATCACATTCTAAGGATGTAATAAGTATGTGTTATAATAATGCTGGACCAATAAGGCGTGCTTAACTTTCTCACACCAAAAGGGCGTGCTTAACTTATGAAGTTAACTCGATATTCAAGGGTAGTGCCGGATGAGCTTGGCCCCTGATAATTCAAGGGTAGTGCCGTATGAGCTTAGCTCCAGAAGGCGCCAAGCCCATACGGCACTACCCTTGAATTATCCTGGTTGATCAATCTCCTGCAACAGGTACATAGTCCTTGACTAGCA
This sequence comes from Semisulcospira habei, assembly GCA_036245525.1. NCBI lineage: Eukaryota > Metazoa > Mollusca > Gastropoda > Semisulcospiridae > Semisulcospira > Semisulcospira habei. The sequence continues at coordinate 178,707,184 of BTPG01000004.1, forward strand.
CCTCCAAAATTTGTGAAATGTGGACTTGGGGTTAAAGTCCTAAAATAAAATGACTTTCTGGTCTAATTAAAGTCTGATGGCAGGAGGGTCCCTTCCAGTTTTTGACCGCTGTTGACAGCCAATGGGTTAACAATTGCAAAATCGTTCTTTGTAAAACGTAGGGACATAACTCTGTGCCTGAAAAAAAAAAAAGGAGCACTGGGAGCTAAAGGGACGCAAATCCTGTTGAGAGGTGAGTCTGGCGGCTTCTGCTCTCCCTTCAATGACTCAAAAATGTGCCGACTTCTCAGCCTTCCGCTTATCTAGGGTCAAACAATCAAAGGTCAAAATCCAAAGCGCTCACAGGCCAGGGCTGTAAAGCACTGTGATTTTGTCGATAAATTCCTACTGCCACTTTAAAATCGGTCTGTCCTTTTGTGAATGGTGGTGTAAATTTACAAAAGCTTTCCAATGGCTCAGTCCAGCTGCTCCGCGGCGCGGCGGCGTTTAGGCCTACTCAAAATGACTGCAGCATGACTCACAAATAAAATTTAAAAGGTTGCTGTCACCCCTTCACGACTGCGAGTGGAAGCAGACTGTGTTTTCATGAAATCGTAAATTCAGCGAAGATCTCCAGCCGTCAAAGGAACGTGGATACAACTTGAAGTGGTTTCCACATGAGGCTTAGATCCTCATGAGCCCCCGCGGCAACTGCCACCGGTAAGTTAGTGCAACTGCGGTAAGTCAGTGTAACTGTGGTAAGTCAGTGCAACTGCGGGGGCTCATGTGGATCTACACCTCTTGCAGTCGCGAGGTTCCAATTTTTCTCAGCAATCCCAATGAAGGGGTTAAACTTCAATAAACAGACCTTTAAAGTACCATTACGCATAAATCTGAAGACACGTTTCTGCACCATTTGCGTTTGTTATGTCTTGTCGACACACCTAATGAACTTTAACAGCAGTTGGGACATGCAGCAACAGCACACGCATAATTGCACTAATTTATTCTGTGCAGCCGTTTGCGTGTCAAACTATTTTTAGCTGTTTCTCGTAATGACAGCACTGTATTTATGGAACAGAGTGGAGTCATTGTCAGGTTACTTGATATTAAGACGACATGTACTGAACTGAATTGTCCTGTGTCTAAATGAACCATAACTAGACCTGTATGTAGCGTTTCATAACCGTTTGTTACAGAAGTGTATCTTTGAACAGTTATGGCGGTAGTGGGCCTTTAAGGCGGACGAATAAGAATATCTAACTAACCAACTAACGAAACACAAAGGTAAAAAACATGACTGAGAGATACTGAAGTGAAAAAGGAAGGAAGGACAACAGAAACGAACGCTGTTCAAGAAACAAACTGAAATTTCTGAAACACCGAAAACGTTTAGAACCAAGAGCAGGAGGAACATGCTTGATCTTCCCAACGCCCCCCCCCCCCCCCCCCCCCCCCCCCGGCCTAAATAAAATTGACAATGTATCCAATGTGCATTGGCAGTGACCTGAGGGAAAGAAAAATGTTTGGCATTCTTCTTTATCGCGAGAGGAGTGGCAAGCACATCGTGTCAATGAACCATGCGTCAGTTGTTCCCGAGTGTGTGTCAATGTTTGACTGCCACCCACAAATCAAAAGGGGAGACCATCAAAGTGCAAGGTGCTCTCTAATTAACTCCCCTTTCTTTGGTCCCTTTCACTTCCAGGGTCAACTACGGGAGAGGGACCGCCCCCCGCCAGTGCAGGGGTTGTTCCGGATTAACTCAATCAGCGCAAATGCACCAAAGCAGGCGATGGATCGACCGTGATAATCTTGGCGCCTACCCGTTTTGAATTATCACAGTCGATCCATCCGCTGCAACTGTGCGTAAAGTTAGGGGAGACCTAAAAAAAAATAATTAGGAATACAGCCTTGGGGCTGCATAGGTTTAACTTCAGTAGCGCTAATCGGACACTACCCTCGTGCAGGCAGGGCCAATGGCTGATTAATCTGCAGTGGCTTGCAAGCAGTACCATGCTAAGGGTCGTAAACTGAGGGTGTATGTGTGGGTGTGTGTGTGTGTGTGTGTGTGTGTGTGTGTGTGTGTGTGTGTGTGTGTGTGTGTGTGTGTGTGTGTGCGTGTGTGTGTGTATGTGTGTGTTCATGCACCTTAGTTGCCCTGATACAGACAGTACTGTGTTTCAGTTAACTCATTCTACCCCAGACACACCACAGCAAGATAAGGATCGACCATGATAGTTCAAGGGTGATGCCAGAATAGCTTGGCGCCTATGGGCGCCAAGCTATTCCGGCTGGCATCACCCTTGAACTATCATGGTCGATCTGCGTCCTGCACTAGAGTGCAGTCTTCAGAGGACAACGGCAAAATTTGGGGATTTCGGTGTTGGGGTAGAATGAGTTAACCCATTTAGCGGCAAAGCCATACAGCATTAGGACCGACCAAGAAAATTCAAGGGTGGTGCTAGATTAGCTTGGCGCCTTCAGGCGAGTGTGGGTTTGACAGGATTAAACTTGCAATCTTCCATGCATGCGTTTCCTACGTTCTGTAATGCGATACTTTTACCATCGTTACATATGGTTTTAACCCTTTTCATCCTCTTACACCCATCGCTTGAAATAAATTTGACTGATAGTTCAAGGGTGGTGCCAGCACACCTTGGCGCCTGAGGCGTCAAGCTGTGCTGGCACCACCCTTGAACTAAAACCGTTGCTCCATCTCCTAATCAGTAATGCAGCCTTCGTAGGACAATGAGCAAATTTTACAAAATCGGACTCAGGATAACTGAATGGGCTAGGTGGCGCTGCTATTGAACATGACCCTTTTTCTGTCAAAAACATTTCCTTGTTACACATGGAGAATTTTGTATTTTCAGCTTTGACGTACATTCACGGGGCTGAACAACCATCACTTAACCGAACCTTGTTTTATTCAAACCACAAAATAAATAAATGAACTATCAATAAGTAGCTGCCTACACGCTATAAAACATAGTCAGAATGAAATAAAATGAACCTCTTGCTGTCCTACCCAGACCTCTAATGCACGATCGAGCTTATGACCTGTGACCACTAAGCAAGGTGCTCCGCTATAGCGCCACAACACTCACCCCACTATAGCGCCACAACACTCACCCCACTATAGCGCCACAACACTCACCCCACTATAGCGCCACAACAATCACCCCGCTATAGCGCCACATCACTAACCCTGCTATAGCGGCACAGCACTCACCCCGCTATATCGCCACATTACAAACCCCGTTATAGCGCGGCCACAACACTCACCCCACTATAGCGCCACAACAATCACCCTGCTATAGCGCCACATCACTAACCCTGCTATAGTGGCACAGCACTCACCCCGCTATATCACCACATTACAAACCCCGTTATAGCGCCACAACACTCACCCCACTATAGCGCCACAACAATCACCCTGCTATAGCGCCACATCACTAACCCTGCTATACCGGCACAGCACTCACCCCGCTATATCGCCACATTACAAACCCCGCTATAGTGCCACAACAATCACCCTGCTATAGCGCCACATCACTAACCCTGCTATAGCGGCACAGCACTCACCCCGCTATATCGCCACATTACAAACCCCGCTATAGCACCACAACAATCACCCTGCTATAGCGCCACATCACTAACCCTGCTATAGCGGCACAGCACTCACCCCGCTATATCGCCACATTACAAACCCCGCTATAGCGCCACAACAATCACCCTGCTATAGCGCCACATCACTAACCCTGCTATAGCGGCACAGCACTCACCCCGCTATATCGCCACATTACAAACCCCGTTATAGCGCGGCCACAACACTCACCCCACTATAGCGCCACAACACTCACCCCACTATAGCGCCACAACAATCACCCCGCTATAGCGCCACATCACTAACCCTGCTATAGCGGCACAGCACTCACCCCGCTATATCGCCACATTACAAACCCCGCTATAGCGCCACTACACTCACTCCGCTACAGGTTATGTTACATATTTAAATTGGCAATTGAGGCAGTGCAAGGACCGGCGTTTTTAAAAATAATTGAATTGTTTAAAAATTTGTAGTCAGGGCTGAATGTTGGAATTTGCTGGAAATTTCTGGTTAGCTGAGAGGATACACGTTTGGTGTTTTGATTCATACCATCCTGAGCATACAAGTCCAGTGGACAATCGTGGGCCTATGTTGAGTTGCCATTGACGTAGTGATTTGAGGGGCATGCTGATTTCAGCTGTGCTTGGGTGTGGGGTAGGTAAGGAACCAGTTTCTTAGCCAAGAAATGAGACGGGTGATGTGCTGGGTTTTTTGTTGGTATTTTGTGCATGGCAAATGTGCAGCTGGTAGTGTTTATTAGGGAATTGAAATATTAGGGGATGACTGGGACTGACTAAGGCTAAGAGACTGGACAGTACGGAAACGGCACTGTAGTCCATGGCCTATAGCGCCAAGTCACTAACCCCGCTATAGCGCCACATTACAAACCCCGCTATAGCGCCACTACACTCACTCCGCTATATTGCCACAACACTCACCCCGCAAGTGTCCCGCGCAGAATTTCCGTTTCATCCCACTCATGCAACTGACCTCCGGACACTACTGTGTGCTGGTCTGTAATTTTGGATCTTACCGCCAGGCCAGAAGGTCCAAAGGGTCATACCAGCACCCACTCTGTTGCAGGCCGCCCGATATAACCACTCTAGCTGGCAGTGTAGTGGAAGTCATGGTCCGGTGTCATGGAAGTAATGTGTAGTTTCCTTATGCCGCCAGAGGTCAACATTTTAAACATTCCCGGGCACCCCTCCAGGTGACCCCATTTGTCATGGGTAGGTGCACCCCTCTAGGTGACCCCATTTGTCATGGGTAGGTGCACCCCTCCAGGTGACCCCATTTGTCATGGGTAGGTGCACCCCTCCAGGTGACCCTATTTGTCATGGGTAGGTGCACCCCTCCATGGAACGCCCGGTTACCTTCTCACATGCACCAAGGAACAGGTGTATAATAAGAAAAATGTTAATCCATTTAGCCCTGACGGACTATAGTAGAACAAGGCTCGACCATGATAATTTAAGGGTAGTGCCAGATTGGCTTGGTGCCTGAATTATCGTAGAATTATCATGGTACCCTAGAATTATCATGGTCGAGCCATTTCCTGGAACTGGTACTTGGTCGTAAGGTGACACCACTAAAATTTGGGAAACGGTGCCGTGGGGTTAAATGGGTTAAGCACACACGATTATTTTATTCTTAACCCCTTCCCCGCCAACGGACGTATATTTCGTGCCTGAAATCTGTGTCCACTGAACGACCAAAAGCCACAACTGTCCCAAAAACACGGACACAAACTGGTCTCAGCAAGAGGCGTGAATACCCATGAGCCCCGGCAGTCGCACTAACTTGCCGCAGTCACACTAACTTAGCACTAACTTACCGCAGTCGCACTAACTTACCACAGTCACACTAACTTAGCACTAACTTACCGCAGTCGCACTAACTTACCGCAGTCACACTAACTTACCGCAGTCACACTAACTTACCGCAGTCACACTAACTTAGCACTAACTTACCACAGTCGCACTAACTTACCGCAGTCACACTAACTTAGCACTAACTTACCGCAGTCGCACTAACTTACCGCAGTCACACTAACTTACCGCAGTCGCACTAACTTACCGCAGTCACACTAACTTAGCACTAACTTACCGCAGTCGCACTAACTTACCGCAGTCGCACTAACTTACCACAGTCGCACTAACTTACCGCAGTCGCACTAACTTACCACAGTCGCACTAACTTACCGCAGTCGCACTAACTTACCGCAGTCGCACTAATTTACAGCGGTCGCGGGGGCTCATGAGGATCCACTCCTCTTGCATTGATTGATTGTACATTGCTTAACGTCCCGACAGCAACAAGGCTTTCTCAGGACGTGCCTGCACTGCTTGTGAAAAAAAACAACTAAACAGAACATTGAATGTATGTCGCCAGCCGGTCAAATACATTAAATAAACCTAACACATGGGGCCTAAATAAAGCTAAGACCATTTAGCAACACACATCCAATATCAAGAGCTACAGGCAGTGCAGACAGTAGGGAGAGTGTTAAAAATGCAAATACAGGTGAATGGACAAAGGGTAGACAGAAACACATGCCCCTGAATAGAGAGAAAAACCCACCCTGTGGGGCTGACCAGGGTGACCCTGGGAACTAAAAAGTACCTAACCCCACCCAAGTCCCCCAGGGCAGACCCGGGTGGGGGCACGCCTCTTGCAGTTAGATCGCCGGTTCACGTTTTCTCGGAAGCCTTGAAGGGGTTCACACATTGATGGACTATGAGGATTTTTTTTTTTAATTTACATGAGGATTTTTTTTTTTAATTCAGGGGCTGTGTCAGAAGGGAATATACCAATATATGAGGAGATATAGGCAGACCATGATATTTCAATGTGTGTGGGGGGAGGGGGGGGGGCGTAGTCTCAGTTCCCACAATGTCTCTGGCATGCGGAGCACAAAAGCGTCTACCCAGTTCGCAAAGGACATCGGGTCGCCGTCGGCCCGAGCACGGCTGTGCGTGGACCAACGGCGGCCCGATGGCCTTTGCGCCGAGTGGGTAGGCGCGGCTTGAGATATATGCCCATGGAGCCCGGCAACTGCAGGGGTCAATGAGGCTCCAGGCCCTCTTGCCGGTAGGGACAGTGAGCACCCGGAAAGCACCGCTCGTCAGGCCCCTCTGCCGGAGACATGCCGCTGATGACGGACGACAGCAGCTCAGTCACAAACAGCAATGAATTAGCTTCTAACAAAATGACAATCGTACACTGTTAGTGCTCAGCGCTACCCACCCCAGAAGAATTATGTCATCAAACAATTTAGAATTATCGTGTACTGTGTAAAAGTTGGGACTAGCATTTTTTTTTTTTTTTTACAATATTAAAGCCCCCCCCCCCCCCCCCTCCCTACCACCACAACTGTGAAATATTTCTTGAAGACAAGCATAACATACCGCATATGATTACTATGACTGAGGACAGTTGTGTAAAGAACACGGAGGAGGAGGGGGGGGGGGGGCACCAGAGCAATAATTCTGGAGAAAAAAATTACTTGAAAGAAATGAAAAAGGTTTTAGGTTTAATGTTGGCGTTTTCAAGGCTAGACAAATAACACTCAGCCCCTCACCCCCCTCCCCCCCACCCCCCGAACGGCAGTCCAACAACCCCCTTGTTGTTTAACCCATTCAGCCCTGACACAATACAGCAGGAGATGGATCGACCATGATAATTTAGGGATAGTGCCAGATTAGCTTGGCCCCTGCTTAGACTGGATGTTCATTAGAACATAATTATTATGTATGCATTGTTGTTTAGTTCATTGTAAAAGTGTTGTGTTCGGGTATTGTGTTTCCTATGTGTTTGTCATGTGTATACATGTCATCGTATTTTTATTTTTGTGTACAGATTGTAAAGCGCTTAGAGCTTTTGATAACCCTAACTCATTATTAGTATTACCCTTGATAACCCTAACTCATTATTATTTTACCCTTGATAACCCTAACTCATTATTATTTTACCCTTGATAACCCTAAATCATTATTATTATTACCCTTGATAACCCTAACTCATTATTATTATTACCCTTGATAACCCTAACTCATTATTATTATTACCCTTGATAACCCTAACTCATTATTATTACCATTGATAACCCTAACTCATTATTATTATTACCCTTGATAACCCTAACTCATTATTAGTATTACCCTTGATAACCCTAACTCATTATTAGTATTACCCTTGATAACCCTAACTCATTATTAGTATTACCCTTGATAACCCTAACTCATTATTAGTATTACCCTTGATAACCCTAACTCATTATTAGTATTACCCTTGAATTATCATGGTCGATCCATCTCCTGCAAGCAGCAACTGGTGCATAGTCGTTAGATGCCTCCAAAATCTGGGAAATACGTGCATGGGGTTGAATGAGTTAATCCGGCTTTGGAGGTTAGAAACATGTCAGCCCGCCGCGCCACCCCCTCCCCCCGGCAATAATCTTTGTACGCCAGTCGCAGCTGGTGATGGCCTTTCAGGTCATACCCAATGCACAAAAGGCCATCGGGCCGACATCGGCAGCCGTGCGCGGACCAACGACGGTCCGATGGCCTTTGCGCACTGGGGTATTATGTACAGCGAAGCGGCAAGTCCTGCACGTGGACTAAATAAGCCAACGCAATGATGGCAACGGTTCATTTCAACATTTGCACGCTGCCTCATAGGCGTTATTTATTGTTTATGTGTTTTCTCTCTCTCTCCCTCCCTCTCTCTTTAACTCATTGCCATTCAACATTAAATCACTTTAAGGTTTGACCCATTTTAAACGTGAAGTTTGCACACTCACTTCCAATCAGCGTGACTGACTTCACAGTCTACCACTCGATAGAATAATACTGCTGATAACACGTAAACGTCAAACATTTTCTCTTTCTCCATCCATTTGCTAACTGATCAGCTATTGTCTTGTCGGTGTCACTATACGCTATTGATGCTGCCGATTCTAGATGAGTTTATTATTAATGCTATGCACTCCGGCAGTTGTTTCTTTCTCTTGCTTTTTGCATCGGCGGCAGTTGCAAATTCTCCATTGCCATTTTTTTCTCTTTTCGGTGATTCACCTATTGTGGTTTTTTCCCGTAATTTGGCTTCTTCTCTTCTTATTCTTCTTCTTATTATTATTATTTGCATGCCGCTATGTTTCTTTTCCTGTTATGTTCTGTTTTGTTTACAGGACAGCTTGTAAGACAGGCATTGAGTTGCCTAATGGCTTTATCCTGAATAAAAAAAATAAAGAAAAAAAAGATTCTCTCTCTCTCTCTCCTGTCTGTGTGCCTACAATTCGTTCGTTGATGCTGCTGTACCTTCCCATGCTTCGGTCCAACCCGTTACTTTTCCTCAGATCAAACAAGGCCCACACTGTGTTTGACACCGTTGTTTTTCTTCGCCCCGCGGGCATGCTGCGAAATTTGAGAACTGCATATTGACAGGTACAGCCGGCTCTCACACCTTGCACTACCACCGCCAAGGGTTCTGATCAACCATAACGGTTAACCCATTCAACCCCACGGCCACAATTCCCAAAGTTTTGCCGGGAAGCGACTAGTACATGTACCAGCTGCAGCCCGGCGGCAGATGGACTCGCCATGATAATTCAAGGGCAGTGCCAGATTAGCATGGCGCCTAGTAAAGGCGCCATGCTAATCTGGCACTGCCCTTGAATTATCATGGTCGATCTATCTCCTGCTCAGTGTTGTGCGTCGGGGTTGAACGGGGTCAACTGCAGATCACCGTACAAACCGTGCCGCCGAGACGGCATTTGCCTTGCGGCGTGGCCTATGTGGCGTCAGTCTGTACGAGACCCGTAGTGATGTCATCATACAAGCACAATGCTGCGGGCTGTTGCACATCTTGCGCTATTTACGCCAACGGCGCCTGGGGGCTCGAGCGACTAGGACAGCTCAGGGGTACCGAGTGAATAGCTCTGCGCATGGAAGGCCGGGAAAGCGCCAAGCCTCGATCTGACAGTGTGGGTGCGTTTTCGCGGTGATGGTCATAGATGGGGTGTTGGGGGTTGTGACGATGTGTCGCCGCAGCGTGTGGGCCCGTGAGCCCTGCCGTAGCGAAACTTTAAAAAAAAACCTGCAGTGGCGCAATCCCCCCCCCCCCCCCCCCAAACACACACACAGTAGCAATGAGTTTTGCGAAGAGGAACCTGTTTTCAGCAAACAACCTTTTCGTAGAGGAAAACAAGATGGGATGAACCATAACCCACTACGGCCTTCTATTTGAGAGCTGTCGTCATTGTCTTTGACTTAAGTTGATTCTGATGTTAAAATGTCTCCTTCTGAAAAAGCCTCCCATGTGCCAATGCGTCATCAGTAGTGAACTCTAGAAGGGGCGCCACACGCGTCATTGGTGTGTCAAACGTCATTCAAGTTGCCATGATGTATTTTTAAGTCCCTTCTATTTAGTTGAAGGGACTTTTTTGGACGCGGGTCGCGGTGGCGCGAATTTAATAGTATGTCCATGATGTCAAAGACGGGCAGGCTAAACCTCTACCAATTGAAGTAACAAGATACAAATTACGTCATGTCTAGAAGTTGCGCTAACCTTGCTGCTGAACATACACTGGCGCGAAGCGATGTATGTATGTATGTATGTATGTGTATGTGTGTGTGCCGTGTGTATGTATGTATGTATGTATGTAAACAAGAGAATCTCCGACATTTCTGAACACACAAGCTTGAAACTTAGCGAAATACTTTCTTAAGTGGGTGGCTAAGAGAGCCTCGCAGCACACTGTAATTGAATGTCTCAATGAAGACATAAACAACCGTTTGATTGTAGGAAGTCGGTTGACCCAGATTAGAGTCCGTAATTTTGTCATATTTACTTGAACTTTTGTATATAGCTAGTTTGGAGAAAGACATTGGATGACTTCGTTAGCCAGCTTTGTATCCTTTTAACTTCTTTAGTAAAAATTAATTCTTTACAGAAAATAATTAAAACAGTAAAAAAAAAAAACCTTCACTTCTAGAGATAGTCAGACAGAACCGGTGACGTAAAAGAACCAACTCCGTCACCACGCATACACAAAATATGACGTAATTCTCTCTCTCTCTCTCTCTCTCTCTCTCTCTCTCTCTCTCTCTCTCTCTCTCTCTCTCTCTCACACACACACACACACACACACACATATATGCGCGCATCTCCAAAAGGCATAAATCCTCATGTGCCCGGAGGGCGCATGAACATCTATACCCCTTGAGGATGTTTGCATGCACTCACGCACACGCCGCATACACACACATCGACGCGCTTTCAGAAGAGCATGCAGGTGTACTTAGTATAGCATGTAGCTAGGTAAAGTCAACCTGATTTCACACGACTGAAATTGTACTGTGAAATTCTAGTTTTGTCACCATTTTCGCAAGTCTTGAAGCGAAAGCAAATCTCATATCACGTTAAATATAAAATTACGTAAAAACAAAAATATGTCATGACAAATGACGTTTGACAAACCAATGACACGTATGCAACCTACCTTCTACTCTCGCCGCTGTCACACCACCACTACACCGGACCTGGCGCTTTGCACTGACGATGTTCATAAGCGCCTCAGCAGAACAGTAGGACCACTGTTAGGAGGAAGTGACCACCGCCCTGTCCTCTCCCTAAAAGGAAGCACAGCAGCTAGCTCGCCACACCGACCAAGATGGAACTACCAAAAGGATGACTGGTGCTTGTTCAGTATTCGAACAAATGAGCTAATGCAAGACCTCGCTGTGTCTGGAAGGAACATCAACAATGTGGTCAGAGAGTTCAACGACATTATCAGTAAGGCAGCCAAGGAAACTATACCTCGAGGGGTCCGGAAAAACTACACCCCATACTGGACCGCAGATCTTCAGAAAGCACATGACAACCACTAGGACCAGAGAAGACGCTGAAACCAACCCCAGCCAAGAAAACAACATCAAGCTACAACACAGTAAGGCCCAGTATCTGAAGGTGAAGTTGGAGTGCACAAGAAAAAGTTGGAGAGAGAAGACTGCAAGACTGAACATGGAGAGGGACACCACCAAGTTGTGGAGACTGACCAAGGCATTGAACGATGAGGGCACCAGAGAACAGAAGATCACCCTGGAAGAAGATGGGAAAGCACTGACTGGTAGGAAAGCTGCAAACATGTTCGCACAGATCTATGCGAAAGAAGGTAACATCACTGTCCCACGAATGCTTGAGAAAGAAATCAGACAGGAAGAAAGAGAGAGAACAAGAGATGCAAACATCCATGATGCAATGAAGAAGGACATCACCCTTCCAGAACTGAAGATGGCCATCAAACAGCTGAAGAAGAAAAAATCTCCATGTCCAGACAGCATCTCAAACGAGATGTTACAACACCTTGGCAACACTGCCTTAATGAAGCTACTGGACATCTTTAACCACAGCTGGAGAGGAGGACAGGTACCCCAGCGCTGGAAGGAAGCCAGGATCATCCCAATTTTGAAGAAAGGGAAGAATAAGTCCAAAGCCCTGAGTTATTGCCCCATCAGCCTGACAAGTTGTGTGTGCAGGACCATGGAGCGCATCATCAACAAGCGCCTGCAGTGGTACCTGGACTCCGAGAGCATTATCGTGCCAGAGCAAGCCGATTTCAGAAGCCACAAGAGTACAGAAGACCAGACAACACACCTTGCACAGGTCATAGAAGATGCCTTTCAAGATCAGAAGGTGACATTAGCTGCCTTCATTGACCTACAGAAGGCTTTCGACAAGGTGTGGAAGGATGGTCTCCTTGTGAAACTCCTTCGCAGTGGCATCCAAAGGAACATGTATCGGTGGACCAAGTCATACTTGCACAATCGCAGAGCCCGTGTGACAGTGGATGGGTACTGTGGCCAAAAAGTGCTGCTGCGTCAGGGAGTGCCACAGGGGGGGGGGGGGGGGGGGGGGTCCTGTCGCCGACCCTGTTCATACTCTTTATCAACGGCCTTGTGCCAGAGCTACCAAAAGGAGTCCACGCAGCCCTGTATGCAGATGACCTGGTACTCTGGTGCACAGAAGAGTATGCAACAACTGCTACATACAGGATGCAGCTAGCCCTGGACAGGCTGACAGACTGGACCAACAACTGTCTGGTGTGTGACCATCAACACAGAAAAAATCATCAGCCACACTCTTCTCTCTCTCTCCAACAAAGCAAAGGCTGGCAACCTAACACTGGGCAACACCCCACTGCGATATGATGACCAACAGACATACCTGGGCGTCACCCTTGACAAGAGGCTAACGTGGAAGCCGCACATTTGAAACGCAGAAGCGAAAGCTAGAAGAAAGCTGCACATCATGAGGAAGCTGGCTGGAACACAATGGGGAGCCAATGAAAAGATCCTCAAAAATGTATATCAAGGCACAGTGAGACCACACCTTCAGTACGGATCCAATGCATGGTTGACGGCAGCCCAGTCACACCAGCAGACCATTGACAGAGTTCAGAACCAGGCACTGCGTATCATCACCGGCGCAATGAGATCCACACCAATTGAAAAGATGGAAGAGACAACAGGCATCCCACCCCTGCGCATGAGAAGAGATTGCAAAGCCTTGATACAGTCCATAAAAGTTAAGTCTTCCAAAGACCATCCTATGAATGCCAGGATGAAACAGCCAACCTCAGGGAGACTGAAAAGATCAAGCTTTGTGAAGGAGACGAAAGCTCTGTAGAGAAAACACCAGGCAAAGCTCCCTGCGCAGGTAGAGGCTCTGAATCCTGCTAGTGACCTTCCACCCTGGGAAAGTCAGCCAGAAAACATCACCATCTCTTCCACGGTACCCTACATCACCACCAAAGATGAACACAGCACTGTCAGAAGAAAGCCCTGACAATGGCCATGCTCGAAGAAAAGTATCCCCAGGAAGCATGGATACGGGCATACACCGATGGATCAGCCACAGATGCAGTTCAGAATGGAGGGGCTGGTGTGTACATTCAGTACCCAAACGGAAAATGGTAGGCAGAGGCAGTATCAACAGGCCTTCAGTGCACAAATTACAGAGCTGAGGTGGAAGCTCAGGTCCGTGCTGCAAACACCCTTAGTGGCACTGCAGATCCTGATGCCCAGATTGTCTTTCTGACTGATGCCATGTCTGTCATTGAGGCAGCAACAGCAAGCAAACTGCCACGTCTACAAGAGGCATTGCAAAACATCAAGTGCACCAGACTGGTGCTGCAGTGGATCCCTTCACACTGTGGCATCTACGGCAATGAAGAAGCTGACAGAATGGCAAACGTGGGCGCAGAGAAAGAACAAGACGAAAATGGAGTCAGCTTCACAGAGATGAAGACCATCATTAAGTCTGTGTACAGACCACTAAACGGCCCCTAGGCAGTTACCATCAGCTGTCCAGACAAGAGCAGGTGACCATCTTCCGTCTGAGGACCGGGCACAACCGACTCAATTTCCACCTGCACAGACGCTTTCACCTCGTGCCAGTCTCCCCTGTGCCCTTGTGGACAAGCAGAGCAGACCACAGAGCACATCCTCCAGGACTGTGGGAACCATCAGTTGCTGAGGGAGGAGATATGGCAGAAGCCCGCCACTCTACAAGAGAAACTGTATGGGCCTGTGGAGGTGCTACAGAAGACCACAGATTTCATCTTGAGAGCCAAACTCCAAGTGTGATGGCGTTCGAGAAGAAGAAGAAGACACGTATGCACTGCGCGCGCCCCTTCAGAGTTCACTATGACGCATTGGCACATCAGCGAGGCTTTTTCAGAAGGAGATATTTCAACACCAGAATCAGGTCAATGACGAACTGAAGCCGACAGAGACCCTTGACAGCAAAGACAGCTCTCATATATAGAAGGGACTTTGTGGGTTATGGTTCATCTCATCTTGTTTGTCCTGCTTCAGGGACTCGTGGCTAAATGGATTAACTCATTCACAGCAAGCCGCATCCGGATGCGCGGCATAAGCCGTGCAACCGGACGCGGCTGGCCGCGAATGAATTAAAGACCATCATTTATGTGGCCACAGCCACACAGGGGATGTCCACAATGACAGGTTAGCTCTCCTGACAGTTTAGACCATGCAGATTATGAACCCTCGGTAGAAGATGGATCGGTCAAGATAATTCAGGAGTAGTGCCAGATTAGCTTGGCCAGGCGGCCTCTTGCTGGTGAATTCGTGAGGCCTGCAGACAGCTGTGTTCACCCTGACAATAGCGAGGTTTCACGACTACCAACAACACCCTGACAATAGCGAGGTTTCACGACTACCAACAACGAACGAAAGCCAAGTGACGACGCCGGATGATCAGTTTGGACGACAGACAAACACTTCAAACATCTCCAGGAGGCATAGATCCTCGTCAGTGAGCCCTCTGGGAGATGTCCGGATTGTTGTCTAGATGCTGTTGGTAGAATCGGTCGTGATTTTGTTCGCGTTTGTTGTTGGGCCATCGTCGTTCGTTGTAACAGAAACCTCACCAACAGGTTGTCAAAAGGCCGTACTGAAGAACCCTCTAACCTGCAGGTGAAACTGGAGCAGGAGGTTCTAAGCAAGGTGTGGGGTGGGGTGGAGGGGGGGGGGGGTTCCAACTGTTAGTTGGGACCTTCAACCTGATACAAAAGGCCTCCCCGACGCTAGACATCCAAAAATGATATGTAAACAACGGGGGTCTAAACACCCCAAAAACTGAAGGGACTTTGTTGTAGCATTTTTTTTTTAATGGGGGGGTGGGGGGGGGGGGAGGGTCCGGAACCCCTGGAATCCTCCACCCCCCAGTTCTGCCCCTGATACCGGTGCATGTCCGTGCATTAGCATAATTATTTTCTGAACTCTGGGCACACTCGATACAGGTACTGCAGCAATACAAAATAGACTAGCCATTGCCAGGTATGACAACTGACGTGAACGCTTACAAACGGGACCCCACCTTCCGCCCAGGTGTTTACAGTTTACTGGGTCTGATAAGGCAAACCCGCGTAACCCTCTTAACCCCGCGGCCACATTCCCCAACTTTTGAGTCACCCAACAACTATCTACCAGTTGCAGGAGATGGATCGACCATGATAATTCAAGGGTAGTGCCAGATTAGCATGGCGCCGACAGGCGCCAAGCTAATCTGGCACTACTCTTGAATTATCATGGTCGACTCATCTCCCATAACGCAGTCGTTAGGTCACACCTCCAAAATGTGGGCAATGCGAACTTCGGGGTAAAAGGGGTTACACTGTACTACACAAGAGGAGGATGTCGTGTGATCAACAATAGGACGCCATCACACTCGACCAGAAGACAACACAGCCGGTGTCGGATCGGCGATGACAATTCAAGGGTAGCTAAAGTTGTAGCCAGATATGCTCGACACCAAAGAGCAAGAAGGCTATATTTGAGTTGGTCTGGCACTGACTACTCTGAACTATCACGGCTGACCCATCTCGCACACAACTGTTACCAGTTTCAGCCAACTTAATCAAATTTCAAATACAAACGATTTGAATTTCCCAAAAACAACTTCAGTAGCTCGCTTGGGCCTTGCTCTTAGCACCGCGTGAATATTCTGCGTTTATGTACAGTGTGTGAGTCAGTGAATGCGCGTGATTCACGTGAGCGTGCTTGTTGGGCTCAGTTCGCGGCTACATTCTGCGCATTGAGTTATAATTTATTATAAATATGAGAAATGCGGCGAACAACTTCAGTAGCTCCCTTAGCACCACGTGGATGTTCTGTGTTTAAGTACAGTGTGTGAGTGAATGCGCGTGATTCACGTGAGCGTGCTTGTTGGGCTCAGTCGCGGCTACACTCTGCGCGTTGAGTTATATTATAAATATGAGAAATGCGCCATATAAATACCATGTAATAATAAATAATACTAATAACTGCTGTATGGCACACTTCTGTACTATGGATCGTTACAATTGCAGGACTCTCAAAAATGGTAACAGGTTAAATGATTTTTTTCTCTCTTTAAAGTGTTTAACAAACACCCCTTCACCTTGAATTGTGACAAACCGACTCAAGTTTCTTCTTAAGTTATTCCGTTAACCCCTATCCTACTGAGGCTAAAAGCTTCAAATGTGTACCCTGCCAAAAAAAATTATGCAAGCTACATTATAGTACTTACAGATAAGGATATACTCGGACCAATGGCTTTAGTTCAAGGGTGGTGCCAGAATAGCTTGGCGCCTAGAGGCGCCAAGCTATTCTGGCACCACCCTTTTACTATTTTAGTCAAACTTGTTTCACACACTGGTGTATTCCCAATGATAAGGGTTAACCCTTTTGGCCCCGACGCACAGCAACCAAGAGATGGATCAGGCAGCAAGGTAAATCTGGTACTACCCTTGAATTATCATAGTCGACCCATCTTTTGCAATTGGTACAGAGCTGCCTCCCAAATTTGGGAAATGATGGTTGTACATTGCTTAACGTCCCGACAGCAACAAAACTTTCTCAGGACGTGCCTGCACTTATTGTGAAAAAAAAAAAACCCAGAATATTGAATGTATGTCGCCAGCCAGTCTAATACACTAAATAAACCCAAGACCATTTAGCAACACACATCCAATATCAAGAGCTACAGGCAGCGCAGACAGTAGGAAGAATTTAAAAAGGAAAATACAGGTGAATGGACCAAGGGTAGACGGAAACACATGCCCAAAAATAGGGGGGAAAACCCACCCTGTGGGGCTGACCAGGGTGACCCTGGGAACTAAAAAGTAGTTAACCCCACCCAAGTCCCCCAGGGCAGACCCAGGTGGGGTGATTTGGGAAATGAGACTGTGGGGTTAAAATGATTAACCCATTATTAAAGAGAACATTAATAATAATAATAATGATGATAATAATAATGATAATAATAATATTTATATGGCGCATTTTTCATATTTATAATACAACTCAAAGCGCAGAATTATGTCAGTGTCTGAATTAGACTAATGTTAATTGAAGGTGAAATAGCCACATGTAAATCTGGCCGGCTGGTAACAGAGCCAGCACGAAAACCACATCCCCATCACATACGACCATCCGTAAAACATTCATTTAATTTTAATCCTTTCACTACCAACGGGCCTACATTGTGTTTGTAAAATGTGTTTCACTGAACGACCAAACGCCACACCTGTTCAAAGGACATAGGCACAAATTGGTCTCAGCAAGAGGCATAGATCCTCATGAGCCCTCGCAGTCGCGGGGGCTCATGAGGATATATGCCTCTTGCAGTTGGATCTAGTTCGCTTTTTCTCGGTAGTGAAGGGGTTAAATTGAGCCAGCAAGAATCAGGAAACATAAACCCCTGCATCTGCATGGGCGCATGAGGTTCTTAGCCTCGCGCATCAGGGTAACAATCACATAAATTTTCTAGGCATGGATGTTCGAACGCATCTCCAATCTGCAGGAGAAAGGACTCGATTGAGAACCTCAGTTTGACTCTTACTGATGGGCGGTGTTGGCGGCATTGTCTCGGCAGTAAAGGGGTGAATCCGACCCCCTCCCGCACACACACACTCTTTTTGCGTAACATGACCCCATCAGCCTTGATACCTGAGTGCGGCTGTGTTACCCCTCACCCTTAATCCGACCTAGAAGGGAACACAGAGTGTGTTTAACGACCAACCAAACTGATAGTCCGATAATGATTTGCTGCACTCCAAGCTGGTGCCATGAAACACGAGGCCACCGAGGCATGCAGTACAGACCTGTGTACTTCGTGCCCCATCTGTCTGACCAAATCATGGTTTCGGCGCAGATGCGGGGGCTCATGAGGCTCTGTGCGTGTGTATCCCATTTCCCAGCAGTAACAGAGTTAAAGTCAAAATCCACTGAGCACTGTGGCCCAAATCCCCAAATTAGTACTGTGAAGACTAATGAAGAGACTCTGATAGCTTAGGAGCCTGAACGACCACGACAGCTCAAGGGTGATGCCAGAATAGGCGCCACGCTACATTGTCACAAGCCATGAGTTGTGATGTCCAGCTGGTCTGGCACAACCCATGCGCTAGCATGGTCTGTCTGTCTCCTGTAAAAGGAAAAAATAAAAATAAACACACTGGTTAAGTGAAATCCATCAATGTGCAGCCTGCAGAGGTTCATGAGGATCTACACCTATTGTGCACACCATGAATGCAACAGTGTACATTCTAGCGCGCTCCTGAGTGCTTCAACTTCAAAATAAGGAATAAAATAATCATTATTCCAAGATCTATGATGTTGCAAGATCTATAATGTTCCAAGATCTATGATGTTCCAAGATCTATGATGTATCCTTTAACCCCTTGAATGTTGGTAGCAGTTTTCATCACAATGATGCTTTGTGAAAATATCTGCAAGGCCGACAGCCAAAGGCTTAACCCATATCACACTGAGGCTAAAAGCTTCAAATTTGTACACTGCCATAATATACAAGCTACATTATAGTCCTCGCGCTGGGACCATACGGCGTTGAGGCGCGTCCCCTGGGTGGTGGATAGGGGGTCCCTCGTGAGAGGGGTGCACCGAATGAAATAAGGTGCCGTGAACCAACATGGTCTAAGGGAAGGTGACCCCGACAGAAAACCCCTGGTCCTCCTAGTAAGGGGGTTGGGCGTGGGGGTAGCTTCCCCACCCTGCAAAAAAGGAAATAGCTACAAAAACGCCGACGAAAAGACTAACAGTAATTCCTTTCCTGGAGGAGGAAGGTTTTTCTACTAGAAGACTTATGACGTCCTGTGGTGAAAGCCGGAAGTCTTCGGAAGCCACAGGACCGAGCCGCCTCTCTCTATCCAGGGATACAACCATGGGCACATGGAACGTCAAGACCATGTACCAGAGCGGCAAGGCCGCCCAGATAGCAGCAGAAATGCAAAAGTACAACCTTTCCCTGCTAGGCATCAGTGAAGCCAGATGGACGCAGTCTGGCCAGAAAAGGCTGTTAAGTGGGGAGATGGTTCTGTATTCAGGTCATGAAGAGGAGAATGCCCCCCATACAGAAGGAGTAGCACTCATGCTGTCACCAGTGGCACAGAGAGCGCTGATGGGCTGGGAACCTCTTGGGCCAAGAATTATAACAGCAGCCTTTAGAACCAAGAAAAAGCTCAAGCTGAACGTCATCCAGTGTTATGCGCCCACCAATGACAGTGACGAGGAAGAGAAACAAGAGTTCTACGACCGACTCCAGAGTGCCGTGGACAAATGTGCGGAGCGAGACATCACCATCGTCATGGGCGATTTTAATGCCAAAATAGGGGAGGACAACACCGGATACGAAGAGGTGATGGGGAGACAGGGACTAGGCTCAGAGATGAGTGAGAACGGGGAGAGGTTTGTAGACTTTTGTGCTCTAAACCGACTTGTCATTGGAGGCAGCATCTTCCCACACAGAAGAATACACAAAGCAACTTGGGTCTCACCTGACCATACAACAGAGAACCAAATAGACCATATCTGCATTAGCAAGAAATTTAGAAGATCCCTTCAAGATGTTTGAGTGAGGAGGGGAGCAGATGTCGCCTCAGACCACCATCTGCTTACCTTAAGAATGAAGCTCAAGCTAAAGAAAAGCCGCACAGAGACAACAAGAAGACAGCGCTATAATGTAGGCCTCCTGAGAGAAACTGGAGTTAGAGAAGAGTTCAAACTGGTGCTGTCCAACCGGTTTCAAGCGCTACAGGAGCTAGTAAATGAAGAGGAGGCGGTCACCACAGAGCAGCAGTGGAAGGCAGTTAGAGAGGCGCTGAACTCAACCTGCAAAGACACTGTAGGGTTCAGGAAACACCACCACAAGGACTGGCTGTCGGCACAGACCTTGAAGAAGATAGAAGCGAGGAAGCAGAAGAAAGCAGCGGTCAACAACAGTCGCACGAGAGCAGCCAAAGTAAGGGCACAGGGGGAATACTCGGAAGCCAACCGCGAGGTGAAGAGGAGTATCAGGGCAGACAAGAGGGCCTACACAGACAGCCTGGCAGCAGAGGCAGAAAAGGCAGCAGGCAGCGGCAACATGAAACAGCTCTACGACATTACCAGAAGATTGTCGGGTAAGTATGGCCATACAGAAAGACCAGTAAAAGACAAAGAAGGCAAGCCTATTGCAGACAGAGCAGACCAACTCGACAGATGGGCCGAGTATTTTGAAGAGTTACTGAACAGACCTAGCCCACCCGACCCCCCCCGACATCCAGCCGGCAGAGACCGACCTACCCATCAGCTGTGACAGACCCAGCCGGGAAGAAATCAAAAAAGCAGTGGCATTTTTGAAGAATGGCAAAGCAGCAGGGCCAGATGGCATCCCAGCGGAGTCTCTGAAAGCAGACCTAGAGACAACAGTTGAGATGCTGTACCCACTGTTTGGAAAGATCTGGGAAGAGGAGGTGATGCCAGCTGACTGGAAGGAGGGGTACCTAATCAAGCTTCCCAAGAAAGGCGACCTCAGCAAGTGTTCCAACTACAGAGGAATCACCTTGCTGTCAGTACCAGGAAAGGTCTTCAACAGGATCATCCTAGAGAGAATGAAGAGCTCCGTTGACCCCCAGCTGAGAGACCAGCAAGCAGGATTCAGGAAGAACCGATCATGTACAGACCAGATCGCCACTCTCCGCATCATCGTGGAACAGTCTCTGGAGTGGAGCTCCCCGCTGTACGTCAACTTTGTGGATTATGAGAAAGCATTTGACAGCGTGGACCGAGAGACTCTGTGGAAACTCCTACGACACTACGGTGTACCCACAAAGCTCGTCCGCCTGATCAAGAGCAGCTATGATGGCATGACATGTCGCGTGATCCACGAAGGGCAGTTCACCAGAGAGCTCCAGGTCAGAACTGGTGTCAGGCAGGGGTGTCTGCTGTCTCCGTTCCTCTTCCTACTGGCCATAGACTGGGTCATGAAGATGACCACAGAGCACAGACGAAGTGGAATACAGTGGACACTGTGGACACAGCTTGACGACCTCGATTTTGCAGACGACTTGGCATTACTGTCCCACACTCATCAACAAATGCAGGACAAGACCACGAGGCTTGCTGACATCTCGTCCCAAGTGGGCCTCACCATTCACAAACAGAAAACAAAGACAATGAGGCTGAACGCAACCAGGGAAGAACCAGTCTTGCTTGCTGGCACCCCGTTGGAGGAGGTGGAGTCCTTCACCTATCTCGGGAGCATCATAGACAAAAAAGGCGGCACTGATGCAGATGTCAGAGCACGAATCGGTAAAGCCAGAGCAGCCTTTCTCCAGTTGAAAAAAGTGTGGAGTTCCAGAGAGCTGTCACAACACACCAAAGTCCGGATTTTCAACTTCAATGTAAAAGCAGTTCTCCTATATGGAGCAGAGACATGGAGATTGACAAAAACCACAGTCAACAGAGTACAGACCTTCATGAACAGTTGCCTTAGAAGAATTTTGAAAATCCACTGGCCAGAGAAGATCAGCAACGTCAGACTCTGGGAGAGAACAGAGCAGATAACAGCAGACAATGAAATTGGGCGAAGAAGATGGGGATGGATCGGTCACAGTCTGAGAAAGCCAGCTTCCAGTATCACTAGGCAGGCATTGTCATGGAACCCCCAGGGAAAGAGGAAAAGAGGTAGGCCGAGAAACTCCTGGCGTCGAGACCTCCAAGCAGACATCAAGAGACTGGGAACCACCTGGAGTAGAATCGAAGGAGAAGCACAGGACAGGAGTTGCTGGAGGTCTCTCGTCGACGGCCTATACCCGGGTAGGGGTGACAGGCGTAAGTAAGTAAGTACATTATAGTACTTTCTGATAAGGATATATAGACCAATGGCTTTAGTTCAAGAGTGGTGCCTGAATAGTTTGGCGCCTATAGGCGCCAAGCTATTCTGGCACTACCCTTGAACTATTTTAGTCAAACTTATTTCACACACTGGTGTATTCCGAATGATAAGGGTTAATATATTTTATACATTCACCATAGTCAAAGCAAATAACCACTTAACCGAGTTTATAAATTATAGCCCATAAAACCACAAAATATAATGGAAACAATATGTCATGGTCACCGACTTAGTTCAACTGCGCACATTTTTCTAAAGCCCGCTGAAGTTGGTGATGATGATTCACGGTAATAATAGGATTAGGATACTGCGACCCACACACAAAATAACAGCAATGTCGCCACTTAGTTAAGATTCAAATAACAAATAAAAAATGTGGGCCTTCCCACTCAACCTTTTGCATTTAAAAAAATGAACCCGTTGGCTGTCAGTATTGTATTGAAGGAATCACCTCGACCTGAAGGAATCACCTCGACCAAACATGCTACTGACAGCCGAAGGCTTCATTTTTTTTTTAACCTGTAATCTACTGACAGGTATCCAACTTCCAATTCATACAATACACAGCTTCAACAACAGTTTCAGTGTTGAGCAGTTCCACAAAGAAGACTGACATTTCGACAGCTCCAACGATTAACCCCTCCAGTACCAGGGAACCCGGATTGCAAGATTTCTGAAATCTTTGTTAATTTATAGGTGACAGCGCGAAAAACTGAAAAAAAAACTGAAATGACTGAAAACGGTGCACAGACCAACTATGCCCCATATCCACGGCCCTCAAGAGACACAAAGGGTGCACAGACTAACTATGCCCCATATCCACGGCCCTCAAGAGACATAAAGGTGCAGAGACTAACTATGCCCCATATCCACGGCCCTCAAGAGACGTAAAGGGTGCACAGACTAACTATGCCCCATATCCACGGCCCTCAAGAGACGTAAAGGGTGCAGAGACTAACTATGCCCCATATCCATGGCCCTCAAGAGACATAAAGGGTGCACAGACTAACTATGCCCCATATCCACGGCCCTCAAGAGACATAAAGGGTGCAGAGACTAACTATGCCCCATATCCACGGCCTTCAAGAGACGTAAAGGGTGCACAGACTAACTATGCCCCATATCCACGGCCCTCAAGAGACATAAAGGGTGCAGAGACTAACTATGCCCCATATCCACGGCCCTCAAGAGACGTAAAGGGTGCACAGACTAACTATGCCCCATATCCACGGCCCTCAAGAGACATAAAGGGTGCACAGACTAACTATGCCCCATATCCACGGCCCTCAAGAGACATAAAGGGTGCACAGACTAACTATGCCTCATATCCACGGCCCTCAAGAGACGTAAAGGGTGCAGAGACTAACTATGCCCCATATCCACGGCCCTCAAGAGACGTAAAGGGTGCACAGACTAACCATGCCCCATATCCACGGCCCTCAAGAGACGTAAAGGGTGCACAGACTAACTATGCCCCATATCCACGGCCCTCAAGAGACATAAAGGGTGCAGAGACTAACTATGCCCCATATCCACGGCCCTCAAGAGACGTAAAGGGTGCACAGACTAACTATGCCCCATATCCACGGCCCTCAAGAGACATAAAGTCACATGAGACCCTGCATGTCTCTTGATGATGGGACAGGCTGGCTGTGTCTGAACCAAAAGCTGAAATTCAGCTTTCTGGGATTTTGAAATAACTGAATCAGCCTCCATGACTATAAACTGTCACCCATGTTAATTTTTTCATACTTATACACTACTGCATGGCTGGGACCGAAAAAAAAAAGTTGAATCCTGAAGCGAGGGTCTTTGGGGCAATTTTTAAGTGAAAAAAAAAATCTTTTTTTTTTTTAAATCCGGAAATCCGGCTGTAGCCGGAAAAGTTCCACCCATACTACTGATTAAAATTAGTTTGACTATGATAGTTCAAGGTCGGTGCCAGAATTGGCACCACCCTTGAACTAAAACGTTTGATCTATCTCCTAATGTGTAATGTAGCCTTCATAGGACAATAAGCATTTTTTTTTTTAAATCAGCCTCAGGATGAAATGGATTAATTCAAGTTGAAAGCCACAGAACCAAGCAACATCACACTGCTCTCAACAAGAGGCATAGACCCCAGAGAGCCCCTGCAACTGAGGAGATGTTTGTTGCGTTGGCTGGTGTTGACTTTTTCTAAGCAGTGAAGGGGTTAACAACAGCTTTGTGGTGTGCAAATACATGTAATATGATCTTTCTCACACCTGTGCAGGTAAATATTTGCCGCGTGCGTCGATGCCAGGTAAACCCCACATGGTCAATCCTAACACAGCACACAGGGTGACACACCTGTAGTCCACATACTTGTCTCGTATGGAGCAGGTATTACTATTATCAAGGCCACAAGCACTGCCAGTGCCGCCATAGTTCTATGCTAAACTGGAGTTCTGTCACCGCAAATAATACCAGAACTCAAAACATCCTGATCGGAACTGACAATAATAGATCAAGAGTGGCGCCAGAATAGCTTGATGCCTTCAGCACTACTCGTGAACTTGACACCCGGTTACTCTGGCATCACCCTTGAACAGTAACTGAATAAGAATTTTGACTTTAGGATTAAACGAGTTAGGTAATGATAATAGAATTATGGGTTGCAAATGTAACTATTTTCATCCTGATGCACTATTGCTTGAAAGAAATTTGACACTGATACTGCAAGGGTTGTGCCAGAACAGCTTGGCGCCTGAGGAGCCAAGCTATTCTGGCACAACCCTTGAACTATTCTTCTAGTCAATCTGTCCTGTAATTCATAATGTGGCCTTCATAAGTAAAAAAAAAAAGCAAATGTTAAAAATACCAGCCTCAGCATATGCGTTAATGTACTTGAGCAGTGCAAGGTAGGGAACAAAAGCAAGAGTTTGAAGTAATATAGTTGAAGCACCAGGTACTTGTTTTTTTTTTTTTTTTTTATCGCAACAAATTGTAAACCCTTTTAGCCCCAAGGTCCCATTTCTCAAATTTTGGAGGTGTTGCCTAACGACTGTGTACCAGCTGTAAAAGATGGACTGACCATGATAATTCAAGGGTAGTGCCAGATGAGCTTGGCGCCTTTAGGCGCCAAGCTCATCTGGCACTACCCTTGAATTGTCATGGTCAACCCATCTCCTGCTGCAGGGAACCCAGGGCTAAAACTTAAAGAACAACATGTAGCCCCAACACCCGACTGTAGGAGATGGACTGACCATGATAATTCTTGACACATGTTGCAGTTAGGTGGCGTTCAAGTTTCCTCTGGATAATGCCTATTACCCACACTGCTTGGCATCCACGTTCCTGAATGCATTACCCCCAAGACCGAAATCCCCCAACTTTGCCCTTGTCCTCTGAAGACTGCAGTGCAGTGCAGGACACAGATCGGCCATGATAGTTCAAGGGTGTTGCCAGAATAGCTTGGCGCCCATAGGTGCCAAGCTATTCTGGCATCACCCTTGAACTATCATGGTCGATCCATATCTTGCTGTGGCGTGTCTGGGGTAGAATGAGTCAACTGGCTGGCTGGGGGGCTTTATGGCTTTGACTTTACGATGATTTCAAAAACACAATCAGCATCCACCCCCGAAGGGGTTAAAGTTGCTGACAAAGTCTCTCATAATGTACACAAAACACAACAACCTTATAGGTTGACCTGAAAAGTTGTAGCATTTTTCTCCTCATAGTACACGTGTGTACAGAAAAATGTTTTTTTTTTCACAAAATAATGCGTGTGCTTGATTTAATTTATGAACCTATATTATTTTCAAGCACATACATTATTTTGTAGAAAGAAAAAAAAGCCTGGTCTGACCCCCACCTCCCAAACCATCTGGTCTATAACCCTTACCCATATACATCATACTGACGCTAAAAACTTCAAATTTAGACACTGCCATATGCAAGCTACATTATACAAGGATACAGATCAATGGCTTTAGTTCAAGGGTGGTGCCTGAATAGCTATTCTGGCACTACCCTCGAACTATTTGTGTCAAACTTATTTCACACACTGGTGTATTCCGAATGATAACGGATAAACGTTTCACCGATCATAAAGTTTACTCAGTGACACACAAAGCCACGATATGGTAACCGACTTGTCGTCAGTGCGCATTAATGGTCTTATTCAACTCTGTGACCGAGTCAGCGAGCATCTTACACAACACGGAAACCCGCGGACCTTCTCTACTCTGAACCGCGCTTAACACATTCGAGGCGAACTGCATCGGGTATCCGGATGCCGTTCGTCTCAGTCGAATGCCGAGTACCCATGGGAAAATGTAGCCTCAAATCACGCCTGTACCGGCTCAGGCGATCAAAATAAATAAGAAAAGAAACGGGAAGGAATAGCAATAGCCGTTTTGTAACAATCACGCCGGAATTTCTCTAGTACACCTGTACATCAGTGCAGGTGCGAAATGTGTACAACGGCTCAGCGGTGAGGGATCGACTGAGAAACACGTTTTACAATCAGATAAATTTGTATTGATCTATTCTGTATCACTGAAAGGACGTTTGCGTTTCATAAAACACGAACGTTCTTTGATAGGGTACAGAATAGATCAATAAATGAACTTGAACATTCCACGCGAAAACACCTTTCTCGACTCCAGCCTGTTCTATGAATGGGAATATGTGTGTATGTGCGCCATTCTGCGTGAACTAGGAAATAGGAAATGAAAAAGTATGTTTGGTGAGTTCTAACACGGGATGGGTTTGTGGTTACATATCATAGCGCTAGCCGTGAAGCCGTGGCTCTAACTGTTCAAGTAAACGGGATCAAAACAGAGACGACAGCGCTGCCCTAACTGAAATCACACTGTCCCATCAACACACACACACGACAAAGGGGGGGTAGGCCCACATGCATGGAAGAGGGGATAACTCAAAGATTGACACTCACCAGTCAAAAACAAACACTTTGTTTGCGTCATGGCGGTCCACGCTGGCCTGCTAGCCCTGTCTCTCCGCCCTGGTCCACTCGGGCATGGCGTGCGCCTGTACTCCAGTGTTGATCGTTACAAAACACACCCCGATGCAAGCCGTGTCTCGCACTCTACCACACTACACACAACCATCCCCCACCGCCACTCTCCCTCAAACAATCGGTCACGTGACTAGGGTCCCCAGATGCTCCGCATTCTTGCTATTGTTTCGCCGATTGCCATAGACAATCGGTTATCGTGTCACTGCTTCGTGCATTTTCCACGCGGCGTTTGATTGACGAATATTTAGGAGGGGTCGTGTCAGGTTGAGCAGACTGCACATTCGAGCAACAAAACATTACGCCGCGGCGCTGAAAAGGCTGCATGGCAGGTAAGCCCAAGTGGCTGGAATATCGGTCAGCGTTTGACTCACCTGTGCCGAGTGCCAAGCGAAGCGAGTCGCAACACGGTGCGGATTGTGTGACACAAGGGAAACAAGCCATATTTCGCACCTTTCAAGGCTGGAAGAGTTGTCTAACGTACTTGCGCGTTTGGCATGGCCAATGGGCGCGCGCTGTAATTGTTAACCCATTTAACCCCGCGGCTAATTGTAGTTTGGAGGTCTTATCTAACGACGATGTACCTGTGCAGGAGATGGATTACCCGTGATAATTCAAGGGTAGTGCCACGGTCAATTCATCAGTCCTGCTGTAAGTCGTCCTCGGGGCTCAATGGGTTAACCTCTTTGTGCATGCAGCGGCATCGGTACTGTAAACAGAGCATTGGTGTGTGTGTGTGTGGAAATCATCGTCTTTCACCGAAGTGCTTGTACCTGACACTCAACGGGCGGAGAAAGAATGAAAATCGGAAAGCTGTGGAACAGAAAGAAAAGCACTCGCGATCAAAACACACACACACACACACACACACACACACACACACACACACACACACACACACACACACACACACACACACACACACACGCGCGCGCACACACACACACACACACACACAGAGAGAGAGAGAGAGAGAGAGAGAGAAAAGACTGAAGAAGAAAATGAAAGAAAACATATTTAGCTGAATAAATGGTCATCGATGTGCGGGGAATTGTTTATGTGTGTGGGGGGAGGGGGAGGGGGGGGTGCTCAGTTGTTTGTTTTTGTTGTTGTCCAGAACACCGTTTCATATTTGACTGTACGTAATATGAAACATCAGGTCTCTAATTATGAACAGGTGTTAACCCGCTCAGTGCTGAGAAAATACTGCCCACCTGCAAGAGGCATAGATCCTCATGAACCCTCGCAGTTGCGGGGGCTCATGAGGATCTATGCCTCTTGCTGACACCACTTTGAATCCATGTTCCCGGGACAGTTAGGGTCTTTTGTTGCTGAATTACTGACAAATAATGCAGAAACAGTCTCAGTGCTTCAACTGGCGCTGAAGGGGTTCATAGGTTTTGTTTACAAGGTTGTCTTACGTCACGGGAGAACATTAAGGTATGACATCAGTTGTACATACGTTACAGACTCATCTACCGTAGCAAAGTGTCGGTCCACCCATCCATCCATCCATCCATCATTCCGTATACGCCCATTTGCGACAATGTTAACATTGTCGTTTTCTTAAACTGCGACTAATAAATGCCACAGACTTCCAACTGGCGCAATATTTATGTGATAAGATGGTAATGCGCATTGTGCCGATATCCATGAACCTTTGGGTGTCGACTATAGTAGTTTTAGTCGCCATAATTCCTGCGGGAATCATCGCGACTAAAACCGCTACCGACTCCCAAAGGGTTAATATCAAGGTCACAAAGATGGGCAAAAATACGTTACAATAATAATAATAATAGTTCTTGTATAGCGCTGTTCTCCAGGAAAACATTGGACTCACTGCGCATGCACAACAGCACACCCTCTCTCAGACACACGCAAAATTATACACTACTTTAATCCACCCCATCCCTTCCCAACACCTTACATCCACTTCCCTGTCACATAAGATCCAGAATCGGAATAATTAAAAGACAGTTAGCAGTTTGCTAGGAGAAAACAGTGAGTCACACGTTAAAAGCCTGACAAAAAAAAAAAAGAAGTCTTTAATTGAACTTTGAACTGTGACAACGATTGGCAGAGAGTTCTACACACTTCGGGCTAAAAAGATGAAAGAACGCTCCCCGACAGCCAACTTCGGGATTTCTAAAGGTTTTTCACTGAAGGAACGGAGGGTGCGTGATGGCTGATAAACAAACAGCTGGGCAGAAAGGTACGACGGGAGAGATCCGTCGAAATGCCGATAGGTGAAAATTGCAATTTTGTTCTGGCAGCGGAATTTTACGGGCAGCCGGTAGTGCCGGCAGCCGCTTCGGCAGAGGCGTAACGTGGTCATTCGCTCTTTCACTTCTTCAAGATGAGACGCGCCGCAAAATGAGAGCAAAATTTAATTTTTTTTAAAAAATATTTTTCAGACACCATTTAAAACTGTAATTAAAAACTTGCACACAGACAAGTGATGAGAAGACTTGTCGGCGATTCACGAAGTTAACGTGAACTCTCTTTAACCCGCCTTTTCATCCTGATACACGATTGCTATTAATTTGACAGTTCAAGGATGGTGCCAGAATAGCTTGAACTAAAACAGTTGATCTATCTCCTAATCTGTAATGTAGCCTTCATAGGACCAAAAGCAAATTTTACAAGATCAGCCTCAAGATGTAATGGGTTAAAGTGGAGAGGCACGGGAAGTTTCCAAATACAGCGATTATGTCTATTTTTAAAACAGTTTTTGTTAGTGTTACGGTGTGAACTTTGCCTTCAAACCTGGCAGAAAAAACTGTTCGGGATAAAACTATCTGTGCAGACTAACTTATGAGAAGTTGTTGCCAAAGGACCATGTAAGGCCCGCTGTCTGGAAACTGCCCGTATTATATCTAGATGCCAACAAAGGTTACCGCCATTACTGTCTTCAGCTCTGTACTGTATCAGCACATCTTCTTCTTCTCTTCTTCTCGAACGCCGTCACACTTGGAGTTTGGCTCTCAAAATGAAATCTGTGGTCTTCTGTAGCACCTCCACAGGCCCGTACAGTTTCTCTTGCTTCAGCCATATCTCCTCCCTCAGCACTGAGCTGGTGGTTCCCACAGTCCTGAAAAGAGGATGTGCTCTGTGATCTGCTCTGCTTCTCCACAAGGGCACAGGGGAGATGGCACGATGTGAAAGCGTCTGTGCAGGTGGAACTGAATTGAGTCGGTTGTGCCCGGTCTTAAGACGGAAAATGGTCACCTGCTCTTGTCTGGACAGCTGATGGTAACTTTCTAGGGGCCGTTGTGGTGGTCTGTACACAGACTTAATGATGGTCTTCATCTCTGTGAAACTGACTCCATTTTCGTCTTGTTCTTCCTCTGCGCCCGCTTTTGCCATTCTGTCAGATTCTTCATTGCCGTAGATTCCACAGTGTGAAGGGATCCACTGCAGCACCAGTCTGGTGCACTTGATGTTTTGCATTGCCTCTTGTAGACGTGGTGGTTTGCTTGCTGTTGCTGCCTCAAGGACAGACATGGCATCAGTCAGCCGACAATTTGGGCATCAGGGTCTGCAGTGCCACAGTAAGGGTGTTTGCAGCGCGGACCTGGGCTTTCACCTCAGCTCTGTAATTTGTGCAGTGAAGGCTTGTTGGTACTGCCTCTGCCTGCCATTTTCCGTTTGGGTACTGAATGTACACCCCAGTCCCTCCATTCTGAACTGCATCTGTGGCTGATCCATCGGTGTATGCCCGTATCCATGCTTTCTGGGGATACCTTTCTTCGAGCATGGCCAGTGTCGGCAGGGCTTTCTTGTTCACAGTGATGTGCTCATCTTTGGTGGTGATGTAGGGTACCGTGGAAGAGATGGTGATGTTTTCTGGCTTACTTTCCCAGGACATGCCTGTGAGAAAGCCTGAGAAACGCCAAACGCGCACACACGTTTTAATAGGTTACACGGGGCTCTCCTCTATAGCGTCGGTTGTTCTCTTATCAGTCCTTGCACGAATGAACACGTGTGCACGCATTTTTAACTAGGGATGCATATGACGGTATCGTTATTTTTATCAGGGCCGGATCCAGGGGGAGAGGGTGCTTTGGTACTACAGCGTCCCCCGGCCCTCCCCCTCGGCCGCTGGCATCAAACTATAAATAAGTGTGTTTAAAATTGAGTTGTAACCACCGCCCCCACCAATATTCCCCTCACCCGAATGCCATCAGCCTCCGCCCCGACGGACCACTTCATCCCCACCACCAGAAATGCGACGGTCCCACCGGTCACCACCCCCACCACCAACATAGAAGGCCTGCTCCAATGGCTGGTCTACCAGCTACCTTCAGCCTGGCGCTACTAAGCAACGGTTTTTCCGGCCACACCACCCGCCTCCACCACCAACCGCCCGGCCCCGGCAACACCACCTGCCGCTGCGCGACGGGGCGACAGACAGACAGCGAGATGACCCCCACCCCCCACCCCCCTGGCCCCCCCCCCCCCCCCTGAGCGAAATCAGCGAGAGCTGGAAGTCCTCATCCCTTTTAAAATTGCAATTGCATTGAGTTGTAACGCTTGTGTTTCAGTGCCGTACTTAACACCAGTTAGAAACTTTCAAAAACGTCAGAAGACTGAACAGTTTCGGTTGTGGTACTATACCCTGGCAATAAAAAAAATAAAAGTTGAGCACCCCCCCCCCCTCCCCCCCCCCCACCCCCTTGAAAACTGATTGATCAGGCGCTGTATCTGTGTCTTTGTTTCCTGTAGGTTCGTAATTGGTGCCCGATAGGAGGGGTCAAGGGACATAACCGATTGTCAGCTCAGCGCTGAGTTATTCCCCTTGGCGTGTGTACTAAGCAACGTCCAGTCCGCATATGGCTAGAGAAGACTCGGGCAGACTATAAGACCATCAGCGGCCCCATGGCTTTTTTTGCTTGCTTACTGTTTAGCTTCAGTGGTACAGCAGAACCTGTTTTGAGCAACCGCCTTTACGAGAGATCTCCTGTCAATAAAGACCATCATGGATGGTCTTTAATGACAGGTGACACTTTTCGCAATTCAAGACTTCAGTTCAGAGAACACCTGTCTTTTAAGGCCACGTTGTTCTTGTCTAAAAAGCCGGCACAGCTGCTCCCTAAACGTGTTCATCCTGATACACTTTTGCTTGAAATAAATTTGACTATTTTAGAAATAAATTAACTATGATAGTTCAATGGTGGTGCCGGAATAACTTGACACTTTTGCTTGAAATAAATTTGACTATGATAGTTCAAGGATGGTGCCAGAAGAGCTTGACACTTTTGATTTGAAATAAATTTCACTGTGATAGTTCAAGGGTGGTGCCAGAATAGCTTGGCGCCTCGGGCGCCAAGCTATTCTGGCACTACCTTTGAACTAAAATAGTTGATCTGTCTCCCAGTCTGTAATGTACTTGTAGTCTCCATAGGACAATAAGCACATTTTTTTAATTCAGCCTCAGGATGTAATGGGCTAATGACATAGAGATAACCCACCAAAAACTACAGCAGCAGCAGCAGCAGCAACAACAACAACAACAACAACAACAACAACAACAACAACAACAACAACAACAACAAACGTTTAAGGGCTTAAAATCTTTTGTCCACGTCGAAGCTGAAAACGGGGCACCGAATAATAATAATAAATAATTACGGTATTTATAATGCGCTTATCTTATAATAATTATAACTCTAAGCGCGCACTCACAACTCGCACACGCATGCGCACGCTTTAGACAATGACTCGCTACCACAAATAGTGAAAATACATTACGACGGTCAGCTTGGGGTGGGGAGTGTGGTGATATAGTGCTAGAACTGTTGAAAGAGGTGAGTTTTGATGGCGGACTGGAAGGAGGAGAGAGAGTGTTTCTGACGGAGCGAGAGTGGGAGAGTGTTCCAGGTGGATGGACCGTAGACGGAGAAGGAGCGGGGGCCGAAAGTGCTGAGTTTGGTGCGAGGGATGAGGAGGCGGAGAGGGTCGGAGGCGGAGCCGTAGGGAGCGGGAAGGAGTGTAGGGGTGAAGTAAGTTGGAGAGATAGGTAGGAGCGTAGTTGTTCAGGTATTTGTAGCAGAGAGACAGAATCTTGTATTGGATGCGTTGGGGGATGGGGAGCCAGTGAAGGAGCTTGAGCAGGGGAGTGATGTGGTCGGATTTTTTCTTTCTGAGGACGAGGCGGGCAGCATTGTTCTGGACGCGCTGGAGAGTGAGAGTGGTAGAGTGAGGAAGGCCGGAAAGGAGAGAGTTGCAGTAGTCGAGATGAGAGAGACAGCGAGTTTGGTGGCAGCTTCGGTAGTGAGGTATTTTCTGATCTGACTGATGCGGCGGAGGTGGAAATAACATGCCTGGGCCGTGGCGGAGACGAAGGGACTTTTTTTTACCCCATGCAGCTGGATTGGGACCTCAGTACGACCTTTCGGAAAGCTAATGAGTCGAACGCTCTACCGCCGAGCCACCCAACTCCCCGAGGTAACCAGAGCCAGCAAGAGATATTTCTATAGATTTTAATAGCCCCTGCAAGCCTCTGATGATAATGCACGTCACTTGCAGATGTTGGACATACATATTGCCTGTGCTCTTTTCGTGCAGACGGGTAATTCAGGCAGCTTACGATGCATTCTACATAAACGACCATAAGAACAGAGAACTAATTTGCAAGATTGCAGAAATCCTCTATTCTCGAAGAGGCATAGATCCTCAGTCGTGTGGGCTCATGAGGATATAGGACTCTTGGAAATGTTGGAAGTTTTGTCTGTGCCTACTGTACAAACGGGTTAACCACCGCCGTGTGGTCATGCAGCCAACACTACCTAATACATGTATCTGCATTTGCAAGGGCGTACATTTTTCATTAACCTCTGCAAGGTGCGAGGTTTCATGGTGATCTGTCTCTTGTTAACCCATTTTACCGCACGGCCGCATTTCCCAAATTTTGGAGGTGTCACATGACCCATTTCTAATGACTATGCACCAGTTTCAGGAGATGGGTCGACCATGGCAATTGAAGGGTAGTGCCAGATTAGTTTGGCGCCTGATGGCGCCAAACTTATCTGGCACTACCCTTGAACTGTCATGGTCGATCCCTTTCCTGCAATAGTGCCTCCAGGCTAAATAGCTGGGTGGTCAACAGACTCGGATATGAGGTCCATTCCCAGTAAGTCAAAGGTCCTCGGGCCCACGACGGCCGCAGTGGGCCCGCGCACGGCTGTGCGCGGGCCCACTGCGACCATCGTGGGCACAAAGATGTTTTGCTACTGGAGTTGACACTAGCCGACAGCCTATCAGTTGAGACCCCAGTCAAGTGCCTCCAATATTTTAACATGGTTTTATCACGAAGGACAACCGTCTTCCAGCCGGCATACTTGTACGAAATACGCGTATTATCAAAAACACTACAGACAGTAACGTTGGTAGTATTACGGCGTCGTTTCAGAGGTCTTTGTTATCGTCATTGCTTCACAGACCCTGTACTGTGGAACCGCAAAACGTTTCACATGTAGTTGCAGCAACATTTAGCGGTGGGGGAGGGGGGGGGGGGTACAGAACCGCAAAATTGTGCAGCTGTCACAAAAGTGCAACAAATACAAGTTTTGCAGTCGCACCTCAGACCTAACACGGAGTTAGCACCACTCAAAACGTTACAACTGTTGCACTTTTGTTGCAGTGCAGTTGTAAGGGGGATAAGGGGGGAGGAGGGGGGGAGGTAGCGAGTTATTATTTGGAAGAGGTTATGAGGGGGTGCGGGTAGGTCAAGTAAAGCGCGGGTGCTTGGGCGGAAGGGAGAAGGGCCTGCCATAGTAAAGTTCCTGCCGCAGTAAAGGGCCTGCCACACAACTTTTTCATTTTCAATTTAATTATTTTTCTAAATTCTCAGTCACTCCGACTGATTTGTGTATTTTGTATTTAGTGAAGGTGCAGCATTTTGCGGTTCCACTGATCGCCCATGCTCGAACCGCAAAATGTTGCAGTTCCATGCCATGAGGCTTCCGTTTAGGAGCACTGCCAAAAACAGTCCCGCCGTTTCCTTCGTCCTTTGTTATTCTTTGCATTTAACCCATTTAGCGCCACGGCTGGGAGGTGTCATCTTACCAGTTGAAGGAGATGGATCGACCATGACAATTCAAGGGTAGTGCCAGATTAGCTTGACATTCATCGTTATACATAGAAAATCCCGCTGTTCTTTTTCTTTCTCAAAATGGACATAGTGGTTGTTGTCATAGAACGGCAGTACTTGTGTAGGACGGGGCTAATTTTACAATACTGACAGACAGTTCTATGATCTCCTGTGTGTCAAACTTGTAATTTATGGATCTCCAACTTTCCGACTGCCTTTCTTGCGCCCGCATTATACACTCTTGGCAGTCGACTTTTGGATCTGGATCGTCAGTAGTAATAGTATACTGACGAGCGAAATAAATGCGACAGTTTGGAAGCATCGGAAACCTTTAATGTCGCATTTCTTTCGCTCGTCAGTATATATCAGGGTATGTAGACAGAAAGAATCAGAAAGACGGCTCTCAGGCGTGGGTTTCATGGTCAAGACCTCCATTGCGACTAAGCTGGAAAACCTACCAACGGGTCACTCAGACCGCATCATGTCCATGCGCCTCCCACTGAGACACCAGCAACACGTCACCCTTCTCAGTGTGTACTCCCCAACCCTCCTGGCAGAGCCTACTGAAAAGGACAAGTTTTACACTGACCTGCGCAGCCTCATACAGAGCACCCCTGCAGACGACAAAGTCATCATCCTTGGCGACTTCAACGCCAGAGTGGGCCAGGACTCTGAAGCCTGGAAAGGAGTCCTCGGCAAGCATGGCGTCGGGAACTGCAATGACAATGGCCGCCTACTGTTGGAGTTCTGTGCAGAGCAGCAACTGGTCATCACCAACACTACTTTTCAGCAAAAGGACAGTCGAAAGACCACCTGGATGCATCCTCGCTCCAAACACTGGCACCTTATCGACTATGTCCTAGTGCGTCAGAGGGACCGCAGTGATGTCCTCCTCACCAGAGTGATGCCCAGCGCAGAGTGCCACACTGACCACCCCCTTGTCCGCTGCAAACTCAGGCTCCACGTCAAGCCAAAACCCAAGAAATGGGGGCCCCCCAAGAAAAAGCTTGATGTTGCCAGCCTTCAGCGCGACGACGTGAAAGCTGCCTTTCAGACAGATTTACAGCGCAGGCTCAAAGACACAGCGGACCCAGCAGACTCCTCCCCTGAAACACTTTGGGAACAACTGAAAACTGCTATTGCAAAATCCTCTGCAGAAGTCTTGGGTTTCGCTAGAAAGAAGAACAAAGACTGGTTTGACGAAAACGATGTTGAGATCCAGGAACACCTAGCAAAAAAAAAGAGCCGCCCATCAGGCCCACCTAGCCCAGCCTTCCTGCCCTGTGAAGAAGTCTGCCTTCCGCCTCGTCTGCAGCAGTCTCCAGCGCAAGCTCAGAGATCTCCAGAATGAGTGGTGGACCAGACTTGCACAGAGGACCCAGCTTTGCGCTGACAATGGTGACTACAGGGGCTTCTATGAAGCACTGAAAGCAGTGTATGGCCCCAGGCACCTGGTACAAAGTCCCCTGCGAAGCGCGAATGGCCAGGCACTCCTCACAGATAATACCTCCATCTTGAACCGCTGGTCGGAGTACTTTCAGAGCCTCTTCAGCGCTGAGCGCACTGTTCAAGAAGCAGTCGTCCTACAAATCCCACAACTCCCAGTAAAGGTTGAATTGGACGAACCGCCCCGGCTGAAGAGACCCTCACAGCCATCCACCAGCTCAAGAGTGGCAAAGCAGCAGGCATTGATGGAATACCGCCAGAGATCTGGAAACATGGAGGCACAGCACTGCACAACAAGCTCCATGACCTCTTTCTCTGCTGCTGGGAGGAAGGAACACTACCAAAGGATCTCCGTGATGCTGTCGATATCACCCTGTACAAGAACAAAGGCGAGAAGTCTGACTGTTCCAACTATCGGGGAATTACCCTGCTGTCCATTGCTGGGAAAATTCTTGCAAGGCTGCTCCTGAATCGGCTGGTACCTGCCATCGCTGAAGACCACCTCCCAGAGGGCCAGTGTGGCTTCAGAGCAAACAGGAGCACCACCGATATGGTTTTTGTGCTGAGACAGCTTCAGGAGAAGTGCCGCGAGCAGAACAAAGGGCTGTACGTAACGTTTGTCGACCTAACAAAAGCGTTCGACACTGTGAGCAGGCAAGGCATGTGGCAGATCCTGGAGCGACTTGGCTGTCCCCTAAAGTTCCTCAGCATGATTGTCCAGCTACACGAGGACCAGCAAGGCCAGGTCAGCCTCAACAATGACCTCTCAGAACCATTCCCTATTCTCAACGGCATAAAGCAGGGCTGCGTGCTGGCACCGACCCTCTTCACCATCTTTTTTAGCATGATGTTGAAGCAGGCCACAGTGGACCTCGATGATGACGATGCAGTGTACATCAGGTATCGTCTCGATGGCAGCCTGTTCAACCTCAGACGACTGCAGGCCCACACGAAAACCCTAGACCAACTGATTCGTGAGCTGCTTTTTGCTGATGACGCTGCCCTCGTTGCACACACAGAGAGAGCCCTGCAGCGCATCACGTCCTGCTTCGCAGACGCTGCCCAGCTCTTTGGACTCGAGGTCAGTCTGAAAAAGACAGAGGTCCTCCATCAGCCGGCACCCAAGACAGTGTATCGCCCTCCTCACATCACCATTGGCGAGTCTGAACTAAAGTCAGTGCACCAGTTTACTTACCTTGGCTGCATTATCACGTCGGACGCCAAGCTGGACAAGGAGCTTGACAGCAGGCTGGCAAAAGCGAACAGCGCTTTCGGGCGACTTTTCAAGCGGGTGTGGCACAATCGACAGCTGAAAACAGGCACCAAGATCAGCGTGTACAGAGCTGTGGTCCTCACCACCCTGCTGTATGGTTCCGAGTCCTGGACCCTCTACCGCAGCCAACTACGACTCCTCGAACGCTTCCTCCAGCGCTGCCTGCGCACCATCCTGGGCATTCACTGGAGTGACTATGTCACCAACGTCGAGATCCTTGAACAGGCTGAAACTGTGAGCATCGAGGCTTTGCTGCTGCGGACACAGCTCCGCTGGGCGGAGCATGTCTCCAGGATGGAGGATCATCGCCTACCAAAGATCACCCTGTTCGGCGAGCTTGCTACTGGACACCGTGACAGAGGGGCACCAAAGAAGAGATAAAAAGACTGTCTGGATGCGTTGGGGGATGGGGAGCCAGTGAAGGAGTTTGAGCAGGGGAGTGATGTGGTCGGATTTTTTCTTTCTGAGGACGAGGCGGGCAGCGTTGTTCTGGACGCGTTGGAGAGTGAAAGTGGTGGAGTGAGGGAGGCCGGAAAGGAGAGAGTTGCAGTAGTCGATGCGAGATAAGATGAGAGAGACAGCAAGTTTGGTGGCAGCTTCGGTGGTGAGGTATTTTCTGATCTGACTGATGCGTCGGAGGTGGAAATAGCATGCCTGGGCCGTGGCGGACACGAAGCTGGTCATGGACAGAGAGGAATCGAGGATAACGCCGAGGTTCTTGGCCGAGTCAGAGAGGGAGATGGGGATGCTATCGAGTTGAAGGTGGAGCGAGGGAGGGAGCTGGGAGAGTTTCTGGCGAGTGCCTACCAGCATGGCTTCCGTTTTTTTCGTCGTTCAGTTTAAGCTTGTTTGTTGTCATCCAGTTTTTCACGTCTTCGTAGCAGTCAGCCGTGCGAGTCAGTAGTGACTGAGTGTTGTCGAGTTTGTCTTTGTCTAGCAGTTGTGAGTCGCCAGCGTAGAGGTGGTGGTGTATGCGGTGAGACTGGATGATGTTGGAGGTGTAGAGTGTGAAAAGGACCGGGCCCAGGACGGACCCTTGTGGAACTCCGCAGGAGAGCGTGACTGGGTTGGAAGAGACGCCGTTGATGGTGACGGACTGCTGTCTGTCGGAGAGGTAGGAGAGAAACCAGGAGTGAGCAGAGTCAGTGATGCCGAAGGAGTGGTGGAGTCGGTGGAGGAGGATAGAGTGGTCTATAGTGTCAAAGGCGGCAGAGAGATCGAGTAGTGTAAGAAGGGAGATGTTGCCCGAGTCGGTGGAGAGAAGCAGATCGTTTAAGATGTGTAGAAGGGCTGTTTCAGTGCTGTGATGTTTGCGATAGGCAGACTGGAATTGACTGAGGAGGTTGTTGTCGGTGAGGTGGAGGTGGAGCTGGTTGAGAACAACCTTCTCAAGAAGCTTGGACAGGAAAGAGAGATTGGAGACTGGGCGATAGTTCTTGAGTTCGTTTGGGTCGAGGTTGTGTTTTTTTAGGAGAGGACGGACGATGGCGGACTTGAAGATATCGGGGACGGAGCCGTTTTCTAGAGATGCGTTTATGATGTCGGTAATGAAGGGCAGAAGTTTTGGAAGGCCGTCACGGTAGAGAGAAGCTGGGAGGGGGGTCTAGTTCACAGGTTTTGAAGGGCATGGACTTTATGGTCTTGAGGACTTCATCCTGAGAGACGGGGGGTGAGTGAGTATAGATTGCTTTACGTCCCGCAAGCGACAAAGGCCTTCTCAGGTATGACGTGCCTGCGCTAAATGAAAAAAAGAACTGCAAGAAGCGCAGACAGGAGGGAGAATTTCAAAAGAAAAATACAGATGAATGGACCAGAAAGACAGAAATACAAACCCCCAAAAGAGTAGAACCCACCTTGCAGGGGTTAGACAAGGTGACCCTAGGAACTAAAAAGTAGACAACCCCCACCAAGGTCCCCTAGGGCAGACCCGGTGGGGGACCTCAGAGACGGGGCGGAAGGACGAGAGGGGAGTGCCGGAAAAGGTGGGGTCGGGAGGGCAAGGCGGAGAAGGCAGAGTGTCGAGTGTGTTGCGCCGAGTTTGGATTTTGTTCGAAAAATAGGTAGAAAAAGCGGACGGGAGTTCTTCTTTGCTGTGTGTGTTGGGGAGTGGAGAGTCTTTAAAAGTGCCTAGGAGTGTGTTCATGGTGGCGTAGAGGGTTTTGGAAAAAGTGGATTCCAGGATTTGGTTTTGAAGGTGCTTGCGTTTAGAGTCGGAGATCATTTTGCAGACTTTGGATCTAGTTGTTTGGAAGATCTGTCTGTGAACGGTGAGGTCAGATGAGCGCCAGAGGCGTTCCGCTTGTCGGCGTTCGCGCTTGGCCTCGGCTATGTCGTCAGTGAGCCAGGGGGAGGGGAGTCGGTTGGGTATGGAACAGGTGGTGACAGGGGCATGGGTGTCTAGAAGTTTTCGAAGGGAGGAATTGAAATGGGATGCAAGATCGGGAGAGGGGGCGGGGTCCAAGAGAAGGTCGACAGCTTCGTCGAAGAAGCTCTCGCGGTTGACAGATTTTATTTTGCGACGAGAGACATTGAGCTTAGTTTTTTTTTTCGGAGGAGGTAGGTTCAGGGAGACGAGAATAGCGAGGTGGTCAGAGGGAAGCACAGAGGAGGTGTCGGAGTCGAGAAAGAATTGATCGGAGGTGCGGGTGATGATCCAGTCGAGAGTGTGGCTGAGTCGGTTTGATTGATTGTACATTGCTTAACGTCCCGACAGCAATAAGGCTTTCTCAGGACGTGCCTGCACTGCTTGTGAAAAAAACAAACAAAAAAACCCCCAGAACATTGAATGTGTGTCGCCAGCCGGTCAAATACGTTAAATAAACCTAACACATGGGGCCTAAATAAAGCCAAGACCATTTAGCAACACACATCCAATATCAAGAGCTACAGGCAATGCAGACAGTAGGGAGAGTTTTAAAAAGGCAAATACAGGTGAATGGACAAAGGGTAGACAGAAACACATGCCCCAGGATAGAGAGAGAAAAACCCACCCTGTGGGGCTGACCAGGGTGATCCTGGGAACTAAAAAATACCTAACCCCACCCAAGTCCCCCAGGGCAGACCCGGGTGGGGGGGGGGGGGGGCTGAGTCGGTGGGTGGGTTTAGTGATGTGTTGTGTAAAATTGTGGTTTGAAAGTGACGTGCAAAGGCGTTTTGTGTCAGGGTGGTCGGGTTTGTCAAAGTGGAAGTTAAAGTCGCCTAGAAGGATGTGTTTTCCGGGTCGTGTGCTGTAGTGGTCAAGGAGGAGGTCAAACTCGGTGAGGAACATGGAGTTTGTGAGTTTGTTTTGAGAGCTTGGAGGGGGGCGATAGATACATGAGAAGATGAGGGACTGGCCAGGGAGTGTTGCTACGGTCTCGACAGATTCAAAGGAGGGATGGGCAAAAGGGAAAGACTGAGAGGAGAGGTGAGCCGAAAGACAGTCCCTGTAGATGATGGCAATGCCACCCCCTCTGGAAGCACGCGGGAAGGAGGCCAGGCGGTAGCCACTCGGAGTGACGCTGGCGATGATGGGTTCATCGCCAGCTGAGCGGAGCCACGTTTCGGTGATCACGACAACATCTAGGTCATTGTCTAGAATGAAATCTGAAATCACGTCAGCTTTGCCATCTTTGCAGACAGACTGTGCATTGAACAGACACAAGTTTTAGGTTGGAAGAGACAGCAGAGGGAGAGGGAGAAGAAACGGACGAAGAAGAGGACAAAGGAGGAGGAGGGTAGGGAGGGTGGGAGAGAGGATGGAGGGGGAAAGAGGAGTGGGAGGTGGAGGGGGGAGGAGGAACAGGCGGGGAAGGAGAACCGGGTAAGAAAGAGGATGCGAGAGGAGGGTGGGGGGGGG
This sequence comes from Semisulcospira habei, assembly GCA_036245525.1. Taxonomy (NCBI): domain Eukaryota; kingdom Metazoa; phylum Mollusca; class Gastropoda; family Semisulcospiridae; genus Semisulcospira; species Semisulcospira habei. Next base: position 178,749,162 of record BTPG01000004.1, read on the forward strand.
GGGGAGAGGGGGAGGAAGGGGAGTAGGAAAAGATGAGGAAGAGGGAGGGGGAGGGTGAAGGGGAGGAAAAAGGGGGAGGAGGGGACGAGGAGGAAAAAGCAGGCAAAGGAGGAGGGGTGAGGGGAGGAAGGGGGATGAGGGTGGGGGAGGGGGCAGCCGAGGAGGGCAGGGAGCAGTAGATGAGGAAGAGAGGAGAAGAAATGGGAGAAGAAGGAACGAAGGGGGGGGGAGAAGGCGGGGAGGCGGAAGGGCATTGGAAGAGATGAAGAAGTGTGTGGTAGTGCGTCCTGCATTCTGCTAATTCCGCCCCTGCGGCCTCTCTTACGCCATCGGATGCCGCGTAAGGCATCTGCAACACTGTCGGCGGCACCGAATGCGCAGTAGGTGGCGCATTTAAACTACTTAGGCCCGACGCACTACAGCAGGAGATGGATCGACCATGATAATTCAAGGGTGGTGCCAGACTAGCGTGGTGCCTGATGGCGCCAAGCTAATCAATCACTATCCTTGAATTTTCATGGTCGATAAATCTCCTGCAACTGGTACAGCTATAGCGGTGCACCTTGCTTAGTGGCTGGCGCAGGACTAAGCTCGCTCATGCAACTGACCCCTTGTGCAGTGGCAAGTTTTATACCTGCAAGTATAACACATTTATGTGGATGAAAGTGTTAGCTAATGACAGTAAAGTATTCCTTTCTTGCCTGGGTGGAGTGTGCTGTATGGCCATGTCGGACGCACTTCAGTATTTGCTGGTACCTAGCGCGTTTAGGAGTATTTAAGTTAACCCATTTAGCCCCGATGCCCTATAGCAGGTGATGGATCGACCGTGATAATTCAAGGGTGGCGCCAGATTAGCTTGGCGCCATCTTACTTACTTATGCCTGTCACCCCTACCCGGGTATAGGCCGTCGACGAGAGACCTCCAGCAACTCCTGTATTGGCGCCATCAGTCGCCAGCTAATCTGGCACTACCCTTGAATTATCATGGTTGATCCACCTCCCAGAATTGCTACATAGTTGTAATGTGACACCTCTCAAATTTGAGAAATGTGGCCTTCGGGGTTAAATGGGTTAATTAACCTTGTGCATGCAGTCACATGTACTGTTTACATTACCAGTGGCTGCGTGCCCCGAAAGGTTAACCTGTTGGCTGTCGGTGGCATGCTTGGTTGAGGTGATTCCTGTAGGAATCACCTCGACTGAACACCTTACCGACAGCCAACAGGTTAAAATGATATATTCCTGTGTCAAGTGAGGCCAAAAGGTCAATCAGCTATTCAGAAACTTGTACATGTATGCATTACCTGCCATTCTTCTAAGTTTCAGCATGTCGCCCCAGACAAAACACATGGGGAAGTTTCCTAACAATATGAACAAGATGTTTTTCCATTTTCAAGCTCAGTTGTCCTTCTGATCCGTCTCCTTCTACTCTAACTCACCCTCTGATCCACACACACTGACACAGATCTAAAGACAGACACACGGCGCTTCCTGCCATTCGTAAGCTCTGTGCCTGTCAAGCTTGTCCGTCCTCAAAAGCGGGCTCTAGTCGCTGCCACACACACACACACGGCGCTTGACGCCAAAAGTATGTTCTCCAGCATGGCTTGCGTAGCTGGATGTGACGTCATTTTCATCTTGTTACTTCTTTGCCAGAATTTCGGCCCCCACACCCAAAACGTCATGTGCATGCTCGGAACGCGCTCCACGAAGCCCCATTTCAAAGTTGTTCCTATTTTAATAGTAACAACAATAAAAACATGGTTTTGATAACACAATATAGAATTCATTATTGTTGTAAAACACACCCCCTTTTTATTTTTTTTTAAAAACATGATACAATGATGTGTCTTCTCAAATTTGTTTTCATAGTTAAAGTAAAATTTGTTTGTCCTGTGTCTACCAGTACCGGACAGTCCTCAGTATAAAATCATAACAGCTCTGTGTTCCGTTATTTAACTCATTCGAGACGAACGGCATCCGGATATGCGGCTTTAAGCCGCATATCCGGATGCCGTTCGTCTCAAATGAGTTAACTCTTTGCCTGCTATTTAACCTTTCTGTATTATGTACTCTGGCACTTAGTAATTTTGTATGACACATTTAGCACCAAAAATAGCCAAGCATGTAAACCTTGGCGGGACGGAGCTCGCTGGAGACAGTGTTCTGGAGCTTGATCTCACGGCAGCTGCAGTCGCCATCCATAGGCAAAGAGGCAAAGAGTTAACAGACTTGAGTTAATCACACCTACCTCCCCTGCCCCCCACAACACACGCACACACACCCACACACACCCACACACACACACACACACACACACACACACACACACACACACACACACACACACTTGAACTACAATGGACAGGTCAAATTAGCCCGTTGCATGTCGGTAGTGGTTTTTGTCGCGATGATTCCGGTAGGAATCATCATGACAAAAACCGCTACCGACATGCAACGAGTTAAACAAAACATACACTTACATCACATCAGAGTTTTAATACAGATTAATTGAACTGCCTAGTAAAGATCCTCACAGTTTTCTTCCATTTTTTTTCAACAGAAACTCCTCTGCCAGGCAACTGGGCATATACAAAACCAACCCAGCAGACACAAGGCCCTCGAGCTGACGTCAGCCACAGCTGGCCTGTGCGCAGCGATGGGCATATGGCAGACTGAAGGCTTTGTTGCACTTAACCGGAAAGACATACATTTGTCGAAAAATCTGGAATAACTGTTAAGTACAAAAACATTCTTTCCAGTAGATGACTTGTTAATTGGAGAGGATGAAACTGCACCCTTGCACTTCCGTTAGTGGGTTGGTAGAAAATAGCTTATGCACTTTGAATCCTAATGTAAAAGTCCCACACTTTTGAAGCTGTCCTTTGGTGATTACATTTAAGTTTTGGAGACAGATCGACCATGATAGTTCAAGGGTGGTGCCAGAATAGCTTGGCGCCTAGAGGCGCCAAGCTATTCTGGCACCACCCTTGAACTATCATGGTCAATTTGTAAAATGCTGTAGTGTTCCAGTGTTGAATGGGTTAAAATAGTATTCAAGTGAAAATAGAACACACAGGACACAATACAAACATTAAAATTGTGCAGGATTGAAAATACACTCACCGATACATGTATGTACATAATGAAAAATATCAATGAAAGAGAATCAATAAAATACATTACCGGTAAAACAGTGTGTGCATTAAAGTTGCCTTATCCAGGGTGGGGTTAGATTGATAAAATGTTGCCAGTACAACGGGTTCTCAATGTCCTCTTGCCTCAAATACAACTTTCCTACCCATCTTTTCACAAGCCATGTGAGTAGGCAGTTTTCTACTGCCCCCTGGTATAGTATGTGTTGGTGAAACTCCTATGTACAAAGAAAAGTCTCTCATTTCACGACATTCAAACTTCATAATAAAAACAAAAGTTTGAAAAGGTAGGCCTTGTGTGCAGCATTATTTTTAAGACATACGCAGAACATCTATAAAAGAGACACTGAGAAGGAATACAATTTAAAATTGCCAAAAAAACAACGTGCATGAATCAATGAAAATTGTAATGAGACGGGACATTTATACAACTTGAATAATATCATACGCATTTGTGTGCTGGTCTGTAATTTTGAACGTAAGGTTCAAAATTACAGACCAGCACAGGTTCACTGGTCCAAGGTGGAAAAGGCAAGTACAAGTAACACAGATGTACATGTGTACATTAAAAATGACATATCCACAGGATAGTACATCATATGTACAAGCATATTTACATGTTTAATTTTAAAGATGAAAAAGGAATACTGCTAAAAAACTAAATAAAAACAATTTCTCATGCATATGAAAAGAAGAAAATCTTACAGCCAATTTATTTTTTTAAAAATGTAGTATAGTATGTTTTAATGGATGCTGCAGCAAGTAACATTACCGTAAGGTGAAATAAAAAAATTAAAAAATGACTCGGCCACATTTTTAGCACTATGAACGAAGTCCTGAGCAAAACACTGACTCGCTTCTTTGTCTACAAATACACCCATCGGCCATACAGTAATGTACTGCTATACAAATTAGATGCCATCAAAATTACAGTGAAGTAAGTGCATACATGTACGTACTGCTTTACAAAAACTAGATCCGAATAAGACTAGCTGCGGTCTGGTCCTGGAGTTTTTCGCCTCACAGCTTCAAGCTGTAAGACCCAAAATCACAGACCAGCGCACACACATATATGTTAACCCTGACGCACTACAGCTGAGATGGATCGACCATGATCATTCAAGGGTAGTGCCGGATTAGCTTGGCGCCAGATGGCGCCAAGCTAATCTGGCACTACCCTTGAATGATCATGGTCGATCCATCTTCTGCAACTGGTACATGGTCCTGAGTTTACACCTCCAAGAAATGCGGCTGTGGAGTTAAACTGGTCAAAACTGGTTCTGACATCGCACAAAGGCCTGTTTTTGACGCCTATAGAAAGCAATGGCAGCAAGCAAATGAAAAGTGCTTATCACAGACGTGTCGTAAACTGGTATGTGGCTGCTTGCTACATACACTTTAACCTTTTTAGCCCCGAATCCCTACAGCAGGAGATGGATTGACCATGATAATTCAAGGGTAATGCAAGATTAGCTTGGCGCCTTAAAGCAGGAGATGGATTGACCATGATAATTCAAGGGTTGTGCCAGATCAGCTTGGCACCTTACAGCAGGAGATGGATTGACCATGATAATTCAAGGGTAGTGCCAGATTAGCTTGGTGCCTAAGGCGCCAAGCTAATCTGGCACTACCCTTGAATTATCATGGTTAATTCATCTCCTGCAACTGGTACATAGTCATTAGGCAACACCTCCAAAATTTGAGAAATGGGACCTTGGGGCTACAAGCGTTAAGTGGCCCGTCTTGAATGAGGCAACATGTTGAAGGAGGGCTCTCTGTTGATTTATCAGAATCCTGTGCGCTCAACGCCTATTTGGTGCAGAAAAAGTTATCTGAAGTTCGCATTTCCTCAAGCAACCGTCCTGTGGAAAATTATCGGTTGGTGCGCAGGATAATGAGGATCTATTTGTCTTGCAGCTGGTTAACAACGCTAATTTAAACCGTTTAACCCCCTTGTGCTTGCAGCTACTGGCAGTGCAAACAGTTCCAGTGGCTGCCTACACAAGAGGGTTGACTTTTACAGTTCAAAGTGATCTGAATGAACTCACACTTCACCCATTACATCCTGAGGTTGATTTTTTTTTAAATTTGCTTATTTACCTATGGCAGCTACATCACAGATTAGGAGATAGGTCAACTATTTTAGTTCAAGGGTGGTGCCAGAATAGCTTGGCGCCTCAGGCGCCAAGCTATTCTGGCACAACCCTTGAACTACCATAGTCAAATAAATTTCAAGCAGTAGTGTATCAGAATGAAAGGGTTAACAAACCCAAAAACTCATGAAAACAGCACTGATGAAAACAACAAAAAGACTAAGGGAACTCCTCATCTTAAATATAAATATACAAATACAAAATTAAAAACTGCACTTAAAGCAAGGATTTCAAACAAAAAAAGATCGGGCAAAGAAGGGGTAAAAGCATTGAAAGAAGTGTGAAAAATTAATTTTTCTCTAAAATGTATTTTTTCGAAAAATACTTACCGATGACATGACTGTCAGGAAATAGTCTACTTGCTTACCAATTTTAGCCTAAGACCCAAAGGGTCCCCCCAGGAGGCTCTCGGGGATCCCTAACAGGGACGAGAGTAGCCTCCCCTGCCCATCCGGTCACGTGCCCGGTGGTGTCTCCTTTAGCCAGTTGTCTATGGAGTTACCAGCGGCAAGCGGGGAGGAGGGAGGGACCTCCGAGTCATGTCATCGGTAAGTATTTTTCGAAAAAATACATTTTAGAGAAAAATTAATTTGTTTCCTCAAAACACATTACCGATGACATGACTGTCAGGAAGAATGCCAAAAAGGAGGAGGGTGACGCACAATCCCTTTAAGAAACCTCTTCAGGGACGAAGACGGCCCGTCACTCCTGATCACACACTCTCGACAATTTTAGCGAAGTGCCACTTAAAGCGCCGAGGGCGCCTGGAGGGAGTGTTGCGCCGCAGAAGTTGCCCACCAGCGTAAGGTTGTCGTGCTGGACTGTCAGGGCGCGGAAGTAGAAGCGGGCGATGGTAGATTCGTCCTGCCACCCCACCGCAGCCACAATGTCCTTGACCACACAGGCGCGGCGAAGGCGAGACGTGCGGCCCTAGCGCGCACTCCATGGGTGCGGTTCCTCAGTGCCTCGGCTCCCTGTGGGGAGAGGTCGCAATAGGCGGACCGTAATACCCAGCGGAGCGAGGAGGAGAACGTTTGGGCTGAGAAGCCGGTTCTGCCGGCGGTCGGCGGCAAGAGACGAGTCCGTCCCCTCCGCATGGATTTGGAGCGACGCAGGTAGATACGAAGAGCCTGCCCCGGATCTTGCTGCGGAGTCCCCCGAGGAAGCCGGGTCGTGTAAGCGGCCGAGTGGCGATGACCGGAGGCGCTGTCAAGGGAGACCTAGGCTGAGCGAGAAGGAAGGATCCGGGAGTAGCCGAACGGAGCCATCCACTCGGAACTGCAGGCCGGCGGGGCGAGACGAGAGCGTGTGGAGCTCGCTGACGCGGGCGCCGTGGCGAGGGCCATCAAGAAGCAGGTCTCCGAGTCACGTCAGCGAAGCGGGCCAGATGGAGCGGTTCAATGGTCCGAAGTCAGCCAGGGGAGGACCAGGGAGGTCCCAGCGCGGGACAAGGGAGCAGGAGACCGGACGCTGCACGCCGAAACGCGCCATAAGGTCGGGCAGGTCCTTGCAGGCGCTGGGTCGGGACGGCCGAGGTGACGGTAGGCGTCGGCGATCAAGAGGGATAGCTGCTGCACCAGAGGGGAGCCAACCTTGGTCTTGGACGAGCCAGCGAAGAAGTCCGCGTGCTGAGGAGGCGTCAGGCCGACGGTGGAGAGGCGGCGGTCAGAGCACCAGGCACGAAGCACGCCACTTTCCCTCGTAGACACGTCTGGTAGAAGGTCTGCGGGCTGAAGCGATAGCGTCCGCAGTCGCACTCGAGAAGCCTCAGCAGAGAGAGCTTGCCGCACAATCGCCAGGCGTGTAGGAGAAGTCGCTCGGGGCAGGGGTGGAAGAGCGGCTGTCGGCGCTGCTCGAGCATCGTGCGGGGGGTGGGAAGAGGGAGGGTGAGCCCGTGGCGAGACAGAAGGTCGGAAGTCCACGATCCGGTCCAGGAGAACGGCCACCAGGAGAAGGACTGCGTTGCATCCCCGGAGGCTGAGCAGGACATGAGGACCAGGACCGCCGGAGGGTAGGTGTAAGCGACCAGTCTGTCCCAAGGGATCGAAGCGCATCGACTGCCCAGTCCAGGGGTCGGGAAACGGGGAGAGGGGAAGCCGGAGGCTCCACGTCGAGGCGAAGAGAACAAGGGGGGCGTCTCCCAACGAGCGCAGAACCAGCGAAGGATGTCCCAGCGTAGGGCGCAATCCGTGTGAAAAAGCTGCCTCCGTCGCAAGAGGTAGGCTGCCAGGACGAACAGGTGACCTGGAGTGTGACGGGCTGGGAGGGAGAAGTCGCTGTCCTCGCACCAGCGAAGGGGGCGATAGAGGAGGAAGCAGAGGTCGGGAGAGCGGGTTCCTCCTGCGTCTAAGGCAAGCCACGAATGAGGGGTTGTCGGAAGGACGAGGAGGTCCCGAGTCCGAAGATCGTATCGCCAAGCGCCGAGGGCCTGCCGACTGCAACCAGTCCCAGCGGGTTGACGTGCCGCGACGTCAGGTTCGCGGGCCAGCGGCCGGCCGACGAGCGAAAATTCGGAAGGAGAGCGCCCCAACCGTCGAGACCGGCAACGACGCAGCGAGAGACGGGCAGTGGCGGGGTCAGGGGGAATCCGGGAGCCGAGCCAAGAATGTCCGTCCAGCGAAGCCGAAGGGCTGCAGCAAAGGAGAGATTGGCACCAGGGAAGAGAGAACGCCGGAGGACGGCTCCAGAGGCGGAGTACAGAAGACCGAGGGAAGGAGATCAGCCGCTGCACTCATCAGGAGGAGGAGCTGGAGCCGCAGTCAGGAGGGGACCGCCGCGTCTGCAGCTACCCACGGGCTAGAAGGCACGAACTGGATCCGCGGCTCGGGAAGACGCACCAAGTTGCGGTCGGTCACCAAATCCAACTCCAGGTGAACAAGTGGCGAGAGGCGAGAGGTCGGACTGTTGGCACTGACCAGGGTGACCAGGCGAGCAAACCGGAGGAGGAGAGCATCCCTGCCCTACGAAGCGGGACCACTGACTGATACCGCAGAAGCAGGTCAACCAAGGAGGAGAACGGCTGGCGGAAGACCGAAGGTCTCGGGCAACCAAGGCATCCACGATCCACCCAAGGACCCAGGGCTGAGGGGGAGACCACACCGGAGAGGCCAAGCTGGAAACGGTCCCGTCGACGGCAAGCGAAGACAACGGCGGGGGCGGGAGGCAGGGGACGCATAGAAGCAACGGGTAGGTCCAGGCTGGCGGCGACGACCAAGGGCTGAAGGCGACGTGAAGGGTCCGAAGCGGGGGAGCCGTGCCGAGCGACGAGCAGCATCGCAACTTCCCAAGGAAGAGCAGAGACCTGCGCGCGAAGGGCGAGGGCCTTGGTCCGAAGGGGCGGGAACTCAATCCACAAGGGTGGCGCTGGGCCCACAGGCCTAGAAGGGTTCCTTCAGAGACTGCCAGGCAGGGCCGAAGACGCGGGTACCCACAGGAGCACGGTAGAGCTGCGACGTCGCATCAGGGGAGATGGTCAGGAAGGAGCCAGGCTGCCGCGAACGAAGGAAGGCCAGGGGCGGAGGGTTCGAAGCCACGCGGAAGATCCGCTAGAGCTGGGAAGGGTTGCCGCAAGCACGAGCGCCGGCGGAACCACCGGAGGCAGCGAGCACGAAGGGGAGCGAGTGGCCAGCGAAACCGGGGAGCCGAAGGCTAGGACGCCAGCAGGCCAGCGGCGAACGCAGGACGCCGAGTCAACCACCAGAGAGGGTCGGGGAGACGCTGGAGGCGAAGGGAGCAGGGAGCGGGGAAGAGGATGTCCCGAGGAGAACGACAGCGCCAAGCACAAGGCGAAGGTCGACAGGGACACCGGAGGGAGTCGAGCGGGCGGGCGACGAACGTCGGGCGCCACAACTATCCAGGCGACGAGGGCGAAGACGTCGATCCCCACTGCACTGGGCGTACCCCAAGGGGCACCCATCCAAGTGCTAACAGAGCGCGACGTAGCTTCACTTCAGTGAACAGACGAGAACCGGTGAAATCGTGGAAAGGCCGTAGGCGCCAGGGGAAACGGCCCGAAGTCCCGAGGTATGTGAAGGACGAACCAGACGCAGAGCGCGAGGCTCAAGGAGGGGGCACGTAGCTGGCTGGGGGACTCGACGGAGGAGTCAGCGGGTTGGAAGGAGGGCCAAAGACCGACTAGGGTACCAACAGGCAATAAGGGTCGCGGTGCCCGGGGCTCAAGGAGGGGGCACAAGCGGCTTGGTGACTCGCCGTAGGAGTCAGCGGGCCCAGAGACTGAGGCCGAAGTGCCGAAGTGAGAACGAAGGCGACAAGGTCGCGGTGCCCGGCTCAAGGAGGGGGGCACATAGTCGGCTAGACGACTCGCCGTAGGAGTCAGCGGACTTAAGGCTGGGGCCGAAGGCCGACGCGTGAACTAATTGGCGACAAGGTCGCGGTGCCCAGGGCTCAAGGCGGGGGCACATAGCGGCTCGGCGACTCGCCGGAGGAGTCCGCAGGCTTAGGAGGGGCCGCGAAGCCAACGCGTCTACAATAGGCGACAAGGTCGCAGTGCCCGGGGCTCAAGGAGGGGGGCACGTAGCCGGCTTGGCGACTCGCCGGAGGAGTCAGCGGGCTGAGCAGGTCCGAAGGCCGACGCGTAGACTAGTTAGCAACAAAGTCGCGGTGCCCGGGGCTCAAGGAGGGGGGCACGTAGCCGGCTAGGCGACTTGCCGGAGGAGTCAGCGGGCTTAGAGGAAGGGCCGAAGGCCGACGCATAAGCTAATTAGCGACAAAGGTCGCGGTGCCCGGGGCTCAAGGAGGGGGGCACGTAGCCGGCTTGGTGACTCGCCGGAGGAGTCAGCGGGCTCAGGAGGGGCCGCGAGGCCAAGCGTCAACTTCTTCTTTTTTTTGTTTTGTTTTGTATGTAACGGGCGACAAGGTCGCGGTGCCCGGGGCTCAAGGAGGGGGGCACGTAGCCGGCTAGGCGACTCGCCGGAGGAGTCAGCGGGCTTAGAAGAAGGGCCGAAGGCCGACGCTTAACTAATTAGCGACAAGGGTCGCGGTGCCCGGGGCTCAAGGAGGGGGGCACGTAGCCGGCTTGGCGACTCGCCGGAGGAGTCAGCGGGCTTAAGGTTTGGCCGAAGGCCGACGCATGAACTAAAGGCGACAAGGTCGCGGTGCCCGGGGCTCCTTTTTTAAGGAGGGGGGCACATAGCCGGCTTGGCGACTCGCCGGAGGAGTCAGTGGGCTGAACGCGTCTACGAATAAGCTACAAACTTACCAGGGACGTGAGGTGTGGGTATCCCAAGTCCGAGGGGAGCTTGAACAATCCCACCGTGCCGCGGGAGGTCCCCAGGAAGGCGGAAGGTCGCGGGTCGCTCGGCAGTGGAACCAGAGTAGAGACCGAGAACCTCCAGTCAAGAGGGGCAGCCAGCGCAGCCGATGACAGAGGAGCAGGCGGCACCCGGTCGACAGACTGTGTGGCAGACACCAGGCCACGAAGTCGCCGTCCTGGGCAGATGCGCACTTGGTACTGCAACACATACCCATATATGAAAGGGCGGTCCGTGGCGCAGTGGTTAAGGCGCCTGCCACCAATGCCAAGGGTGCGAGGTTCGATACCGGGTTCCGGCGTTGGACTTTTCTCCTCTGGTAAGTGTCACCGTTAATTCGAGCGGACCGTCGGGGGTTCTTTCTCCGGGTACTCCGGTTCTTCCACCCCCCCCCACCCCCCCCCCACTCCCCACGCTTTGGTACCGGTCTCATGCCACTTTACAAATTTCAAATACAAGTGATCAAAAATCTCTGTAACTTCAGTAGCTGACTGGCCCTTCGTTTGTCTTGTACTGTGTTTGTACTGTGCTTGTCTTAAATGGCGTAAATCCGTGTCTGTTTCGTGAGTGTGTGTGTGTTGGGTTTCAGGCGCGGCGCTTTGAGTCGATTTCCCCAAAAATTGAGAAAAAGCGCCTATATAATAACGGTATTATGTATTATTATTATTATTAAAGGTGACGGGCGGCGGGCAACTAACGCCGCCAGTTAAAGCTCCGAAATAAGTAATGAGCGAAACTCACCGTGAAACGCGGAGAGAAAACAAACAGAAGTCCGAGCCAAGCACGACGTCCGGCCCCGCAGGGCGAGACGTAGGAAGCGGCCGAGACTTTACCTTTTCATGGCGGAACGGCAGAGTGACGAAGCACAGGCACCGGACACTAGGTCACTGGAAGTCGCCGTACTGGGGAGATGCGCACTTGGTAACTGCAACCCAAACCCAAACATGAAAGGCGACCGGCGGTGGGTAACAATGGCACCATTGAAAGCTTCGAAATTTAAGAAACACGCGAAACTGACAGTGAAATGCAATGAGAAAACAACAGTAGCTTGAGTGAAGCCCGACGTCCGGCCCAGCCAGGCGAGACGTAGGAAGCGGCCGAGACTTACCTTTCCATGGCGGAATGGCCGAGTGACGAAGCACAAAGTACCGGACAGTAGGTCACTGGAAGTCGCCGTACTGGGGAGAGGCGCACTTGGTAACTGCAACCCATACCCAAACATGAAAGGTGACCGGCGGCGGGTAACAAACCCCGCCATTTAAAGCTTCGAAATCAAGAAACACTCGAAACTCACCGTGAAATGCGGAGAGAAAACAACAGTAGCTCGAGCGAAGCCCGACGTCCGGCCCAGCCAGGCGAGACGTAGGAAATAGGAAACGGCCGAGACTTTACCTGTCCATGGCGGAATGGCAGGGTGACGAAGCACAACCACCGCACGACGGAAGCCTAGAAGGTTCCAGGGCCAGCCAAGTGCACGAGGCACAGACGAGGGCTAACAGAGAAGACGGAGGCCACGCCAGAAGCAGTAGACGAGGGCTAGGCGAAGGCAGGCCGGTAAGGGACGGTCGAACCGTACACAGTCTTTCCAAGGGTCAGAGGCTCAGGTAAAAGCGTCCGAACGCTAACAGCGAAGTAGACAACTGGCTAAAGGAGACACCACCGGGCACGTGACCGGATGGGCAGGGGAGGCTACTCTCGCCCCTGTTAGGGATCCCCGAGAGCCTCCTGGGGGGACCCTTTGGGTCTTAGGCTAAAATTGGTAAGCAAGTAGACTATTTCCTGACAGTCATGTCATCGGTAATGTGTTTTGAGGAAACAAACAATTGAACTATTATCACAGAAAGGCAAACAACCAAGCATTAAGTTATGTCACATAAACATGTGAACAATAGCTCATCAAACACAATGTACAGTGTCTATCTAAACTGACTGACTGAATTACAATCCATGCAAACCAACAACAAAATTCAAACATACACATAGTTTGTACACAACAAGAGCAAGAAATCTTAACTCATTGTGTCCCCAGGGCCGAAATCCCTAAATTTTGGAGTTGTCCTCTGAAGACTGCATTACAATTTGGGAGACAGATCGACCATGATAGTTCAAGGGTGATGCCAGAAGAGCTTGGCGCCTATGGGCGCCAAGCTCTTCTGGCGTCACCTTTGAGCTATCTTGGTCGATCCATATCTTGCTGTGGTGTGTCGAGGCTGAATGACTTATGCAAATACAAAGCAAAAGAAAACAGAACCAAAACATCAAAAGGCATTAGTACAACTTCAAGTATAGCAAAACGCAAGTGGGCCTACGGTCGAAATATCCAAACAGAGGCTAGCTACCCCTACATCAGAAGTAGGTGGAACTTTGCATGGACTTCAAACATTCATCCGTCCCGCTCCATCTGCAAGAGGCAAATAATCTCATGAGCCCCTGAAAAATATATGCTTGCATGGAGTTGTATTTTTGACATGCACAGTTTGAGGTACTTAGTATTTACAGTATGAAAACGACTTTGGTATCAATTTCAGCCCACTTATCAAAATCAAATATAAACGATTTGAATTTCCAAAACCTCAGTAGCTCGCTTGAGCTTGCCCTTAGCACCACGTGAATGTTCTGTGTTTATGTACAGTGTGTGAGTGAATGTGTGTGATTCACGTGAGCGTGCTTGTTGGGTTCAGTTTGTGGCGGCGCTTTGAGCGGATTTTCAATTGGGATAAAGTGCCTATTTAATGCACTGATTTATTTACTTATTTGTGACTGCTATGAATGCCACAGTGAGCCAGCAAAACAGTCCCTGGCATCTTAACTATAAAGGGGCACAACCTACTGTCTTTCCTTACTACACGGGTGACGGTAGGAAAACTTGAAATGACTGAAAACGGTCCATAGACTGACTATGCCCCATGATCCATGCCCAACTGAGACATAAATTCTCCTGCAGATGCCGGGGCTCATGAGAATTTATTCCTCTTGCAGATAAAACAGGCTGGCTGAAGGGCTGTTCTGTCTGAACCAAAACAGTTAAACTTCAGCTTCCTGGGATTCTGAAAAAAACTGAATCAGTCCCCAGGACTGAAGACTGTCACTGATGTAACTATAAAAGGTGTAACCTACTGTTTTTGACCTGATCTGGACTTTGTCTACTTAAGACTATGTAACAGTGCAGGAGAAAGATTGGCCTGCACAGTTCAAAGTTTGGATGACACTGCCAGACATAGCTTGGCACTTGATGAAACACAAATTTTCTGTCAGGATAAAACAAATATTTAAATCTCACCATGCTGGGCAGTCCACACTATCATGCCGACTTGCTGTTAATAACTGGAAAAGCATACCTAACAAAACTGGAATAATATATATGAAATGAAAGCCCCACACAGTGGAGTTTAATGTAACAACAGGTAAAAATTAAAGCACATAACTGGCACTTGCATTAAACACACAAACAATTTCTCTTTAGACAGTGGATTTCGTACTTAGACAATACTACTGCTATTAATAATGCAGTGCTGTTCTTGACCATTCTAGGCAGGCAGGCCCATTAACCCCAAAGCGCATGCAGCCACCAGAACTGTTCACAGTACAGGTGGCTGCATGTAAGTTGTAACAGGGGGTTAATTGAGCTCCCACTATTAATCCTTTGACTGTTGGTAGTGTGTTTTGTCAAGATGATTCCAGAAGGAATCGCCTTGACAAAAAACACTAGCGACAGTGAAAGGGTTAGTACTCAATTATCTTAGGATGTTACTGTATAAGGACTGATCATAAAAACTGATGCTGAAGGGGTCAACTTTGCTACTAAGATGCGCAAGTCTACCCAACACGATTCTACCCAATGAAGATCTACCAGTGTGATTTCACCAAAGCTTACATCCACACAGAGTAGATTTTTGCCACAGCGCGATGTGCTATTCAGGCTGTGTAAGTAAAGAACAAAAAAACTGAATCAGGGACTTCAAAACCTGGGTAGATTCATGTCTGCAAGAATGTACTCTGTATGGATTTATGCTGGGTAGATTTGCACTGAGCAGATGCACGCTGGGTAGCTTGTTGCCTCGAACTAGTGAAGTTGACCCCTTCTGCAACACTTGTACAGAGTACCTGATTAGCTTGGCCCCTCTGCAGGCACAAAACAAACACTTTCAGCACAGAAAAATGAACATGCAATTTAATAAAAGAAACAAATCTATGAATACATATTCAAATGGTACCAACCCAAAAAAGTGAAGACTTTTCAACATTGTGGACAGGAGTTACTCCTTAATCAGACACATGCCACAGAGATAACATCATCCCCACACTGCCTGTCTCCCTTGATTCATTACCATTAGAGCAGTAGGGGAATAAGGGACACAACCAGTGTGCACCATCCTTTCAAACCAAGAGGCACAGATTCTCACGAGCCCTTGCAGCGTGTCTGCGATAATCAAGCGCACGAGATGACGTACTTTGAGCAGACCAATGTTTGCATGGTGACAACTGTGTGCAGGTCTGTGAGTTTGGGCCGTACAGCTTAGCTGTACGGTCCAAACTCACAGACCAGTACACATGCAGGAGGTCCTGGTGCTTGAACTAGGAGGGCACAGGCACCGTAAGCTTGATTTTCTGGGTGATGGGCGCTCGACACATTGGGCAATCAATGAGCGGAATGCAGCAGATGGGGCAGGAACAAACGTGGCCGCACGGCAGGAAAATCACCTCCGACTGAAAAGAGAAGTCAAATTTATACTGCTGTGTGTCTGAACTGAATAATAATGATGATAATAATCATAATAATAATAATGGGTACTTATATAGTGCCTAACCTCTAAGACTAGGTCTCTAGAACTGCCACTTGACAAGAAAGGGTAAATTTATATATACTGACGAGCAAAAGAAATGTGACCATTTAGGAATCATTGGAAACACTAGTGTTTCCAATGATTCCAAAAATGTCACATTTCTTATGCTTGTCAGTATAGTTGTATGTCTGAACTGTGTAAAGCGAGCAAGCCTGAAGGGCAGACATTCCACGAAACCTGTTGAATGTACAACCTGTTTTGATAGTGCTAAATAAAGAGATATGTTTAGAGTGATAAATGAAACCACAGTGGGTGGCTTGATGATTTTTAAAATTGCCGATGGATGCTTCTAAGCTTTCTGGTCAAATTTTGAAGATAAAATGACTAATCTCTGTTTAACCCATTACATCCTGACGTTAATATTTTCAGAGTAGTGAGTTGTCCTATGCATACTAATAACTATGTTACAGTACAGGAGACAGAATGACCATAACAGTTTAAGGGTGGTGCCAGGACAGCTTGGCGCCCATGGGCGCCAAGCTGTTCTGGCACCACCCTTGGACTATCATGGTCAAATTTATCTCATGTAAGAGTGTATCAGGACTTAAAGGGACAAGTAGGCAGATCTGCTGCTCTCACTACACGGCCGAAACAAAAACAAACAAATGAAAGTATAAAAATAAAATAAAAACACTGACCATTCTGTCCAAACAAACAACACACTCTGAGTTGATTCCACGGGCAGTGACGGAAAGCTGTCTAGCACTAGTAGTGGGAAGCTCTGGAGGGGGGGCGCTGGGGCCTGCTGCATGATACTCCGACGGACTGGGCTCTGCCATGGGGATCTGTGGCAGCAGAGAGATTTCCTGCAACGAAATCAACGTCAACTTGCAGGTTGATGCAACCTGTGTGAGGGCACATGCTTAACCCCCTCACTGCCGAGAAAAAGTGAACCTGATCTGACCGCAAGAGGCACAGATCCTCATGAGCCCCTGTGACTGCAGGGGCTCATGAGGAGCTATGCCTCTTGCCGAGACCACTTTGTGTCCATGTTCTTTGGTCAGTTCTGGCTTTTGGTCGTTTGGCGAGCACAGATTTCAGAAACAAAATGTATGTACGTTGGCATGAGAGGGGTTAATGCCATCACTAGTTCATTTCCCCAGCCATGCACAATTCATCACCACTGTCACGTATGTGTGTGTGTGTGTGTGTGTGTGTGTGTGCGTGTGTATGTTTGTGTGTGAGTGTGTGTGTGCGTGTTAGATGTTAGCCTTTCCATTGTATCAGTGGTTAGAGCTACTTTTAGAATAAGCGCTTAACAAATCTCCTTTATTATTATTATTATTGTTAAGAGCAGACTGTGTTTCTGAAATCTTTGTTAATTCAACGAGAGCCAGCCGTGCCAGTATGTGGCCATTAAGTGGTGTCAGCAAGAGGCATAGATCCTCATGAGCCCCCACAGCTGCAGGGGCTCATGAGGATCTATGCCTCTTGCGGTTGGATCTTGTTCACTTTTTTTATCAGTGAAAGGGTTAACCCTCTTGTGCATGCAGCCACCTGTACTGTAAACAATACCAGTGGCTGCGTGCAAAAAGGGGTGAAATAGATGATTATAAAAAGGATTTTTTTTTAAATATATTTTGTTTTGAATGATTTTTTTTTCTTAGTTTCCATAATAACCAGCATTATTATAATTATTGTAAGTAGTTTGCTGAAATGCGAGGATTACAGTGTGCTAAAGCTGCTGAGACAGAAACGGTGCACTCACTTTCTCCTTCTGTGTGAGTTTAGTGCTCTCCTGCCTCAGCTGCTCAGTGCCCTTGAGGATCGCCTTGCGTAAACCCATTTCATGCACACCCATCTGCAGAGAAAAAGAGGCATGAACACATTTAGGAGGGGCTTGCAACACTCCTTGCCACAAAGTGTCAACATTCAGTCACCTTCAAAGCTCAACATCTACAGCAGAAACTGTTCTGAGCAACTAGTTTTTTTTGCAAGCACCTTTTCATCCTGATACACTAATGCTTGAATCAAATTGACCATGATAGTTCAAGGGTGGTGCCAGAATAGCTTGGCACCTGAGGCGCCAAGCTATTCTGGCACCACCCTTGAACTAAAATGCCTCCTAATCTGTAATGTAGCCTTCATAGGAGACTGAACAAATTTAACACAATCAGTCTCAGGATGTAATGAGATAAAAAAAATATAAAAAAAACAGGTGCCTTCTAAAGAGAAGTTTTATAAAGCAAAAAGTGTCACATGTCATTATGACCATCGTTCACAGCCACCTAAAAATGATGGTTTTTAATGACAGGTGATCTCTAATTAGGGTGGTCGCTCAAAACAGGTTCTGCTGCAAAAATTCATTTTTCTTTAAAAGGTATTTTTTCGAAAAATACTTACCGATGACATGACTGAATGGAAGTGTCTACTACTTACTCATTCTAGCCTAAGAGCCAGTTGTGTAAAAACACAACCCGGGAGGCACTCGGGGAACCCCGAGGGGACCAAGAGTTGTCTCCCTATACCCACCACCCGGAAGCCGGGTACCCATAATCCCTCAGTCAGGATACTTAGCGCACCAGCGGCAAGCGGGGCAGGTGGGAGGGTCGTTTGAGTCATGTCATCGGTAAGTATTTTTCGAAAAAATACCTTTTAAAGAAAAATGAATTTGTTTCTTCAAAAACATTACCGATGACATGACTGAATGGAAGAATTGCGAAGAGGAGGTGGGTGCCGCGCTCCAGCACACCTTAGGGCCCAATGGCCGTCCTCCCTAACGCAAACTCCCGACGACCCTAGGTAGGTGACTGCCTACGGCGCTGAGGCGCCCGGAGGGAGTTGTGCCCCCCGCAAAACGCCCCCAGCCGTGCGAGGAGTCTCGCTGGCCTGGCAGAACTCTGCGATTGCGGCGGGCGAAGTCATCCCGCCCGCCAGCCTCCAGTAGCCACGAAGTGTAAGACAGAACAGTCCCTGACGAATGTGACGTTCGAGGCCATGCAAGTGCCTTGATAACGTAACTGTAGCCTCTAACCTCCCTGAGGGAGGGGTCCTGTAATTCCGAACGTATGACTGAGCTGAGCCAGGAAGAACGTCCGGCATGTAGCGTCAGTGGTGCCAGAACCGGCAAGAGGCGAGCACGTCCGTAGAGAACGGCTATGTCATAGGCACACGTGAGGCGTGTACAGGGATTTGCTATGTGGTCTCCTGGTGGCATAGCGCCCCGTAAGCGGGCGCAAGGTGAACCCGTGGACCAAAGGCGCGGCGGTCCAGGTAAGGTATGGTCCGAGAGGAGCTGTACGTAATTGTTCCCTCGCACTGTAGGCAGACTGGGCGAGTCGTAGCTCCTGAAGCTCGTTAACCAATCCACCATGGCAACATCCCTCAGGCGCCGTATGGCTGCAAGGGCAAGACGTAGCATGCGATGACTCCTCACGAGGGGAGTCGACAGGAGGCTCCGGACGAGCGCGTGTAAGTCTCTCCGAACCGGGCTCCGAGGAGAGGCGGGTTATCTGCCGGCAAGTGGACCCCCAGCAGGATCCCGGCGGCTTACTTGGAGACGAGTGGGTACCGAGATTGGACGTGGGACGTCGCCAAGCGCGACTCTCTGAACTGGGCTCTGTGAGGCGAGTTCTCTGCTTCTCAAGCTGTGTCCGGGCTCGCTCCGTCCGGGTAGCAGCCTCGTCGGTCAAAACCCCACCCTGAGCCCTAGTCCACTGAAATCGTTGTGGAGACCCTCCACAGGATCATCCTGGTCATGCGCCGATCGTCCGAAGGTGTCCTGGTGCATTCCGTGTGTAGCCACTGGTCCCACCGGGGAAGACTGGCCCCGATCTACCGTCGGTCCAGGTAGCGTCACGCACGGAGGGAGTTGAAGTTCTTTCCCCAAGCACCAGGGTAGGGGGTACGCAGTGGTCAGAGGATTGCCAGCTGCCCTGATCCTGGAAGTACACCTCCGCTGTCGCGTTGCCGGAGAGGAGAAGCTCCTGTGACCTATCCTTCCTCCCACGAGCAGAAGAAGAAGGCCTAGTAGTCCGCGTCGGATCCAAGCTAAGCACGCTCTTGTCCGCGAAGTCCGCAGGTCGGAGGGTTGGACCTCGAGAAGAATCACGGAAGTAGGAAGCGTAGCTTGAGCAGCCGGGCTTAGAGACGACTAAGGTGCGTAGATCCGCCTCCGTGTAGTGGCTAGGTCCTCCGCCACGAGCACAGCCAAGCGGTACCACCTGTCCGAAGTCCGGCACCCCCCGGGTGCCCAACTAAAGTTGTCGAGAAGGTTAGACGTCAGGGAGAAGGGGCTGCGCCTTGGTTCCCCAGCGTCCACGATGGATGAGAACCCCCAGTGAGTCCGGTGGCGATGCCGGGCAAACTTCCGCAGCAGGGCGGCGGCGAAGAGCTTGGATGTCCCGTCCAGCGCCGGCCGAGTGTCCATCCGCGCAGAAGAACAGGTCTGCCGGAACTGCAGCACTGGAAGCCGAAGAAGAGGGAGAGGAGAACGGCTGAGGCGTCCGAGCAACCAGTCCGAGGGGTCGTCAGCCGTCAAACTCAGGGTGTCGAAGTCCCGCTGTCTGGAACCGGCGACCGAGGAGGGCTCCGAGGGAAGGAATCCCGCTGACGGCGAACCGCAGAGGTCGAAGACTCCCTCCGAAGGGGAAGCGAAGGACGGAGCGACGCGCCAAGGGTCTCCTGAGAGCCGAAGGCGGGTCCCGACGAGGAGAACGGCTGCGACGAGGAGGAGCGGAACGGAGAGGACGAGGGAAGGAGAAGTGGCCGGTCGAAGGGAAGAGGAACGGGACGAACGGGAGTCCGAACGAGATGGGGAACGCGAAGAAGGCGAAACCCGTCTGAGTCGAGGGAGTCCTGATCCGTCGAACGATGAGTGGAGAAGGTCCTCCTACGATCGTGCGAAGCAGAGCGACAACGGTGAGTAGAATCCCGGCGCCTACGATCTTCGCCAACGGGCGGCTCCGGACGAGTGCGTGCAAGTCTCTGTGAACTAGGCTCTTGGGAGAGGCGGGTTGCTTGCCGGCAAGGGGACCCCTGCGGCCAGAGACGAGTGGGGAACGAACCAGGCTCTTGGGAGAGGCGGGTTTCTGTGCACTAATCCGTTGAATACTCAGTGGCGTCTTCTGTGTCGGCTCAAGTTGGTCTCGCGCGTCCGGAGCCGGAGGCACAGCGGAAGGCGTCCCGGTAATCTCCAAGCACCCGAGCGGGAGGTCCTCCTATGATCTTGCGAGGGAGAGCGATAACGTCGAGTAGAATCCCTGTGTCTACGCTCTTCACCAGGAGGCTCCGGACGAGTGTGTGTATGTCTCTGTGAACCAGGCTCTTGGGAGAGGCGGGTTTCTTGCCGGCCAGGGGACCCCCAGCGGAATCCCGGCGGCTTCCTCAGAGACGAGTGGGGAACGACGGTGGAGGAGGGACGCCACGAGCGTCCCACCAACCCAGGCTCTTGGGAGAGGCGGGTTCTTTCCACCAGCTGTGTCCGGGCGCGCTCTCTAACGGAGGCGGTCTTGACGGTCGAACTCCCACTCTGTGTACTAATCCCTCGATTACTCAGTGGCGTTTTCTGTGTCGGATCCAGTTGGTCTCGCACGTCCGGTGCCGGGGGCACAGCGGAAGGCGTCTCGGCAATCTTCAAGTACCCGAGAGGGTAGGAGGCTCCCTCCTAAAAGTTCCAGAGATCAGACCATCGCAGCTCCGGCCAGGTAGCACAGACGTCACAAGTGTGGTCAGAAGCACACCCAGCGCACAGGAGACAGACTGTATGGATATCCGACGGCCACCGGAAGCCTCCGCATTGGCTGCAGGTCACCAGGCCAATGCAACACACAAAACATGAGGGCACTCGGCGAGTGTCTACAGGATCTCTGGAGGGACGTGAAGAACGGCAACTCCTATGCACGCCAGCAGAGGAGAGTGAGCGGAGTGTAGACCTGGAGCGGCGTAAGGGTCACTCCAATGAGGCGATCCGTAGAGGAAGAGCATCCAACGGTGCCGATAGTGGTCCCTACTCTGGCGCCGCGCAGCGCGAGCGGGACGAGTACCCTCGAAAGGTGGCCTGGAACTGTGTCGATAGTAGTCTCCGCTTCCTTGGAGACGAGCATCCTTACTAGAGTCCCTGGACGTGCACGTGAATGTCTCTGAGCCGGGCTCCGAGGGAGGCGGGCTTTCTTGCCGGTAAGGGGGACCCCCAGCGGGATCCCGCGGGCTTTCTTGGAGACAAGTGGGACCGATAGTGGACATGGCTTCTTGGAAGGCTTAGTCCGGGCGCGCTCCCTCCTGGAAGTGGCCTCATCGATCCAGGCTCACTTCGTGCACTAGTCCACTGAACCCGGTGTGGGGCTCCCACAGGGACGTCCTGGTCTCAAGCGACCGGTGCCAAGGATACATCCTGCGCATAGGAGACCCGAACTAGTGGTTGTCCGACGGCCACCCGAACATACGCCTTGCGTGAAGGACCTCAGCATGCCCCCTCTTCATCGGTGCGGAACGGGATCCTTCAAGCACCAACAGCATAGGGCGCTCCCGCCTGCAGACGCTACAATGCTGCCATCCGCGCTGCTGAGGCCAGGTGACACAATCATCCCAATGTGGTAGGAGGCACCTCCCGCGTCGGAAGACAGGCCTAGTCCCAATGGGCGCTGCCTGGACATGAACACACCTACCAGTAGCAGCCGGGCTGGTGCTTACAGCCGAGAGGCTGCTTGTCCTCTCAAGGTGGTAGTGTACTGCAACGTCCAAGAAGTCGGACGTGTGCGTAATTGTCTTACCGAGCGGGTCTTGCCAGAGGCTGTTCACGTGCGCTCCCCCTGGCAGCGGCCTCCACGATCCACGCTCGCGCACTAGTCGACATCCGGTGTGGCTTCTCCCCCAGGTCAGTCCGTTGTCATGCGGAGACCCGCAGTGTCCGGAAGGCGCCTAAAACCGGTGCCGATCGCTTGCAACGCAAGCATGGTCGGCGGGGCATCCGGTGCAGTGGCGAAAGACCCCTGGGGGCTGAACTAGCCACTGTCATCTGTGTGAATGGGTAGCACCTCCCTGCAACAGATAACACACCCGAAGGCCTGCGGGCGAGTCCTGTGGGACTAAGCCACGAAAGGTAGCCTTCGTAACAACAAAACACACAAGCACCAAAGCGGGGTAACAGACTGTGAAGCCTGCACGCCAGCAGTGCAGTAAGAAGGTCGACTCACTGCCATCAAGCACTAAGGTGAGCAACCAACATATGTAGCAAAAGTCAAACATGTCATGACAGAAGCGAGGTACCAAACTGCACGCCTACAACTAGCCGTGCAGTAAGCAAGTAGGCCCACTGCCGCCAAGCGCTAAGGCGAGGGAACAACATATGTACACAAAAGACGAATACGTCATGACGGAAGCGAGGTACCAAACTGCACGTCTGCAATCTAGCAGTGCAGTAACGAGGTAGATTCACCGCCGTCAAGCGCTAAGGTGAGCAACAACATATGTACCAAACCCTGTCATAAAAGGAGTCAGGTCCCAACATCATTACTAAGGGTGACCGTGTGTGGAAAAAACAACACCGGCCGCATGCTGTACAATTCAATACGCAATGACAACCAAGACAAGAAAAACATCTGGGGCAGAAATCACCACTTTATGTGGACATGTCACGAGGGGCCCGCCCAGCCAAGGAGCGTAAACCCCCAAGCTGCCCGCCGGAACGTATATCCACTCTCTAAGGTACGTGAGCACTTGTCCACAGCGTATGCCTGCGTATGCGAGCGTGCGCTTAATTCATCACCCGTATCCATACAAACATCCCGCAAGCGAAAACAGAAAGGGGCCAGAACAGGCGCTGGTACCGAACAAACTACGCGATGACAAGGCGTGACCCAAGCTGTGCCACTCAGCTAATCAGGCCATGGAGTAAAAGAATTCTCCACACCCAAGGTACAAATGCGTAGGAAACTTCGCTACGACTCACCGAAAGTGAGTGGGCGCGCAATTACAGTGAGAAGAAGATGAAAAACTTCGTACCTGCACAAACCAGTGCCCAGCCTGGGAATCGGCCGAGGGTCAACCCCGCTACCTTACCTCTCCGCCGAAGGGGAACGGGGGAAGACGTCCAAAACCCCCTGGCACGACCGGCGAAGCTCACCGGACAGCTCACCAGAGGTCGAAGCGTAGGCGCTAAGCAGTGGGGACGAGAAAACCACGCAGCAGCACAGGCAGGGCTGACGAAACGATCCTATCTCCCGCTCTTCATTCCAAACAGCAAGTCCGAAACCAGCGAACCGGTCGAAAAACCAAAGTCCGTAGGCTAGAGCAGAGCGCAAGACGACCGAATCGTGCGCCTAAGTAGACTAGACTGGGGGATTATGGGTACCCGGCTTCCGGGTGGTGGGTATAGGGAGACAACTCTTGGTCCCCTCGGGGTTCCCCGAGTGCCTCCCGGGTTGTGTTTTTACACAACTGGCTCTTAGGCTAGAATGAGTAAGTAGTAGACACTTCCATTCAGTCATGTCATCGGTAATGTTTTTGAAGAAACAAAGAAATGTGGCTCTATGTAGCCTTTAATCAAGTCACACGTATGAGAGCATGCACCAGTGTCCACAAGAGACCTGGGACCAGTATGAGAGCATGCACCAGTGTCCACAAGTGACCTGGGACCAGTATGAGAGGATGCACCACTGCCCACAAGTGACCTGGGACCAGTTGCATGAGTGAGCCTAGTCCTACCCAAGCCACTTGGCAACTCGGCTATAGTGCAGCACCTTGTTAAGTGCTTTGCGCTGGACATCAGCTTACTTGTGCAACTGACCCCTGATTTTTGCACAGACAGGCAACAAACTCACCTGTTTCAAGTCTTCGTCGTCCAGCTGAACCATTGTTTCCACAGTGATGCGGTGTCGAGCGAAAAGTGGAATGTAGTCTTCAGCCCCAGCGTGGATCAAAACTTTCTTTACCACTATCTCCAACTGACTTTCCTGTTTCCGGAATAAAATAAAAAATATCTATATGATGGTGTGTGATTTTTATCCTTAGGGTGTGCTTCCATATAGCGGCGCGACAGTGGCGCAACAGCAACATGAAAGCGGTGGCGACAGCAACATGAACCAAGAACATAGAAATAAACAAGGAGTGTTTCCATATGTGCAATGCAGCAGTGCTGTGATTATGGTGTGGCAGTGGCGCAACAAAATGTTATCGCCCCATGGAGAGACTTACAGATGATTCAGCCGCGATTTTCCTGTGACACTAAGCAGCGAGAAACTGCAACAATTCTAAAAACTTATATAGGCGAGCGCTACTGCCTGTCACACTGCTGTGAGCAAACAGATAAAGCGATTTTTCACCTTCTCCAATTTTTTTGCCATGTTGCCTACTGCACCACTGTTGCATAGGTATATGGAAACAGCCTCACAGTGCTAATAGATGGTCTTTAAAGACAGGTGACCTTTCATAAGGGCTGTTGCCCAAAACAGGTTTCGCTGTAATGGATAATTTCTACCAATGGGCTTTCCCTTTGGGTGTTGGTAGCGACTAAAACCGCTACTGACACTCAAAGGATTAAAAGGATGAAAAGATGAAGCACAAGAGACCTGGGACACATAACATCAAAAATGTCTGTTTGAGTTCTGTTTAACTCACACAGCGGGAGCAGGGCTACGCACACTACGGGTGCTGACCTTGTCAATAAGGACTTGTGGTTTCTTATCCAGCAAGCGCTGATACTGCACCAGCCAGTAGTCTGTCTGGCCGTCCTCTCTCTGCTGCTCCATCTCAATCTGAAAACAACAGGCAAAGCAACTCCATGCACTATGTACTGACTTCTTAACCCCGAGGAAAAATGAGCACAAACCGAAAGCAAGAGACAAAGATCCTCATGAGCCCCCCCATTTGTGGGGGCTCATGAGGATCTATACCTCACGCTGATTCCACTTTAAACCTATGTTCCTTTCATGTGGCTGGGGATTTTGGACGCTGAATTTAGAAAGATTTCAGACACAATCTGTGTCCAATGACAGCGTCACCCTGACCTTTGAGAGCAGCCACTCAAATTGGTATGAATAGAAAGATCTTGCCACAAGGTATCACTGAGCCAAGTTTGAAGACTATGGTTCTGTTAACAGCCCCAAGTCCCCGCAGCAGGAGATGGATTGACCATGATAATTCAAGAGTAGTGCCAGATTCGCTTGGCGCCGACAGGTGCCAAGCGAATCTGGCACTACCCTTGAATTATCATGGTCAATCCATCCCCTGCAACTGGCACATAGTCGTTAGGCAACACCTCCAAAGTTTGAGAAATGGGACCTTGGGGCTAAAAGGGTTAAGTTAAACACAGATGGCTGGATGGCAAACAGGCACCGGACGACCCATTACATAGACTCACTTTCGCTATTGCACGTGAGTCGACACTTTTTAAGTTCACAGAAACAAACCAGTCACAAATAAGTAGTGCCCACAAACAGGAGAATGAGCAGTACTGACCAATCTCTGTTTGAGTTCCCTTTCTCTCTGTTGTTGTTCCTCCAACAGTAGCGACAGCAGTCCTGTTAGTGCCATACGCTTCTCCGCCAGAGCATTCTGCAACACAAGTACATCATGGAAACAGTTTTGTTGAAACTTAACCCTTTTCATCCTGATACACCCATTGCTTGAAATAAATTTGACTGATGGTTCAAGGGTGGTGCCAGAATAGCTTGGTGCCTAAGGCGCCAAGCTATTCTGGCATGCGGCACCATCCTTGAACTAAAACAGTTGATCTATCTCCTGATCTGTAATATAGTCTTCAGAGGACAAAAAGCAAATTTTTACAAAATCAGCCTCAGGATTTAATGGGTTAAGCGTCTATCCCCCCCTCCGCCCCCCCCCCCCCCCCCCCCCCCCACCCACCTGAACCACATCTATCTCTCCCTACGTCATGAATTGTGTGCATCAAACTACATTTGTTTGGCCTCCCCCTGCCTCCTCCCCAACCTCCATCGTTTGGTTTTACGAGGTTAAATATACCAAAAACAGACATCTGCTCACCAACTCACGCACCCACACCTCCATCCCAACCAATGCCTCCATCCATACCCCTTGACTTATGCACATACCATCTCCATTTCGACTCGCAGTGCTGATTTCTCCATTTCTAAGACAGTGAGCTGCATCAACTCGGCCTCGATAAGTGCGATCTGACTGCTGAGGCGCGAGTGCTTGGCGTCCCTAGCCATCTGCAGGGCTTCCACTGCTTTCCTTTGCAGCTCCTCCTACAGACAATACAGCGCAGTCCAGTCAGTAGCATTATCATTTTTATTATACATGTAATTCTATACAACTTGCCTCTGCATACATAGAATTCTAAACAACTGGCCTCCTTTTCAAGGGCACAAATTACAAGTCTGTATTAACCCTTTTTATCCTGATACACTACTGTTTGAAATTAATTTGACTATGATGGTTCAAGGGTGGTGCCACAATAGCTTGGCGCCTCTGGCGCCAAGCTATTCTGGCACCACTCTTGAACTAAAATCGTTGATCTGTCTTCTAATCTGTAATGTAGCACTCCTAAGACATTAAGCAAATTGTAAAAAATTCAGCCTCAGGATGTTATGGGTTAACTCATTCAGCCCGATGCACGTATTTCCCAAATCTGGGAGGCATCATCTAACGACTATGCACCTGTTGCAGGAGATGGATTGACCATGATAATTCAAGGGTAGTGCCAGATTAGCTTGGCGCCAAATGATAATTTAAGGGTAGTGCCAGATTAGCTTGGCATCATTTGGCGCCAAGCTAATCTGGCACTACCCTTAAATTATCATGATCGACCCATCTATTGCTGTAGTGCGTCAGGGCTGAATGGGTTAAATGGCATGTGTGTTACAGAACGTTGTAACACACATGACTTAATGGCACAGACAAACTGTATCTCTGCCACATCATCTGACTGCTGTTTATGGTTCAACCCCATGACAGTAAGCATATATATATGGGCAAGCAGGTCTGTTGTCCCCAATCAGAAACATGTTTCTAACTGGGAAATATGCATGCAAAGTGTGCATACCTCTTGTGCTAAAGTGTCCATCACTGCACGGTGTTGGACTTGCTTGTGGTACAACATACTCTCCACCTGTCCATGGCTTGTCACCTCCTCACTGCACAAACACAAGGGTACACACAAATGTACAGGTCAGTCTCACTATATGGCACGCTCTAGAATACTGTGGTGTCACACTCAATGTGCACAAGGGGCATGCCCTATGAGCTAAAGATCTTTGGACTGATGTCAGCCTTAGGTGACCCGCGCGCTGTTTGCCGAGTAGGTCAGGCTTGATAGGATGGTATGGCTACTTCGACACGCAGAGCATTTAGCCGAAGATATAAATGAAGTCACTCGTGGCCAGCACGCGTCAAGTTCTCATGAGCCCCTGCCGCTTCTAACGCTGGAGTGAAACTATGTCTCTTGCGCGGAGTTCGTGCCAGGTGGTTAGATGAGAAACTGGATTGCATTGTCTGAGGAGTGTCGAAGTTGATGGCCTGTTGACATGTCACTTATGGTGGCCCACTTACGGCTTAGGAAGGTATCGGTACTAATTTCGGCGTCAGAGATCCTTTGTTTCTTCAAAAACATTACCGATGACATGACTTTGTGGAAATGTCTACTACTTACTCAATTCTAGCCTAAGAACCCGTTGTGTTACCACACAACCCGGGAGGCACTCGGGGATCCACCAGAGGGGCCGAGAGTTGTCTCCTGTTCCTGCCCATCCGGTTCCAAGTCACATGGTGACTAACCAGTCATGCTACTTAGGCTCACGCTATTCAGACGTGTTGCTCTAGCCTACAGACTTTGAAATTTTTCGACCGGTTTGCCTGTCTTTCGGACTTTGGCTTCTTCACTTCGCTTCTACTTCATCGGCCCTGCCTGTGCCCTGTGTGGGTCTGTGATCCCCTCATCGTTCGCTGCTGCCCTCTCCTGCGTCTTGAGTGCCTGGGTTGCGCAGTGAGCTTCGCTGGGACTTCGCCCAGGTCGTGCCGTGGGTATTATGGAGTTTCTCCCCCCGTTCCTGCTCCGGCGGAAAGGTAAGGTAGATGGGTTGGCCCTCGTCCGGTTCCCGGGCTGGGCACTGGTTTGAGCAGGCACAAAGACAGTCTTCATCTTCGCTGTAGCTTGCGCGCCAAATTTCTCCCCTTAGCTTGGCGGGGCCCCCCGCGCCCACTCACCTTTTGGTTGATTGGTGTGGCATTATTGGCGCTTACCTACTGGCTTGTCCAGCTGAGAGACCAGCAAGCAGGATTCAGGAAGAACCGATCATGTACAGACCAGATCGCCACTCTCCGCATCATCGTGGAACAGTCTCTGGAGTGGAGCTCCCCGCTGTACGTCAACTTTGTGGATTATGAGAAAGCATTTGACAGCGTGGACCGAGAGACTCTGTGGAAACTCCTACGACACTACGGTGTACCCACAAAGCTCGTCCGCCTGATCAAGAGCAGCTATGATGGCATGACATGTCGCGTGATCCACGAAGGGCAGTTCACCAGAGAGCTCCAGGTCAGAACTGGTGTCAGGCAGGGGTGTCTGCTGTCTCCGTTCCTCTTCCTACTGGCCATAGACTGGGTCATGAAGATGACCACAGAGCACAGACGAAGTGGAATACAGTGGACACTGTGGACACAGCTTGACGACCTCGATTTTGCAGACGACTTGGCATTACTGTCCCACACTCATCAACAAATGCAGGACAAGACCACGAGGCTTGCTGACATCTCGTCCCAAGTGGGCCTCACCATTCACAAACAGAAAACAAAGACAATGAGGCTGAACGCAACCAGGGAAGAACCAGTCTTGCTTGCTGGCACCCCGTTGGAGGAGGTGGAGTCCTTCACCTATCTCGGGAGCATCATAGACAAAAATGGTGGCACTGATGCAGATGTCAGAGCACGAATCGGTAAAGCCAGAGCAGCCTTTCTCCAGTTAAAAAAAGTGTGGAGTTCCAGAGAGCTGTCACAACACACCAAAGTCCGGATTTTCAACTCCAATGTAAAAGCAGTTCTCCTATATGGAGCAGAGACATGGAGATTGACAAAAACCACAGTCAACAGAGTACAGACCTTCATGAACAGTTGCCTTAGAAGAATTTTGAAAATCCACTGGCCAGAGAAGATCAGCAACGTCAGACTCTGGGAGAGAACAGAGCAGATAACAGCAGAGAATGAAATTGGGCGAAGAAGATGGGGATGGATCGGTCACAGTCTGAGAAAGCCAGCTTCCAGTATCACTAGGCAGGCATTGTCATGGAACCCCCAGGGAAAGAGGAAAAGAGGTAGGCCGAGAAACTCCTGGCGTCGAGACCTCCAAGCAGACATCAAGAGACTGGGAACCACCTGGAGTAGAATCGAAGGAGAAGCACAGGACAGGAGTTGCTGGAGGTCTCTCGTCGACGGCCTATACCCGGGTAGGGGTGACAGGCGTAAGTAAGTAAGTACTGGCTTGTACCTTGTATAATTTGGGGAATATGTTATGCGTCCATGGATTGATTAGCTTGGCGCTCTGACGCCATTATGTTGGTGGATGTGGCGGGGTCAGACGCTTGCTTCATTCCTGTACCTGTCATGACATGCTTGACCTTTGGTTGTACATAGTGCGTCGTATGCCCGACTTAGCTTGGCGGGGCCCCACGTGCCCGCGCCCTGTCGCCACTGCGTTGGTAGATGCTGCGTTGCCAGACGCTGGCCTTATGCCGGTTCGGTCATGGCGTGCTTGAATTGTTCTGGCTTACGAGATACCTTGTGCAGGCCCTGGTGCTTGCTGACAGGCTTGTACCTTGCTGTTATGTTTTGTGTCCGAAGGCTCGCCTTACCAGGGCAGGGTCCCACAGACCCTCACCCGTGTGCCTTCAGCTCTGTTATATGTTGCAGTGGCCTGTTGATGACCTGCACGCAATGCGGAGGTTTCCAGTGGCCGTCTGATAACCACAAGGTCTGTCTCCCCTGCGCCGGATGCGCCTCTGACCACGCTTGCGATGTCTGCTCCACCTGGCCTGAGCTGCGCTGGTCGCAGTTATGGAGTTTCTACAGACGCGAGCGACCGGCACACTGTGTGTGCTTCGAGACCAGTCAATACGCCATCCACCATGCACTGCGCACGGACCGCTCGAGATCGTGATGACCTTTTGGAGAGGACGCCATGCCGGACGCAGGAGCCTAGTGCGCGGAGTGACCGCTTCCAGGAGGGAGCGCACCCGGACAAAGCCTTCTGACAGGCAGAGAACCCGCCTCACAGAGTCCGGTTCGGAGACGTGCCTCGCGCCGTCCCATGTCCACTGTCGGTCCCCGCTCGTCTCCAAGGAAGCCCGCTGGCCCCTACGAGGAGTCACCTCGCCGGCAGAGAGCCCGCCTCATTGAGTCCGGCTCGGAGAGACATTTACGCACGCGTCCGAAGCCTTCGGGCAGTACGGAACCCTCACGCCACTCAAGATCTACTCGACGCTCTCGCTCCCCTGCTAGTGAGCGTAGGAAGGACCACTCTTTGCGCCACTCCAGGGATCCTGGACCCCTACGCTCTTCGGTGTCTTCCTGCTCGTCCTTTTCCTTCCCGCGACCGGACTCCCTTTCGTCCCGTCCCTCTTCCCCTCACCCGGCCCGCCTTCCCCCTCCTCGGCTTCGTCAGCCCCGGTCGCCTAGCCACAGTCGCTCTCCGCACCCGACAGTAGGTCCTCGCCTCAAATTCTCGTGCCTTACTCACCGCCCTGTCACTTCGCTCCCTCCGCCTCTGACGGCCGTCGTTTGGATGTCCTCGCCCGGAGCCTCCAGCGCCCGCGCCGATCCCCATCCCCCCGCCCGCGGGACGACGAGACCCTGAGTATTCTCGCCGACGACTCTGTTTCCGCGCTTCTCGGAGGACTCAGCCGCTCGCCTTCGCCTTGCTCTGCTTCTTCTGGCTCCTCAGCTTCCCGCAAGTTGACCTCGTCCTCGCGTAGACACCTTGCTGGCTCTCGACGAGGTCGCACGTCTCATCGCCTCCATGCTCCCCGCGGTTGACTGCCCGCCATCGCCGCCGCTCAAGAGGAAGATTTCCGCGTTTGTGGTCAAGAGGTTCAAGTCCCTGCCACAGCCCCCCCGGCTTTCGTGACCTCCGTGATGCCTTCTCAGCGCACCTACTGTCGGGTGCCCGGGACTCAGAATTCTTCACCGACCATAGGTGGCCTCCCGGACTCGACACTGCCTTTCGTCAGGACTGGTACTCAGGAAATTCCAAGGTGTTTCACTGCCCGCTGCCTACCGTGGATCCACCGGCCGTGGTGCAAGCTGGAGGTGCCGCCCTGCTGAGATGCTCCCTGCCATGCGGCTTGGACAAGACGGCCTCGCTCGTCCGGAACACCTTAGCCTGCGCGGGATTCATGGAATTGCTGACACAAGCGTTCGTCCGTTGCATCGAGGACTCCTGGCACCCCTCCTTGACGCCCCTCCTCGGAGACCTGCTCGTCTTGGCGGAAGCGGCTAACCAGGCGGCGTACCATTCCTCCGTTAACGCGATGGCTGCCGCTTCTAACTGCGACCTGTTGCGTTGGGATGACGTGTTGCAGTCCTGCCGCGGGATGCCCCCCCGATCTGAGGACCCAGCTGCGCCGTGCCCCCCTGGGTGGACCTCTGCTCTTCGGCGAGACCTGGCAGACCGTGAAGGACTCGAACTCGGACCGTTGGCCCCGCGAGACAGTCCCACAGCGCTTTCTGACCGCCCACAAGGCCCTGGGTCGCACCCTGCGGACCTCCAGGCCCGTCACCTCGGCCGCCGCCGCCCCACCGCGGGCCCCTCGTCGTCGTTGCCCAGCTTTCGGACGCCCCGGCCCAGTTAGTGCCCCTGCCCCTGCTTGGCCCCGTCCCGCCCGTCGCCCTGGGCGCAGGCGGGCCACCTGACTTTGCCCCGCTTCCGCCTCCGCCGACCGTACCCGGGTCTCCAGTCGGCGGAAGGCTCGCACTGTGCAGCAAGGTGTGGCGCTTGCTGTTCCCAGACGACCCCTGGATTTTGGACACCGTTACCGAGGGCCTTCGGATCTCCTTTCACTCCCCGCCGCCCCTGCGTTGTGTGCCGTTGTGGACTGAGATTCCGTCAGACGAACTCAAGGCCTGCGCTCTGCGCAGAGAAGTCGCCGCTCTCTTGCTAAAGGACGCCACAGAGGTAGTGCTACGCACGGACACCCCAGTGTTTTACAGCCGCCTCTTCGTGGTGCCCAAACCAGGCGGCAAGTGGCGGCCTGTCATCGACCTCTCTGCATTGAACGCGTTCATCTCTGCCCCGTCCTTCCGCATGGAGACTGCTCGGGCCCTCCGAGCTTCCGTACAGCCCATGGACTACGCGATCAGTCTAGACTTGTCCGATGCTTACCTCCATGTTCCCATGCACCCGGCCTCCAGGAGGTACCTTTGCTTCGCCTGCGACGGGGTAGTTTACCAGTTTTGCGTGCTTCCCTTCGGTCTCAACCTCAGCCCATGGGTCTTCACCCGCATCATGGACGCTGTGGTGGCCAAGGCGTGACAGTCATCTTCCAGCCCGACGTTAAACTACCTCGACGATCTCCTCCTGCGGAACCAAGTGGAGGCCCACCTGGAAGTGGACAAGGATGCTCTGATGCAGCTGTTGTCCCGGTTGGGGTTCATAGTCAATACAGGCAAGTCGGATCTCACTCCCTCGCGTCGCTTCGTCCATCTCGGCATGGAGTTCGCCACCGACCTCGACAGGGTGTGTTTGCCGGAGCCGCGGATTCTGAAGTTGGCCGCCCTAACCAGCCAGGTATCCCAGCAGGATGCTGCCCCCGCCAGAGTCTGGCTTCAGCTCCTTGGTTTGATCAACGCGGCAGCGGATCTACTTCCCCTCGGTCGTCTATACGCCCGGCCGCTACAACTGCACCTCCTGCTTCTCTGGCGTCCCTCCTCAGGCGAGCTGACCGCCATGGTACCCGTGTCCCCGCTGATTCGCCCCCTCGTCCTGCGTTGGACGGACACGTCGTGGCTTGCTTTGGGAGTCCCCCTGACCGCGCCGCCTCCTCATCTCTCCCTTTGTGTCGATGCAAGTCTTGCTGGTTGGGGAGCCCACCTGCTTCCGCAGTTCCTCAAGACGTCCGGCCTTTGGCCCCCGGAGTTCGCGGACAAGCACATCAACTGGTTGGAGCTGCAAGCAGTCTGGCAAGCCCTCGTCGCTTGGGAGGAACAACTCAGGCACCAGCAACTGATCGTTCTCTCCGACAATGCGATGGTTGTGGCCTACATCCAGAAACAGGGCGGGACGCGCTCACCCGACCTGTACATGCTCCTTTACTGTCTGATGCGCTGGTGCGAGGACCGCAACATTTCCCTCAGTGCTCGACACATGAGCGTCCTCTATGGACGGCTTTGGTTCGGTGCAGGTACACGCGTAGGGCTCGCACATGATCCTGTTGCCTGGTCTCCTGGGGGAAGTTCGTCCCTCTCAGCGGCCGTAAGGTGATCACCTGTGGCGCAGTCAAAGGAGACCTGGTCTTGGCAATGAAGGCAGGGTCTGTCAGCAGCTGTACGAAACCATCCGCTCGAAACTGCAGGCAGGCAGGGCACGCAGAAAGCGTGTGTAGATCGCTAACTCGGGCCGCCGTGGCAAGTGCCAACAGAAAGCATGTCTTACGAGTCACATCCGCAAAGCGGGCCAAAGGCAGCGGTTCGAATCGGGCAGAGTTCAGCCAAGTCAGTACCCAAGGTAGGTCCCAGCGAGGAATGAGCAAACGGGGCACTGGACGGTGCAGGCCGAAGTGAGTCATAAAATCGGCAAGGTCCTTACAAGCGCCAGGGTCCGGGCAGCCGAGGTGCCGGTAGGCGTCGGCAATCATAGACTACTTTGATGGTTATCGGGGCCAATCCTTGCTCTGCGAAGAGCCAGAGGAAGAAATCAAGTCGGTGGGGGAGAGACGCTGGCCGTCACACCAGGTGCACAGTACTCGCCATTTTCCCTCGTAGACGCGTCGGGTCGAGGGTTTGCGGGCTGTAGCGATAGCTTCCACTGCTGCACTCGAGAAGCCTCTAGCGGTGAGGGCTTGCAGCACAACCTCCAGGCGTGTAGGAGTAGGCGTTCCAGGCACGAGTGGAACAGCGATTGTCACGGTTGCTTGAGCATCGTGCGGGGTGTGGGGAGCAGCAGTGGGGGGTCCGTGGCGAGGCTGAGAAGGTCGGTGTTCCAGGACCGGTTCCACGAAAACGTGGCGACCAGTAGGACGACCGCCTTGCATCCCCGCAGCTTGAGGAGGACTTTGGGGACGAGGACTGTCGGGGGGGAATGCGTAAGCGATGAGTCCGTCCCACGGGATGGACAGAGCGTCGACTGCCCAGGCCAGAGGGTCCGGGATCGGGGAGACAAATAGGGGAAGCTGGTGATTCCACCTCGTGGCGAACAGATCGACCATTGGTGTCTCCCAGTGTGCACAGATCATCCGAAAGATGTCCTGGCGTAAGGTCCACTCCGTATGTAGTAACTGGCCGCGTCGGGAGAGCGAGTCTGCCAAAACATTCAGTCGGCTGGGGCGCCTCTTCCTGCTGTTAAAGCCTGGCAGAACTGACATTACGGCCCATACGATATCTTCCTGGCTACGCTGGGTCATATGGTCCGCATACATGGACCTCTCCCCGCAGGGAGCGAAGAGGCTAAAGATTCGTGCACACGAAGTACGCGCCATGGCCACGAGTGTCGCGTTCGACCGGAACTGCGCTGTCAAAGACATCGTGGCTGCTGTGGGCTGGCGGGCAGAATCAACCTTCGCCCGCTTCTATCTCCGGGATCTGGCAGGCCAGCGAGACAACCTCGCCCTGGTGGAGGACATCACTGCGACGCAACACTCCCTCCCGGCGCCACAGGCGCCGTAGGTACGCGCCTAGCTAGGTTGTTGGGAGTTTACGGCGGGAGGTTGGTTCTATTAGCCCTATGGGGGTGGTTGGGCGTGGCACCCTCCTCCTGTTCGCTATTCTTCCACAAAGTCATGTCATCGGTAATGTTTTTGAAGAAACAAATTCATTTTTCTCTAAAAGGCATTTTTTTCGAAAAAATACTTACCGATGACATGACTCGGAGGACCCTCCCACCTGCCCCGCTTGCCGCTGGTGAGCTAAGTATCCTGACTGGTTAGTCACCACGTGTCTCGGAACCGGATGGGCAGGAATGGGAGACAACTCTCAGCCCCTCTGGGGGTTCCCAGAGTGCCTCCTGGGTTGTGTGGTAACACAACGGGTTCTTAGGCTAGAATTGAGTAAGTAGTAGACACTTCCACAAAGTCATGTCATTGGTAAGTATTTTTCGAAAAAATACCTTTTAGAGAAAAACACTGGAATTTGTCTTGATGACAGTTACTAAGACTAAAATAATACACACACACACACACACACACACATGCAGTAAACTCGAAAATATGATTTACATGCTAAATACTATACAAATACTGGTATTAAAATACAATGAGGAGGTTGGAATCCCTGGCCACTGCGATCTAACGCTTTAAGGCCCAAGGTACCCCGATTCCATGTTTCTATTGAAGCATGGGCTTTCACAGGTGTGCACTTTATGTGTTAATTATTTTTTAGCCAAAGAGATTTAGTGTACAAAATGCTGCAAGAATAGGGCCAATCTGGCAGATTTTTTTGTAGTCCCGATAAATGGAAATAGATCAGTATTGATTTTTGTCTACCATATTGAAAATACAGTAGACTTTGAAATGGGGCTGGTCGGAGCACATTCCGGAGCATGCACATGACGTTTCTGGCACGTGGGACAGAAATTCTGGCAAAGAAGTAACAAGATAAAAATGACGTCATGTCTAGCTATACAAACCTTGCTAGAGAACGTCTTTTTGGTGTGAAAGCGCCCCGTATGTGTGTGTGTGTGTGTGTGTGTGTGTGTGTGTGTGTGTGTGTGTGTGTGTGTGTATGTGAAAGCGACTAGAGCCCGCATTTGAGGACAGACAAGCTTGAAATTTTAGGATATTGTCCTCAAAAGAATTATCTCGAGACATTTTTTTCAATTTTTTTTATATTAAGATGCTCAATGGCGAGATAATGGCGATTTCACAAAAACCGGTTGATCCACACAGGAGTCCATAATTTTTCTTATTTTTACTAGATATTTTGCATATAGCTAGATAAAAGGGAGATATTGAATGAGTTCATTAACAAGCATTGTATCTCTATAACATTTTGAGTGATAATTAAATATTTTTAAAAAAATTATATTTTCACATTTTTGGGATTGATTTCACAAATTGTATGGGTTAATCTTAAAACAATTGAATCTTTCTTTTAGGAAAAAAAACATTCTTCTCATTAATAATCACATGATTTTTTTCGTATACGGTATTTACATAAGCCTACAGTTTGTCTCGGCTGTTGGGTACGATTAGGCCAATTGTGACCTGTATGCCCTAGGTGTGAAAAAATCAGACAATTTTCTGCACCACTTTTTCGGAGTCATTTGTAAAACAGCTAACATAACTTTAATTTTTCTTTTACAAAAAAAAAATATCTTCGCATTAATACCTGCATGATGTTTCATAAACAGTGTTTGCATAAGCCTGCTGTTTGTCCCGGCCTTGGGGTAGGATAGGTAAAAATTGTGACCTGTAACTAGGTGTGAAAATCAGCAAGAAAATTGCCAAGTTTGATCCTCTAATACATCAAATGTTAGTACTGCAATGAGTGACGTATAACATCGAGTCATCAATATGAACATGGTGTCGTGAGACTAATGATGCCATGCCGTGAAGCTTGAAGTGAAGTCATTTCGCTGCTCGTGCTATTATTATTCTTCAGAATAGCTATGTTGTGTGTCCATCTTTATTTGTGTGCACCAATGTGTGTGTCAGCTTAGAGAGGAGGGAAATGGATCAGCATAATAAGCCTAAAAATATGAACAACTCTGAATGTTCCTAAAAGATAAACGCATGTGAGCTCCAAACAATACAGTAGACTTTAAGATAAAATCCTCATCTTGTTCTTAGATCCTATAGGCCGCGGTATTTTAAACGTGTGACTTTCAAATGCTTGCTCCAAAGTTCTATTGCTACACTTGAGGCAGAATTGGGGTTGGCTGGTCTCTGCTCCCAATGCCTGTCTTTACCCACATCATTTTTTGTCACAGTCACCGAGATAACGGTCGATGGTCACACCGTTTATGGAGTGCAGAGTGGCATGTTACTTTTCCTCTAATTTTCAGCACGAGCAGTCTTTCCTCTAATATTTCAGCACTGATGATCAATATTTTGTTTTGTCCTAATTTTTCAGCATTTCGGGAAAATCGAGAATTTCGGTGGGGAAAAAATGCTGAAAATTAGAAGTAATACAGTACTATCACAAAGGTGCAACCAGGCACACATTCAACCAAATAAATGTAGTGAACACACATGATGAACACACATTATGAACACACACTTTGTTGTTAACCTGTTCAGTGCAATGCTGAGGCAGACTGGTTTCTTTTTGCAATCTTTGTTTAATTCAACACCAAAAACACCTAAATGAAAATGAAAAGGAAAAATGGGTTTAAAGTGGCATCAGCAAGAGGCATAGAGCCTCATGAGCCCCCGCAAGTGCGGGGGCTCATGAGGATCTATACCTCTTGCAGTTGGCTGGTATTCACATTTTCTCAGCAAAGAAGGGGTTAAGTATATTATCACCTACATTTCCAGAGCTTGCTTGTTGCGATAGTCCCTCTCAATCTCCGACAACTGACGCTGCTCTTCAAACACGCGATACTCGTTAAGCATGTGATTCATCCCCTCTAGAGAAAACAGAAATTTACCACAATGTCAACAACTCTGAAACTTTGTAAATGTCACAAAGATCAATATGAACCATTTGTGGTGAATTCACGCAGAATTTAAAAAAAAAACTAACGCAAATACATGTACTCCAAGGAAACGAGAAGCAAGTACTGCTGCACTGTGAAGGCAGAAAAACTGCAATCCAGGACAAAACACTGACTGCCAAGCATGGAAAATGCAGAGAATAACCCAACGAAGAAAGAAACATGCTTAGAAAAGACAGTTACAACACAACTGTGTTGTAACTGTCTTTTCTAAGAGTGTTTCTTTCTTCTTTGGGTTATTCTCCAAAAGACGGTAGGTCCACTTTTGTGAAAAATCTTACTTTTCACAAAAATGGACATACTTTGTTCTGCCTTCAAGGGTCAGATTGTAACATTGTGCCACATTTGGAAAACGTGGCAGCAACAGTCTTTAAAAAAAATGAATTTTTCTCTAAAATGTATTTTTTCGAAAAATACTTACCGATGACATTACTATTAGGAAGAATTGCGAAGAGAAGGTGGGTGCGCTTATAACGCCCCTAACCCCCCAAAACCACCAACCAGACCCACCCACCCTGGAGCAACCTCCCGATAATTTCAGCTAAGAATTGCCTACGGCACCTATGGTGCTGGGAGAGAGTGTTGCGCCACGGGGATGTCTCCCACCAGCGCCAAGTTTTCCCACTGGCCGGAGAGGACCCGATAGGATCTCATGCTGGCTGGAGAGGTCCCTCAGGTAGAATCGGGCAAAAGTCGACTCCGCTCGCCAGCGCCCGGTCGCCACAATGTCTTTTTTGACGGCGCAGTAGCGGTCAAATGCGAGGCTTGCGCCATGGCTCTGACCTCGAGCGCCCTGATGTTCATCCTTTTGGCTGCATCAGGGGAGAGGTCCTGGTAGGCGGCGTGTATCACCCATCGGAGCCAGGAGAATACCGTCTGGGCTGAGATGTCATTTCTACCTGGGGACAGAGGGAGGAAAATGCGGGTGAGTCCCCTGCGTATCGGCTTAGTCCGGTGCAGGTACACACGTAAGGCTCTCACCAAGTCCTGCTGTTTGGTATCCTGGGAAGGGTCTGAATCCCTCCAGGGCCGAATGGTGACCATCTGTGGGGCGATCCATGGAGACCGCATCTTGGCTAGGAAGCCGGGTCGGTCAGCAGTTGCACAGAGCCATTCGTCTGAAACTGTAAGCCTGAGAGGTGTGCTGATAGAGCGTGCAGTTCGCTGACCCTGGCAGCAGTGGCGAAGGTCCGTCAGAAGTAGTACTTCCGCGTCGCATCGGCCGTCCGCGCAAACTGGACTGGTTCGAAGCGGTCCGAGTCGAGCCACGTTAGCCCCCAAGGTAAGTCCCATCACGGCAACAGCGAGCGAAGGGCAGGACGTGTAGACCAAAGTGGGCCAAATTAGGTCAGCTAGGTCTTTGAAGTCACCAGGGTTGGTCGGCCCAAACGGCGGTATGCGTCAGCAATCATAGCCAGGTAGCCCCTAATGGTGATTGGTGGCAAGCTGGTCGGTCAAGAGCCAGAGGGAGAACTCCGCCCACTGGTGAACCATCAGGTCCGTAGGGGAGAGGCGCTCATCATCACATCAGTCGCACAGGACTCGCCACTTTCCCTCGTCAACTCGCCTGGTCGAAAGTCTGCGGACTGCAGTGATAGCTCCCACTGCTGCACTTGAGAAGCCTCTAGCGGCGATGGCTTGCCGCACCACCTCTAGGCATGGAGGAGTTGCTCGGGGCACAGAAGTGCCGCGCCCGCCGTGGCTGCTAAGCATCGTGCGTGAGGTGGCGAGCCGCAGAGGGGGGCCCACGGCGAGGTTCAGATCGGCGGTCCATGAGCATGTCCAGCAGCATGGAGCCACCACGAACAGGACCGCATTGCAACCTTGAGCTTGAGCAGGACCTTGGGGATGAGCACCGTAGGTGGGTAGGCATAAGCGACGAGGCCGTCCCATGAGAGGGAGAAAGCATCGACCGCTCAGGCTAACGGGACTGGAACAGGGGAGACGAAGAGGGGAAGCTGGTGATTCCACCTCGGCGCGCTGAGGTCAATCATAGGGGTCTCTCAGTTGCACAGATCATCCGAAGGATGTCTGGATGGAGCGCCCACTCGGTGCGAAGAAGCTGGCCGCGTTGCGCGATAAAGTCGGCAGGCCATGCATAAGTCCCAGGATGTTTCTCTCTCGGAGAGCGCTGCCTCGATCTTCGCACTATCGGAGCACCTGGTAGAAGAGGAAGGATAGGGAGGGGAACCGCGTCCCGCTGTGCTTCTTGATGTAGGCGACTACTGTGGCACTGTCTGAGAGGACGCGAAGCTCCTGGTGTCGCAGAGGTGATTCCCATGCAAAGAGGGTTTGCCAGACCGCTTTCAGCTCTAACCAGTTGATGTGCTGGGCCATGAGGTCCGGGCCATACACCAGAGGCTGTGGAGAATCTCGGTAGCAGGTGGAGAGACTTGGGACAGCTGTGGTGGAGGTGAGTAGAGGGGAACTCCCATCACGAGCCAGTCGGGATCCACCCAGCGAAGAAGGTGAGGACGGAGCATCGGCCGCACCCGAACCTGAGACTCGAGATCGTCCGTCGAGGGTCGCCAGGGGAGAAGCAGGAGCAGCTGAAGCGGCTGGCAGTAGAGACATCCTAGGGGAAGTAGGTCCGCTGCCGTACTCACCAGTCCCAGAAGCCGAAGGCACAGTCTGGCGGGGAATGCTCCCTCTTGAGACACCTGCCGCGCTGGATCCGCTAACTGCTGAATTCGCTGCTCCAGAAGTCGCACTTCGTGAGGTCGGAGCAAAAATCCATCCCTAGGTGGACAAGCGGCGCGATGGCGTGAGGTCAGACTTGCGCACGTTGACCAGGAAGCCGAGCCTGTCGAGGAGATCTAGAAGTGCATCTCGGTCCTACTCCAAGGAGGCCTCTGACCGGTTCCGCAAGTGAAGATCGTCTAGGTATGTCGACATGGAGCACGAAGACATCTGTCTGGCCTTGTCTACTACGGCGTCCATGACGCGGGTGAACACCCAGTGGCTGCGGTTGACACTGAAGGGAAGTGTGCGACACTGGTAGACCACACCGCCGAAGGTGAAGCAGAGGTAACGGCTGTAGACGGGGTGCCTGGGGACGAGCAGAATGCATTAGACAGGTCCAGGCTAACGCCAAGTCCATAGGCTGCACTGCGGCGCGAAGGCTCGGGCGGTCTCCACGCGGAAGTACGGTGTGGCAATGATCTTGTACAGCACCGAGTGCACGTGTCGTCTGTCGTAGCCGCATCCTAAACTGTCGGGAGGTCGAGACCGCAGTGCAGGGGGCATCCCGAAGCACCAGTCCACAAGAAGTGGCCGCAGGCAAGGCATCGACCGCAGCATGGTAGGTGGTGACTGGCAAGCCAGGAAGTTCTTTAACCGCAGCGAGTGGAGGGCGTCTCCAATCCTTGATGCGTGGAACGAAGTCCCGTAGAGGCTCAGGCATACGTAGTCAAGCGCCGTCTCCGCAGGCTGACGCGTGATGTCCTGGGACGGGAGAAATTCCGTCCCAGAGCCCTGGGATCCGGCGGGAACCCTGTGTCGTCCGCCGAAGCTACAAATAAGAATAAAAAACGATCATTATCATACAGCGCTTAAACTTACCTCCCAGCTCTAAGCGCTTTACAATGGGTTCACACAACTAAAAATACCGTGACATGTGCACAAAAAAACAATACTAGTGGCCGCAAGGAATCGCGAGGCCGAACAGGCAGGGAGGCAGGGCAAGCAACTCGCTGTGGGTCGGGCTCCAAGCTCAGTGTAAGGCGAGCGGCCGCACACTGGTCCCGTAGTCTCGCAAGGGTACTTGTCACTGACCCTGGGGCGGAACAACTTGTTGGACTACCAAGGGTTAGGATGGGCGCACTCCTGTCTTGGAGGCAGGCCTAGGGCGACGGCTGGCATCCAAGTTGCGGGAAACAGTCTGCCGTCGCGACGGCCTGTCCTGCGAGCGCAACCGCCGTCGAGATGCGGGAGTCCGCTCGGTCCTTCTAACAGCCAGTGGCCTGTCCGCACGGGTGGGTAGGCAGAGTGTGCGATCTCGTCGTGAACCCGGATCGTCCCTTAACTTTATCCGACGAGCGGGCGCACGTTAGTCCAGCAGTCTTGTCTGGTCGTGGGCGCCTGTCACTGACCTTGGAGCGGGATGCTGAATGTCTGTGCTGGATCTGTGCCGAGTATTTGGAGGGCCGCACTCCAGAAGCCGTGTCCGGACTCGCGGCCGGGAGGCGGGTCGTGCAAGCTCATTGCAGGCCAGACTCATACTGGATACTCTCAGTACTTAACGAGCTAGCGCGAAATCGGCCGAAG
The DNA here is from genome assembly GCA_036245525.1 of Semisulcospira habei. Lineage (NCBI taxonomy): Eukaryota > Metazoa > Mollusca > Gastropoda > Semisulcospiridae > Semisulcospira > Semisulcospira habei. The sequence continues at coordinate 178,791,618 of BTPG01000004.1, forward strand.
TCCTAGGAGTGGTAACCCTTCCTGTGGCCCGGCTCGTGGGTCCGTAATGGCAATCGAGCGCCCCCTGGTCTAGTATTCTCGTCCCGCCGAGGGTACTTGTCACTGACCGAGGTCGGGACGTCCAATGTCTATGCTGAAGTATCCCCCGGGTTGAGGCGACCTGTCCTGTAAGCGTGAATAAGGTCGGGGCACAGGTGTCCGCTCGTTCTCAACTCGTAACGCCAAGCATCGTGGTGCCACTGGGGGTAGGCGGGACGATAACTCCTTCTCTTTCTTGGCCAGGCTCATTGTACTCTCTCTAGCTGACAAGCGGGCGCGCCCTGGTCCAGCAGTCTCATCACTGACTTTGGCCGGGGTGCTGTACATCCACGGGTAAGTGCTGGGCCGGTATGCGTGTGGCGTAGCCCGTGCAGCCCGAGTGTCCAATCGGGAAGCAGGTGGGTCGAGCTAGCTCGCTGTCGGGTTCATCTACTCTCCCCGTCACTGACGAGCAGGTGCCCATTAGTCCAGCAGTCTCGACCGTCAGAGGGTACTTGTCACTGCCCTAGGCGTGAGACGATGTATGCCTGTGCTGGATTGCTCCCGATAGTTTGGAGGGCCGTACTCTAGAAGACGCCGTTGGACCTGGAGGTCGGAGGGTGGGTCATGCATGCACGTTGCGGGCCAGTACTTAACGAGTTGGCGCGAAACTGGCCGAAGTCCTAGGATGCCTCTCCCGTGCAGTTCGAGTCATCCCATCTGGGGGATACATCCTGTCACAGCCGCAGAGATGGTGTGATCGTAGCCAGTGGATGTTCTCGGACTGGTGTCGGCCATCACGGCGATAGAAGCCCCAGGCTGAAACCACTGCTCATCTAGCCAGGAGCGCAGACAACGCACGGGTGAGTGGAGGCCCAGCCGGAACAGAATAGGCAGACGGCATGCTCATCCCTCGGCCATTGGAAGTCCCCCCAAGCGTGCAGGTGTGGCCTTGTAAACTGCAAAACATAGTCAACAGTGATAGGCGAGCGAGCGTGGCTCTCTGAGGCCACGCGACGAGCGTACGCCAGCGAAGGTAGCTTCGTACCCAATGCCAAATCCACGGCCAATGCCGTCGCCCAGCGCTCTAACCTCCCTTCCCTGAGCGCCGCTCGCGGGCAACAACCGAGGTTTTACCTTACCATGTCGGAGAGGCTGGAGGCCAGACCAAGGGCCGTAGGGGACTAACTGTGTCACAGAAGCTAAGCCCCGCACCACCAACGGTAGAGGCTGCAACACGAAGGTAGCTCCAAGTAGCACCGTAAAAACACAGTAATCCAAGGCTAGTGCAGAAACACAGTAAGTAATCCAAGTCCCAACACCACAAGACCGGCGGAAGCCCCCACACCAAGCTAGCACAGTGAACACAGTAATCCGAGGCTAGCACAGTGAACACGGCAGAACTCCAAGCCACAAGGCGACAAGTCACACCGTACACAGCCAAGACGCAGAAGCGTAGGTACACAACCGTTCACGGCTAGCTAAGAAACAGACTGGGGGGAATCCGGTGGGCATGTGCCCGGATGGGGATGGAAAGGAGGCTACTCAGGATACTGGCTAGGTTATGGCGCCCCTTGTTGCCTACCCTGCCATATAGGTACACAACCAATTTTGGCTGAAATTAGGCTAGCTAAGACACTATTCCTAATAGTAATGTTATCGGTAATGTGTTTTGAGGAAATAAATGCCACGACAAGCGACAGACAGGCAACAGATGAGTGATCAACAAATGACAGGAGGCTCATCTGCTGTCAATTGAGTCACTCATTTTGCTGGTGTATTGCCTGTGATCAAACAAGGCCTGAACATTCGTAACAGTGCAACAGGGGTTCGCTTACCAAGCACCTCCTTCCGCCGCAGATTCATCAGCTCTTCCCAGCGCACACTGAACCAGTCATCCTTCTTCATCCTTGAAAAACAAAAATAATGTAATTACAGAAGAACCTGCTTTGAGCCACCACCTTTATGTCAGATCACCTGTCATTTAACCCAGGTAACCTCAAGGCCACGTTTCTCAAATTTTGGAGGTGTCACCTAACAACACCTAATGACTATGTACCAGCTGCAGGAGATGGATCCATCATGATAATTCAAGGGTAGTGCCAGATTAGCTTGGCGCCATCAGGTGCCAAGCTAATCTGGCACTACCCTTGCATTATCATGGTTGATCCATCTCCTGCTGTAGTGTGTCGGGGCTAAATGGGTTATTATGTTAAAGCTGATGGTCTTTAATGACATGTGACATTTTTTGGCCTTCAAGACTTATATTGTGAATTGTGGTTGCTGAAAACAGGTTTAACTGTGCTGCACTTCATTCATGCAGCACTGACACAGTGCACAAAGATTTGTTTCCTCCAAATCCATACCGATGGCATTACTATAAGGAAAATACCCCTTAGCTTACCGATTTCAGCCTAAGAACCCTTTGTGTGTTCCTACACAAGGGACGCAACCATAGGGAGCTGTAACCAAGGACCCTGGGTAGTCTCCCTTCCCTCCATAAGGTCACTTGAGCAGTGTGATCATGCCAGTCTTACCCTTAGCTTCCTGTGAGAACGGTTCACCGGCTTCTGCCTTCCCGCTTTGTTTTGGATTACGTTCTACGGCTTCACTACGTTCAAGTTTCAACTAGAAAAGGGCTAAGAAGATGGCAAGGTAAGGCCTCGTTTATGTCTATGGGAAGGCCGTCCTGATTTACGGTGGCATCGGCATACCCCGGGGAAAGTGATTTATTTTGATGACTCGACCTGGCTTAGCAATCGGTTATTGTTGTTTCACGGGGCCGGTCGTTAGTGGCCCCGTGCGTTTGCGTTCATGGCATAGTGCTTTGTGCTGCAGTACGCAGTTACGCACCTGTAGGAAGTGTAAGGGCTTCCAGTGGCCGACGGACTCGCACGAGCTGTGTCTTCTTTGTGCCGGCTGCTCCTCTACCCGTACCTGTGGAGAGTACGCCACGTGGAAGGAGCAGAAATGATCCTAACTGTGGGGATTCTATCGGCAGGGACGGCCTGTGGCTAAGACCAGAGACGCTACCAGGCCGTTGGCAAGTAACCGGTCGACACGAGACCCTCCAGCAACCCCCGCTCCACCAAGCCCCACAGCTCCGCTCCGATGTGCGACGTCGGAGATCGCTGGACCTTTGTCTCGCCAGGTGCTCGAGTCTATCCCAGTTGGCCCTCATGTAGCGATGGCCGTGAGAGTCCGCACAGTCTCGCATGGTCCTCCAGCAGGGATGACCGAGACTTTACCACCCGCCTCACATGGTCCTCCAGAAGGGATGACCGAGACTCAGAGCTCATCGAGGAGAGCTCATGCGGGGAAAATGGTAAATGATGGACTTCAGCCTCTTCCAGCGCGCAGCGGAGCTCACCTAGGGCTGAGGCTCGTTTGAGACTGCACAGATGGCAGCTACAGTCTGTCACCTTCTTGTTGGTCTCCACCCTCCAGGGCAGCCAGGCCCTCCAGACGTTCGAGGACTAGCCCTCGCACTCGACGGAGTCATGACACTCAGAGCCGCTCCCCTAGTTCGAGGGGAAGTTTTCATGGAGACCGATGGCCAGACTATGCACGACGCGTCACGACGTCCCTTTCGCTGCGCGATTCTGTTCCAAGCTCTGTTGACTCCAGGAGGAAACGACGCCCCTCTCTCGTCCAGTGAGCAAGAGCGCAGGCGATCGCTACGGGGATTTCCGGACTCCCGGAACGGCACTGCGCTCATCGTTCCTCTCGGCTTTCCCCGGCCCTTCGCTCTCCACCCAGGCCCTCGGGACGTTCCTTGGACTGGCAATATGGGACCCTGCTGGACAGGGTAGCAACATTGAACAGCGGTTCTTTTCCGGCCTCTCCCGCGGCATTGGAATTCGACAGGGACGCCCTCAGTCTTCACCCGGAGGACTCAGCTTCAGCCCTTTTGGTTCATGACGGTTTCCCCGCTCCCCACCCCCTCCGCTTCCGACACTGCAGGCGATGCACCTTTGTCTGCTGAGACCCACGGCCAGTCTGATCTCCACTATTCTGACTTGGAGGCATGTCCGCCGGCACCATCTCTCAAGAGGAAGGCCACGGATTATGTGGACGCCCCGTTCCAGGCTAAGCGTTTTGGACTCTTCCTCAGCCTCCAGGATTTCGGGACCTTTCGGACGCCTTTAATGAGCATCTGCACCAAGGTAAGTTGCATGAGAAAGGTTTCTTTGTGGACTCGTGTGGCCGGTGGTTATCGACAAGTTCTGGCAGAAATGGTATGCGGGTCACTTTTAAGCTTTTGTCCGCCCCCTTCCAGCTGTGGACCTGCGGCGGAGATACTGGCTGGAGGCTCGGCTCCGGTTCATATCCCCCCCCCCCCCCCCGCCCGCCCCCCCCCCCCCCGCCCCCCCCCCCCCCGTCCACCCCCCTCCCCCCCGGTTCGACCAGACAGCAAGTTTGATCTGTAATTCCCTTGCGTGTGCGGGTTTTCTGGATCTGGCTACGCAGGCAGTGGTCCGAGGTGTGGAAGAGTTTTGGGAACGGCCAAGTGAGACACGCTTGCGGGACATCCACGCGTTGGCTGTGACGCCGAATCGTGCAGTGCACCACTCGGCGACCAACGCCCTGGCAGCGGCCGCAAACTGTGATTTGATGAGGCGTGACGCTGTTCTGAAGAGTTGCCCCGGCATCCCCTCAACCTTCAGCTCTCAGCTCCGCCGTGCTCCTTTGGGCGGTTCGCTCATCTTCGGATCCACCTGGCAGGAGGTAAAGGATTCGACGAAGGACCTGTGGCCTAGCGCTCCCAGAATGGACTATTGCGGTTTCCAACTGCCTGCAAGGACGAGGGTCGCACCCTGCGGACCTTCAGACGCACCTCCTGGCTTGTTACCAGGCGCTCTTTTTCGGGGCCAGACGTCAATCGCCGGCTGCTCGTGGACGCTCCCTCCCGGCAAAGGAACGCGCCCAGTGACTCTCTCCTGGCTGCAACTCCGTTGATTCCTGCAGGGTCTCCAGTTGGCGGGAGGCTAGCAAGGCACAGTGACGAGTCGCGACCGCTGCTGCCAGAAGACCCTTGGATTTTCGACACGATCTCGGAAGGCCTACAGATCTCGTTTCGGACTCCTCCCCCACTGAGACACTCCTCGCTCTGGACGCGCGTGCCAGTCGACCAGTGCAAGGCAGACGCTCTTCAGAGATCGCCACTCTGCTCTAAAAGGCCACCACGGAAGTAGTAGCCCGCCACGACTCCCCGACCTTCTACAGTCGGCTCTTCATTGTTCAGAAGCCCGGCGGCAAGCGGTGACCAGTCATAGACCTCTCGGGCCTTGAACTTTATTGTCGCCCCCCACCTCCCCCCCCTTCCGCATGGACTATGCTGTCAGTCTCGACCTCTCAGATGCGTACCTACACGTTCCCATGCACCCTGCCTCTCGCCATGACCTGCGATTTGCCTTTCGAGGAGTGGTCTATTAGTTTCGAGCCCTACCCTTCAGTCTCAACCTCAGCCCTTGGGTCTTTATGAGGATCATAGATGCCGTAGTGACTTCCTCAAGCCCTACCTCCAATTATCTTGACAACCTGCTCCTCAAGAACCAGGAGGCGGCCTCGCTAGAGGCGGACAGGGACGCGCTCTCAGCGCTTCTTTGCCAGCTCGGGTTCATCGTCAATGAGGGGAAATTGGACATAGTTCTGTCTCGCAGGTTTGTCCACCTTGGCATGGAATTCTTGACCGACCTCAACAGGGTGCGTTTACCGGAGGATCGGATTCTGAAGTTGGCATCCCTAGCCCACCAGGTGTCTCTAGCGGACGCGGTTCCAGCCAGGATGTGGCTCCAGCTCTTGGGTCTAATCAGCGCGGCGGCAGACCTGTTGCCCCTCGGCAGGCTCTACTGGTGACCGCTCCAACTCCATTTGCTGCTCCACTGGCGACCGTCCGCTGGAGATCTCGCAGCCTTGATCCCAGTCCCTATGTTGATCCGGGCTCAGCTGATCAGATGGACGGACCAGGTTTGGTTGGCTATGGGAGTCCCACTCGTCGCCCCCCCTCCCGCCCCCCCCCCCATCCCGCCCAGCCCCCGCCCCCCCCCCTCCGGACTCCGCCTAAAATATCCTCAACTGAGTTGTTGCGCCACTATTCATTTATTTATTTATTTATTGTCCCCCCCCCCCCCCCCCTCCCCCGCGCCTCAGTTCTTGATCTGCGTAGACGCAAGCCTCGTCGGCTGGGGAGCCCACTTACTGCCGGAATTCAGCGCAGACTCGGGTCGGTGGTCGTCAGACCTCCAAGACAAGCACATCAACTGGTTGGAGTTGAAAGCGGTATGGTTGGCGCTCATCAACTGGGAGGCGCAGCTTCAGCCAGGAAGTCCTGATCCTGTCTGACAATGCGACGGTGGTAGCATATATACAGAAGCAAAGCGGCACTCGGTCCACGGCCCTCTGCATGCTACTGTACCAGATTCTCCTGTGGGGCAGAGTTCGTGGGATCGCGCTCTGAGCACGACACATCCCGGGACACCTGAATGTTCGCACGGACTCCCTCTCTCGTCAAGGGCAGCACCTCCACACTGAGTGGTCACTCTGGCCGGACATCTTCCGGATGATCTGTGCGCACTAGAGACGTCCATGATCGACCTGTCTGCGACCAGATGAAACAAGCAGCTTCCGCTTTTTGTCTCGCCCATCCCGGACCTGCTCGCATGGGCAGTGGACGCTCAGTCTGTCTCCTGGGAAGGCCTCGTAGCCTACGCTTATCCTCCCTCAGTGCTTGTGCCCAAGGTCCTCCTCAAGCTCCGGGGATGCAACACAGTCCTGCTTCTTGCCGCCCCGTTCAGTTGGAACAGAGTTGGACGACAGATCTTTTGAGCCTTGCCACGGACCCTCCTCTCCGGTTCCCCATGCTTCGCACGATGCTGAAGCAGCCCAGGCAGAATCTCTTCTACCCTTGCCCGGAGAGACTACTTCTTCACGCCTGGAGGTTGTGCGGCAAGCCCTCACAGCGCGAGGTTTCTCGAATGCAGCAGTGAAAGTGATCGCTGCAGCCTGGAGACCATCCACCCACCGGGTCTACGAAAGAAAGTGGAGGGTCCTACAGTCCTGGTATGAGTCCCGAGCGCCTCTCCCCCACGGCACTGACCATGCCTCAGCTGGCTGAGTTCTTCTTGTGGCTGTTCAGAGAGCAGAACTTGGCCCCAATCACCATCAGAGGCTACCTCTCCAAGGTTGCAGACACTTATCGGCACTTGGGCCTACCAGACCTGGGAGCGTGCAAGGACCTCTCAGACCTGATGTCCCACTTCGAACTCCAGCGTCCGGTCGCTCGCTGTCTCCTTCCATGCTGGGACCTCCCGTGGGTATTAATCTGGTTGAACTCCAGTCAGTTCGAACCTCTTCTCTTGGCCCACCTCGCGGACGTGACCAGGAAGACCTGCTTGCTCTTGGCCCTCGTCACAGTGGCCAAAGTTAGCGAGCTGCATGCCCTGTCAGTGGACCCGACTTGCCTGCAGTTCAGGGCCGATAGATCAGTACAACTCCTGACCAACCCTTCCTTCTTGGCCAAGAATATACTCCCCTTGGCTGTGGCACAGGTGATGAGTCTCTGCCCGCTCACAGGTTTTGACCAGTCCCGGACGTCCCGACTGCAGGACACGGTATGAGCGTTGAAAGTCTACCTGCACAGAGTAAAGCCCATCAGGAGAGGCTGTATCCGCCTCTTCCTTCCCTTGGCCCCAGGCCGAGCTGACATTTCCGCCCAGACGATCTCGTCCTGGTTGTGATGGGTCATCCGCTCCGCATACAAAGATATCTCCCCGGAGGGGGCTAAGAGAATGCTGATACAGGCACACAAAGTCAGAGCTGTCGATGCAAGCGTCACGTTCGACCGCAACTGCGCAGTCAGAGACATCGTAGCGGCCGTCAGGTGGCGATCAAAGTCCACATTCGCCCGCTTCCATCTCCGAGACCTCTCTGGCCAACAAGAGAACCTGGCCCTCATAGGAGAACTCTTGGCAGCGCAACACTCCCTCCGGGCGCCTCAGGCGCCATAGGTAACACTTAGCTGAAATCGTCGGGAGGTTGCCCCTCCAGGCTAAGCTTATAGCAGTGGCAGGGTTGTTGGGCGGCACCCTCCTCCTTTTCATTATTCTTCCTTATAGTAATGCCATCGGTATAGATTTTGAGGAAACTAATGTATTTTTCTCTAAAAGATATTTTTTCGAAAAATACTTACTGATGGCTTTACTCAAAGGTCCCTCCCACCTACCCCTCTTGCCGCCTCTATGCTAAGAGTAAGACTGACGTGATCACACTGCTCATGTGACCTTATGGAGGGAGGGGAGACTACCCAGGGTCCTTGGTTACAACTGCCTAGAGTTGCGTCCCTCGTTGTGTAGGAACACACAAAGGGTTCTTAGGCTGAAATCGGAAAGCTAAGGGATATTTTCATTATAGTAATGCCATCGGTAGGTTGTTTTTTTTTTAAATATCTTTTAAAGAAAAATACATATTCACTGACAACAAATGTTAAAGAGTGGTATCAAAATAGCTTGGAGCCTTTAAGCCTCATGTGCCGAAATCTGACAATCTTACTGACCTTTCTCGTTCAATTTCTTCCAGAAGTGCCTCGTTCTTCTTCGCTTTTTCATTCATGTCCATCAGCTCAGCTACTAAATCCCCTGCCCGCTTCTCCACTGAAAGTAAACAAAATCAAGACATTAGAAACCTTTTTACTCACACATGTGCTGGTATGTTATTTTGGACCTTACAGTCTTCAGCTGTATGAACATGAACATTTCATACAAACAGGTTCAGTGACAAGCATGAGAACATCATAATGTCAACAACAACAAAATGTATTTTGATCTTCTTGGCCTTCGCTCAATAGTTGAATTAAACACCTATCCAAAAACCTGAAAATTAATTTTACGCAATTTGACTACAGGGTGTTAACGCATAGTGAAATTTAGTGCAGAGAGTACATACACATAGCAAAAGGTTTTATGACACTACCTGAACTTCTCACACAAAAGCACAGACAATGACAATATCATTCTTTTCCAATGCTAACCCTTTGGTTGTCGGTAGTGCTTTCTGTAGAAATGATTCCTGCAGGAATAATTGTGACAAAAAAGTGCCATTGACAGCTATATGGCTAAAAAAATGCAAAAAAAGACATTTTATCCCCAAAACATGTTTTGGCCAACAAAGACTATTTATCAAACAAAGATGTTATTCACACAAGCGTAAGCACTCACCAGCATTGAGTGTGTCAAGGAATTTCTTGCGCTCCACATCTTTTAGGCTCGATAGTTCACTAAGTTGATGGTCCATGCGCGCCTGGTCCTGAGAAAATGAACACATCCAATTTGACTCATCCGAGATGTGCAGCATCCAGATACGTGGCATATAACCACATATCAGAATGCAGAATGTTTGTAATGTGTTAAGCCATTTAACATTGGCACAGTGCAACAGGAGAGCAGACAGTTCAAGGGTAGTGCCTCAAACAGTCTAACAGACAACTGACAGACCATTACAGTAATTAGCAGTGTGACTGATTAGTGTGTTACTGACTTAACCCTTTGGCTGTCGGTAGCGATTTTTGTCGCAATGATTCCAGCAGGTACCATCATGACAAAAAGCACTACCGACAGCTAAAGGGTTAATGATTATGACAGCAAAAAGGCAGACCCGAGGTGCATATTTTCATGAGCCTTTGTAGCCCCAGGGGCTCACAAAGACATATATGTCTCTTGCTCACAAAGAGTTGCCTCACTGACATCCCATTTCAGACACTTATCCAGTATTAACGGCATGACTGCTGCGAGGACACATGCCAAAGTGACTGCAGTGATCATGAGAAACGATCCCCCTAGTCCCTACGATAAAGCCGCGCAGCCTAATGTCTTTCCCTAATATGCCCAGTAAACAAAACGTCTCTGGGCCCACAACAGCGCATGACTGAGTGGGCGCACTGCGGCTGTCGTGGGCCAAAGACATTCTGCTACCAGGATAGGGACTCAACCTATAGCCTTCAACATTATTCTGCGTGAGGAAAAGCTACAATTATAAGTGACGAATTGCAAACTTTGTAATACTTCACCTGTAATTTGCACTGAAATTAACCCCTCCACTGTCAAGGAAACGTGAACGTGATCGAACTGCAAGAGGCACAGATCTTCAAGAGCCCCCGCAATTATGCCTCTTACTTAGAGCAATTAGTATCCATGTTCTTTGGACAGTTATGGCTGTTTGTCATTGAACGAACACAGATTTCAGAAACAAAATGGTGTCCAGTGGCAGGGAAAAGATTAAAAGAGACACAAAACCAAATTGTACCAACCAGTGCAATGGCATTGACCAGGTCTTTCTTGTGTGAGGCAGCAGCGGCCGCTAACTGTTCCTGTATGCGATTTTCCATGGCCAGCTGCTGTTCTAAGACGTTGGTTTCAGCGCGCTTCTTCTTCTGCAATGAGGCAAGATACAACATCATGCAATCGGCCTTAACATAGCTAAATATATATATATATATATACACGTCAGATACAGCAGAACCTGTTTTGAGTGACCACTCTTGTGAGAAAATCACCTATCGTTAACCTTTAGCGCCCTGGTGGCGACATTTGTCACCAGCCGCCACCTTGCTTGATTTACGGATGGCGACATATGTCGCCACCGCGAGGTCTGCTCATAATCGGCTATGGTAAACACATAGGGTTGCTATGACAGCCTTTGCAAAGGATTGTGGGTGATTGTAAATGAGGCTTGCTTCCATTTTCTATTGGCCATCTTGCTAACTTCAGTCTTGCTTGCTGGCACCCCGTTGGAGGAGGTGGAGTCCTTCACCTATCTCGGGAGCATCATAGACAAAAAAGGCGGCACTGATGCAGATGTCAGAGCACGAATCGGTAAAGCCAGAGCAGCCTTTCTCCAGTTAAAAAAAGTGTGGAGTTCCAGAGAGCTGTCACAACACACCAAAGTCCGGATTTTCAACTCCAATGTAAAAGCAGTTCTCCTATATGGAGCAGAGACATGGAGATTGACAAAAACCACAGTCAACAGAGTACAGACCTTCATGAACAGTTGCCTTAGAAGAATTTTGAAAATCCACTGGCCAGAGAAGATCAGCAACGTCAGACTCTGGGAGAGAACAGAGCAGATAACAGCAGAGAATGAAATTGGGCGAAGAAGATGGGGATGGATCGGTCACAGTCTGAGAAAGCCAGCTTCCAGTATCACTAGGCAGGCATTGTCATGGAACCCCCAGGGAAAGAGGAAAAGAGGTAGGCCGAGAAACTCCTGGCGTCGAGACCTCCAAGCAGACATCAAGAGACTGGGAACCACCTGGAGTAGAATCGAAGGAGAAGCACAGGACAGGAGTTGCTGGAGGTCTCTCGTCGACGGCCTATACCCGGGTAGGGGTGACAGGCGTAAGTAAGTAAGTAATCTTGCTAACTTCGAATGTGTTTGAGCAATTCGAATTTTCTAAGCAAGAGTTTGTTTTGACGGCTTTATTTTGACAAAAGATGGCCGATGAGGAGTTAGAAGCGTTCATCCAGGAATACGTTATGGACTCATATTCCGAAGATGTAGACTTTCTTGGCTTTTTGTCATAAGACTTGAGACCAAGGGGGGTGGGAGATGATGGTGATGGACAGGGGAGTGATTTTGAATCGAGTGCTAGTGAACGCGGAAACGGTGCCTGATGGATAAAGTCATCAATAGTAGAATAGTAAGCATAATCTTTTTCAGTCTGCTGATTATTTATTTTTTTGTTAGGACAATAACACAGATAACACAATTTAAAGAATTGCGACATAATCTTTATTCATTTATTTACATGCATGCCAAATTTCACAATCATACATAAAAAATGAAAAAGTTGTAGGCTTCTGAAGTAAGTCGGGTAGCGTTGGGTTCAGCCCACTCAAAAAGAATGCAGTGGCAGAGAAAATAACTGCCAGCGGAAAGCAGAATGCTAAAGGTTAAAGACTGTGCTGTAGCCACCTAAATGATGGTCTTTAATGATAGGTGATTTTCAGCCACCTAAATGACGATCCACAGTGCTTTGTCTACCTGTCGACTTCATCCAATCCACCACCAGATGACTTCACCTAGAACACTATCAATGGCGATATCCAACCAGCCAAGGTGCGCTTGGTTATTTTTAGCGCGGAAAGTGTCTTTACTTGGCATGAGCACTGGATCCAGAAATGAACTCCTAACAGAATTATTTATTGGCAGAGTACATAATACAAGAAAGTGACCAAGTAGGCTGAGAGTAATTGACACTTTTTGCCTTTCAAGACTACTGTTGATTGAGCATCAATTTTTGTACACCAAGTTTGTTCTTGCAAACAAGGTGGTTGTTCAAAACAGGTTCCACGGTATAAAGGCCCCGCCACACTTGCCGGTTGTGCCCCGATTTTGAAGTCGATTCCGATCCGATTGCGATCGGATGACGTCATATATCCGATCTGATCGCAATCGGCTGGGAATCGGGTGTTTAGAAACTGCTCTATTTTTCCGATCCGAATCGGCCCCGATTGTAAGCTTCAACCAATCAGAGCGCGTCTCGCAAAGCACGTCGTTTCAGTTTACAAATGGCGGAAGATTCACAGTACCACCTTCGTTGCTGATGTTTTGCACGCCTCTTCCCGAATATGATGCAAAACTGCTGATAATGCAAGCACATCATCATCACTTTCAAACCTAGCAGCCATTTTGCAGAACAGGTATGACTTTGATCTTCGGTTCAAACCATTCGGCTAAAAAAAGTCGGGAAATGTGTGGCAGTGCACACGTTTTTATAGTCCGGCCCGATCACACTCCGATTCGAAACTGCTCGAGAATCGGCCTCAAAATCGGGCATGTGTGGCGGGGCCTTAACACTTTTTCTGAGATCCTTACCACCCTTTTCCCAATGGAAAGTCCTCCACTTACAACAAACTTTAGTTACCGGTAACCCACCTAAACTCACAGGCACATTTACCAAATTTTAGAAGTGTCACTAAACAACTTGAAGGAGAAGGACTGAACGTGACAATTCAAGGGTAGTGCCAGAATAGCATGGCGCCTGATGGCACCAAGCTAATCTGGCACTACCCTTGAATTATCAGGGTCGATCCATTTCCTGCTGTAGTGTGTTGGGGCTAAGGCACACAGATTGTTTCATCTGAAGTTCTCTAAACTGAGTGTGTTTATGTAAATTCAGCTACTGACGTCTTAAAAGCAAATGTGTAAGTGGTATTATGCAAAATATACAAAGGACAAATATGGCGCTAATAGTAATACAAAGTATAAAAATGGTGCTATTACAAAGGATAAATATGGCACTCACCATCAGCTGCTGATACTGTTCCACACTGTCCTGTGAAAAAACAAAACAAAGAAATCTATGCTTAAAACAACCTGGTCCAAGCAATAAAGGGTTACTAGTTCCCAGTATCTCCATTAACCCATAAAGCCCTGAAAGACTACAACAGGATGTAGATCGACCATATTTCAAGGTTGGCGTCAGAATAGCTTGGCGCCTCTAGGCGCCAAGCTATTCTGACACCAACCTTGAAATATCCTGGTCAATCTGTCTCCAGAACCGTGATATAGTAGAACTCAAAGGATTATCTACAAAATTTGATAATTTTGTCCTCAGGGCTTAAGGAGTTAAATGTTGTTAATATGTCTTACAAAAGGGCTATTGAAGTATGAATGTTGTAAAATGACAGACTTTTCTGTTGTTCCTCTTTTTCGTACATAGAAGAGTTCCACTGACTCACACCAGGGGCAGTAGAAAACACAAGCCTACTAACATAGATTAAGCAAAGAAGGCTAGAAAAGTCTTAGTTGATGCAAGACAACATTGAAAATCCATTACATCAGCAAATTTTAGCAATCAAAGCCACCCTGCAGCAGATCGTTTTAAATGACTTGGTGAACTTAAACGCAAACACTGACAGCGTTCATCGTCCACATATTGTGTGCAAAACCTTCATGAGCACTGGAGGTGCCAAGCCATTCTGACCTCAAGCTCTAAATATCATGATTGATCTGCCTGTCGATCAGACCTGTGATGCAGACTAAAAGACACGAACACAATTTATTAATTTCATCTTCAGGGTTGAATGAGTCAACGTACCATTAGTTTGGCTTCATCCTGGTAGGTTTTCTTGATGGAGTTTTCACTGACTGAGCTGCTGATTCCACGTGGAGGTTCAATGGCCTCCAAGAAGAATTTGGAGGGAGGCTCATACTGAAGGCCATTCTCTGATAAGAATACAAAGAAAGTGTTCAGTTGCTTATCCCCTTCATTCAGAACAATCAGGACAAAGAATGCCATATTATATTTATATTATATTTTGTTTCATGTAGTGCTGAAAACCGGTAATGTCATTACCAGACCCAAATCAAAATGTCCGAGGCATTCATCCTGCATTGAGAGATTCCTCTTGTATACTGATGATTAAAAGAAATGCAACATCATTCCAGTTAAAGTGTTTTCGATGACTCGAATGATGTTGCATTTCTTTTGCTTGTCAGCATAATATACTTCAGTAGCAGAACATACCTGTACATAAGAACGTCATGATTGCTTCTGTTCCATTCTTGCATATATCTGTAACAAAAATACTGAAAAAATGTGAACCTATTCAGCTCAGATGTACTACGACCGTTTAAAGATGGTACCAGAATAGGTGACAAGCTATTCTGGCTCCACCCTTAAACTATCATGATCAAACTTTCGCATAAACTGTAGTGTCGTCTAAAGAGGACACTTTCAAAAGTATCCTACAATATCACACTTTTGTTACCCTTTGGCTGTGGGTGGCACTTCTTGTTGTGATGACTTTTGCAGAAATCATTGCACCCACAGCCAAAGGGTTAATAACTGCTACAAGAAGTTTTAATATCCAAGCATAAAGCTGCTTTGATCGAGTTAACCTTTGACACATGATGGTCTTTCCATTTCCCAATGCTGGTACGTAGTCTGCAGTAGAGGTCTTAACCCCTTCACTGCCATGAGGGACATGGCTAACACCATATCTGTATTCCTCACGCAGACACTTTTTCAGAGTTTCACTCTGTGATGGTCTTAAAGAGTTTGCATGCTGATGATAACATTGAAGTACAGTGGAGTCCGCTTAACACAAATTTCTGGGGATACGGAAAATCACTTCGTGTTAACCGTATTTCGTGTTAACCAATATGGCCTCAAAATTGATCACGGCCCTCCCGGCAAGGAAAAAGTGTGTAAGAGATGCGTGCATGAATGAGTACGAGGTTAAAAGTGCACATTATTGTACTATATATGCTTACATTACGTTCAGCTCGCTAGGAAAACACAAGGATATGTGTACAGCTCACGTAGTTAATGTAAAATTCATCAGGTAAAATCCATAGTAAAGTAAAAGCAACACGGGCATCTGGCATCGGTAAAAGCAACACAGTCAAAGTCATTTAAAAAACGGGCCATGATCGAAGTCGGTCTTGCGTTATTGACAGCCCGTGTAGAGAGACAATCGTGGATCTCATTAATCTTGTTTTTCACTTCAAGCGTAGTCGACTTCTGTTTTACCTTGGGGGTAGCCGTGATCAGTAGTTAACTGAATTGAGGGAGTGTTGGTACACGAATGATGCATGAATTCAGTTCAGAAACACTAGCCAATGAGAAGACGGATTACAATGACTGAAGGCTATTCAGCCAATCACAGGCTAGAGTTCGTTCATGTGTCGTGTGTACTACAGCACGAGAGCGACACGTGCAGTGCCCCTTTCATGAATCGGTTTTCGGTGTTTGAGACTGGAATGTGTGTTCGTGTTAAACAGGTGAATAATAGTGAAATTGCTCTGGTCGGGACCCGAAAACAGCTTCGTGTTAAGCGAAATTTCGTGTTAAGCATTTCGTGTTATCAGTGAAATTTTAATACATAATAAGAAGGCCGTCAGCCGGGAATGCAAAAGCGGTTCGTGTTAACCAGAAATTCGTGTTAAGCGAGTTCGTGTTAACTGGACTCCACTGTAGTTGAAAGACAAGAACAAGTAGGAGACACAGATTGTATCAGCTAGTTGTTGTTACTGTTGTTGTCAACACTTTTCTCAGTTACATACCAGTGCTAGGATATTTGTATTTGTCCGCATCCAGCAGAAGTGTCTCCAGCGTGCGTACGTAAGCCAGTTTCCGAGGCAACGCTAACAAGGGATTATTATTTGTGAGGTCCAGCAGTCGTAAAGACGGAAGATCACAGATGCTGTCTGGCAGCTCCTTTAATACATTGTCTACAAGAAAGAGAGATAAAGTTATATAGATTGCAAATTTGTGGCTGGAATCGGTGGATACCTGCTGACCACCCTCCCACCATCCCCCCCCCCCCCCCCCCCCCCCCCCCCCCCCCCACCCAAAAAAAAAAAAAAAAAAAAAAAGATTTTTTTTTTCTAAAATGTATTATTTTGAAAAATACTTACCGATGGCATTACTATATGGAATACACTCTATAGCCTATAGATTTCAGTCTAAGTCAAGTTGTGTCCCCTACACAACTGGGGAGGAGACACCAGGGATCCATGCATAGGAGCCGGGTGGCCTCCCCTTACCACCCTATCCAGTCAAGTGCCATAGGGCGAAAGCCCGCCAGTTTCACACTTAGCCACAGCGGCAAGTGGGGCTGGAGGGAAGGATATCCGAGTAATGCCATCGGTAAGTATTTTTTAAAAAAAATACATTTTAGAAAAAAATTCATTTGTTTTCTCAAAATACATTACCGATGGCATTACTATATGGAAGAATCATGAAGAGGAGGCAGGTACCGCCCCGTTACCCTCAGTAATAAACACCCCCACAGGCCCACAAAAAGAACTCCCGACGATTTCAGCCAAGGCGCCTGCGGCATGCGGAGGGAGTGTTGTCCAGCAGAAATGTCGCCCACCAAGGCCAAGGAGTCACGCTGGCTGGATAGGTCACGGAGGTAGAAGCGGGCGAAGGTGGAGTCTGCACACCAGCCTACTGCCGTCACAATGTCCTTAATCGAGCAGTTGCGGTCAAAGGCTACGCTAGTGGCCACTGCTCGTACTTCATGCGCATAGATCTGTAACCATCTATCCCCGTCCGGAGAGAGGTTTTTGTTGGCCGATCGAATCACCCACCGCAGCCAGGACGAAACTGTCTGGGCCAAAATATCCGGCCTGCCTGGAGAAAGAGGTAGGAACAGGCGGGAGCAACCGAGGCCGCGCGGCTTAGCGGGACACAAGGAAATCTTCAGTGCCTGGACCGGATCCTGTTGCCGAGACCTGCGGCTTAGCACGATGCAAGGAAATCTTCAGTGCCTGGACCGGATCCTGTTGCCAAGACCCGCTGGAAAGATCCGTCCCTCTGAGCGGACGAATGGTCAGCATCTGGGGCACAGCCGAGGGCGGTCGATTCTTGGCCAGAAAGGACAGGTCAGTGAGCAGCTGAGCTGAGCCATCTGTTTGAAACTGCAAACACACGGGGCGTAGCGAGAGCGCATGAAGCTCACTCACGCGGGACGCCATGGCAAGGGCCAGGAGAAAACATGTTTTCCGGGTCAAGTCAGCGAACCGTGTTAAAGGCAGGGGTTCGAAGCGATCCGAATTTAGCCATGTCAGTACCCAGGCGAGGTCCCACCGAGGTATGAGGGAACGAGAGACTGGACGTCGGAGTTCAAAATGCGCCAACAGGTCCGAGAGACGGGAGAGACAAAAATCGGTAGCTGGTTGTTCCACCTGGTGGCAAACAGGTCGACTAAAGGCGTCTCCCATCGCAAGCAGATCAGGCGAAAGTTGTCTGGGCGCAGGGACCATTCCGTGTGGAGAAGCTGTCCGCGGCGGGACAGGGCGTCTGCGACCATGTTCAGGTGGCCCGGGATGTGGCGGGCTCGAAGAGCAATGCCTCTTTCCCTGCACCAGAGCAAAAGATAGTACAGTATGCACAGGGAGGGCGAGCGAGTGCTCCCCTGGTTCTGGATGTAGGCCACCACCTTCGAGTTGTCTGAAAGAATGAGGACCTGCTGGTGTGTCAGCTTCTCCTGCCAGGCGACAAGGGCCAACCACACCGCCTTCAACTCCAGCCAGTTGATGTGTTTGTCCGCAAAATCCCGTGGCCAAAGGCCCGTGGCCGAGACAAAGTCCGGTAAGAGGTGAGCGCCCCATCCCGACTGGCTTGCGTCGGTGCAGAGGGACCACCGGGTTGGAGGGGAATGCAGAGGCACGCCCGTCGACAACCACGCGAGGTTCGACCACCTCTGGAGGTGGGGGCGGACTAGCGGAGTAACCGGAGTCGGATCTTTCAGGGCGCCAGGAGGGGCGCCAGCAAAGGAGGAGGTGGAGCTGCAGAGGTCGGGCATAGAGCCTGCCGAGGGGTAATAAATCCGCTGCCGCGCTGAGCAGTCCCAAGAGCGGAAGCCATACCCGGGCCAGGAAGGAGACTCCTAGCTCCATCTGACAGGTGAGCTCGGCGATCTTCCGCAGCCGAGCCAACGGCAGGCAGACCAAGTTGAGGTCGGTTAGAAATTTCATCCCCAGATGCCGGAACTGCTGCAAAGGGGTGAGATCCGACTTGCCCGAATTGACCATAAACCCTAGCCGGCAAAGGAGTGAGAGCAGCTCGTCTCTGCCTTCCTCTAGAGCAGTGGCGACCTGGTTGCTCAGCAGTAGGTCGTCCAGATAATTGGAGGCCGGACTCAACGAACGCTGCCGGAAGCTGGCCATCATTGCGTCGAGGAGCCTCGTGAAAACCCTGGGGCCGATGTTGAGGCCGAAAGGGAGGGATCGGAACTGGTAGACGATCCCTTCGAAGGCAAAGCGCAGATAACGACGGGAGGATGGATGCATGGGCACGTGCAGATAAGCGTTCGAAAGATCGAGGCTGATAGCGAAGTCCATCGGCCGGACGGCTGTGTGAAGAGTACTGGCAGTCTCCATCCGAAAGTGCAGCGCCGCAATATACCTGTTTAGCGCTGAGAGGTCGAGGACCGGACGCCACTTGCCGCCTGGCTTGGGAACGACGAAAAGGCGGCTGTAAAACGCTGGTGAGTCGTGTCGAGAGATTATCTCCATAACCGCCTTGCTGAGCAAGGCCGCCACTTCTCCGCGAAGAGCATCTGCCTTGAGCCGATCGTCTGGAGCCTGGGTCCAAAGGGGAGACCTGCAGTGGGGCGGAGGGGACTCAGCCCTGAAAATGGCGAGTAATTTACTCGCCATGGCGAGTGAATTTTTTATTTGGCGAGTAAAAAAAAATACCCACTCGCCAAATGCGAGTGCGCTCGTGCGTTTTCCAATCCAACGGCTAACCGCCAGCCGAACATCAGGTACGCCGACGCGTGACCTGACCGCACCGCGAGTTGCCTCTAACATCACTTTGGGGCAGTAGCCGAACACGTCACTCGAACTGTGCGTACCATAACAGTGGTCAGTGACAGTCGTTCTATTTTTAGTGATGATTTGGTTTGTTTAGCGGCTCGCTCAGTCGCGGCTGCGTTCAGAATCGACCCGTAGCCGGCGTCCGTGCGAGTGTAACAGGGCGGGCAAACTGTTAGTTTATGTGTGGTGTCAGCATGTTATTACAAAGTGCGCGCTACATGTTGAACGCGTTACTTGCTGTGACGTCACCGTACATACTATTATGGGATACGGCATCGTGCGTTTCGCTTTTGATCTAGAATGAAGTTGTACATGGCGGAGAAAAAGCAAAGGAAGAGCTGGAATGCTTCGGATTCTTCAATCCGGCACCATCTGATCTTGATAATCGCTAAGCAGAAAGTTGCACTTCGACATCGCCATCTCCATCAACAAGCGACAGTACCAGAAATCAGAAATGCTACCCTTGGGCCGTGTGTGGCACCGCCGCTACGACACAGTTTTCAGAGTCCATGACTGTGCTGAGTGTATTTCCATGGCTAAAGCATGACGCCACTCGAATGGCATGCGCAATGAGCACTGAGGCAAACTCAAAAAGCAAGTCCAGAAATTTGAACAGAAATAAGTTTGTCAGTTTTTTTTAAATCGTGATCTATCCATCTTCTGGTACACAGTTATTAGGCAAAAATTGGAGAAACACGTCTCAGTTCTGAGTGGTTAAACGGGTAAAACAAACTTTGAAGTACATCAGTTTACACACACTCACACACACAAACACACAGAGTTTAGACAAGTCACACTTTGGTTGTCAATCTGCCGCGTTCAGCAGAAAACGCTATATTCTCTGTTACAATACATTATCAAACGATCATACAAATAAATAAATAGATTTTTTTTTCTGTGTGTGAGAGAGCTAGGGAGACGGGCTTTTGCGCGATAGCTCACCAGTTAAAGAATCAGATCATGGAAAGGACACACACACACTGTCACAACACATTTAAAGAGGAGAGAGCGAAATGAGATAATTTATTTTAATGATTGATTGATTGTACATTGTTTATCGTCCCGACAGCAACAAGGCTTTCTCAGGACGTGCCTGCACTGCTTGTGAAAAAAAAGAAAGAAACAGAATATTGAATGTATGTCGCCAGCCGGTCCAATACGTTAAATAAACCTACGCCATGGGGCCTAAATAAATCTAAGACCATTTAGCAACACACATCCAATATCAAGAGCTACAGGCAGTGCAGACAGTTGGGAGAGTTTTAAAAAGACAAATACAGGTGAATGGACCAAGGGTAGACAGAAACACATGCCCCAGAAAAAACACACCCTGTCTGTGGGGCTGACCAGGGTGACCCTGGGAACTAAAATGTAGTTAACCCCACCCAAGACCCCCAGGGCAGACCCGGGTGTGGATAATTTATTTTAAGGAACATACAGATGATGCAGTTTTTCTTAAATAAATCTGCGGACCCTCTATAATGCTAGGATGGGGGTCTGTATACCCTCTAAAATTTATACCTGGAGGTCTACAGACCCTTTAACCTGTTGTGCAAACAGAAGCCCAGCTCTACTTACAAAAAATAAATAAATACAAAATCCCACCACAGTTCACATGGGGACTTTGTCAGTTATTTCTCCACTTGATACTATCAAAAGCCTGAAGTCAGGACATAAACATTAACTTGGTTATGATTGTCTGTTCAAATATTTGTTCTCAATGCCTCTGGGCAGAAAACACTCTCTAACATTGGGTGTCAAACACTTGTGGTACATTATATTGTTGAGTTGGGGGGCTATTTTCAGTAGTAAAATTTTCAGTTTTGGCTAGTAACATTTTCAGTTTGGCTAGTAAAACTTGGAAGTCACTAGCCAAAGGCTGGTGGGCAAAATTTTAGACTTTCAGGGCTGGGACTGGAACAACAGCTGTAGGCCTGTGGAGACAGTCGAGAGGATCCAAGGGTCGTCTGGGAACAGCAAACGCCAGTGGTCGCTGAAGCGGGACAGCCGCCCACCGACAGGAGACCCGAAAACTGTCGGCGGGGGCAGAAGGGAGGGCAAGTCAGCAGGCCCGACCGCACTCCGACTTACGGGCACCGCGGGACCAGGATGGGCGGGAGGCGGGGAGGGACTGCTGCGGGACCTCTAGGGGGTGAGCTCTACCTCGGGCGCTGCCGGCTGCACGAGAGGCGGGCCTGGTAGACGGCAGGGGAGCGCAAAAGCGAAAAGTAGAGGGGGCGGTGGATGGTCGTGGCCACAGATCCTTAGACGCCTCCTTAACCGTCTGCCAAGTATCCCCAAACAGCTGCGCAAAAGACTCCGAGTCCCGCTGGGTCCGCCCAGAAAAACCAGGACGGGGGGGGTGGGGGGGGGGGGGGGGGGGATTTGGGGGAGACGCAACAGAGGCTCGCCAGGCCCGCTCAGAAGAATCGGAGTGGGGAGAGAGCATCAAAGGCGCTTCTCTGGCCACGCTCAGCCGAAACGGTGCGTGGGGGGAGCGTGTCCAAGTCTTGCCGGGACCGTCCAGAAGGATTGGAACGGGGCGGGGACGAAAGAGAGACTCACTGGGCCTGCTTGGAAACATCGAAGCAAGTGGGGGGGGGGGGGGGGGGGTGGGGTGTACGTGTCGCGCCAGGCCCGCCCACAAGCTTTGAGGCGGGGGCGACGGGGGGGGGGGGGGGGGGGGGGGGTGGGGGGAGAGACATATATGTGCTTGCCGGGCCCACTCAGACAGTTCGGAGCGGGGGGGGGGGGGGGGGGGGGGGGGGGGGGGGCACGTCTATGGCTCTTGGGTCATGCTCTGACGATTCGGAGCGTGAGGGAGAGCATCTTTCTCTCTTTCTCTTATTATTCTCTTTAGCACTGAGCTTCAGCAAATCTCACCGGGCCCGCTCAGAAGACTCGGAGTGGGGGGGGGCGTGGACATAGGCTCGACTCGCCGGGCCCTCAGACAATTCGGAGCGGGGGGGGGGGGGGGGGGGGGGGGGAGTAAAACTAAGGCGCTCGGGTCACGCTCGGAAGAGACGGAGCGTGGGGGGCGTGACTCTAACACTCGCCTGCCCTGCTCGGTAGCCTCAGAGCGGGGAGGGAGCAACTGCATGGTTACTGTAGAAGAAGGTGACTTACCCGGACTGCCCGAACGACGGAACGAAGGGGCGCCCTACAAGGAGACGGAGCGACGACCTCCTGCAGGGAAGACCGGGGAGCCTGCTGGGGCCGAGACGGACAGTCGCGGCAGTAGAAGTCCCAGAGGTGAGACCACCGGTCCTCTCTCCAGTCGGCACACACAACACAAGTCCTGTCCGAAGAGCAGCCCGAGCACAGGAGGCAGGCGTCACTGAAGTCACTGAAGAGTCTAGAACTCAGGCCGAAAGCAAATGAACAAGTGTCCCGTAAGTCATTAGTCGAGCATGAAGCCGGAGTTCACAAGACAAAGGTCACAGAAAGTCAAGTCACAAACCCAGACCGGTCGAAAAGCTCACACGGCAGAGTCCACCGAATACGTAACACTCTTTAAAACGAATAACAGTTCGGTGCAAGTCAGAAAGACTAAACTAGGCAAAAGCCCAGGCGAAAGTTCACCGTAGATATCGATAGTACAAGTCTGAAACCGTTGCAAAACAGAGTAAGGCCAAAAACTTGACAGTCCACGGTCGAGCTAGAAGTGAAACTGGCGGGCTTTCGCCCTATGGCGCGTGACCGGATGGAGTGGTAAGGGGAGGCCACCCGGCTCCTGTGCATGGATCCCCGGTGTCTCCTCCCCAGTTGTGTAGGGGACACAACTTGACTTAGACTGACATCTATAGGCTATAGAGTGTATTCCATATAGTAATGCCATCGGTAATGTATTTTGAGAAAACAAACAAACCAACAAAAAAAACACACAACTAAAAAACCCAACCCACAAACAACTTCACACAAATACACATCCTCAGCCCCAGTATTACTCACACCAGTTAACCCTTTTAGCCCCGGGCCCAGCAGCAGGAGATAGATTGATCATGATAATTCAAGGGCAGTGCTAGTGCCAGATGAGCTTGAAGCTCATCTGGCACTACCCTTGAATTATCATGATCAATCCATCTCCTACAACTGGTACATAGTCATTAGGCAACACCTTCAAAATTTGAGAAATGGGACCTTGGGGCGAAAAGGGTCAACCAATTTTGGGGGTGTAACTTAACGACCATGTAGCAGTTGCAGCTTTTGACCGTGATGATTCAAAAGTAGTGCCAGATTAGTTTGGTGCCATCAGGTGCCAAGCTAATCTGGTACTACCCTTGAACTATCATGGTTAATCCTTCTCCAACTGTAATGCACTGGGGCTAGATGAAGTCAGATAAATGAGATGTAACACACACAGACAGCGCTCTGGCTACAAAGCGGATACATGGTGAGCAAAAAGTCTTTGGGCTGATATAAACCACAGCTGGCCCATGCAGAAGACTTCTTGCCAGCTATTGGGTGTTTTTTTTTTCTTTTAAATAAACCTACATAACTTCAGCAGCTAGTCAACGCCAGTGGGGAAAATGTGCTTTGACTTTATCGCTACCTAGGTATTGCGATAAACTGAGGCTGACACACACGCACCACGAAGTCAACAATTGTACACTGACTCACATGAACAGTAACAAATTTTAACATGGGGTAAGGGTTGTGGACATAAAGAATGTTAATAAGCACGAATCAGATTCAGAGATGTTGCACAAAGAACAATACAAAACATAAGATGACTGACCTTATTGTTGCTATATAGCACCATTTGTCTTGCCATGAATAACATGAATATGGTGGCAACAGAAAAGTGTAAGAGCTGGTGAAGTTTGGACACAAAACATTTTCCTTTAACCCATTCAGCCCTGACGCACTACAGCAGGAGATGGGTCGACCATGATAATTCAAGGGTAGTGCCAGATTAGCTTGGCGCCTGTCGGTGCCAACCTAATCTGGCACTACCCTTGAATTATCATGGTCGATCCATCTCCTGCAACAGGTGCGTCGTCGTTAGATGTCGCCTGCAAAATTTTGGAAATACGTGCACCGGGCTGAATGAGTTAATGACATTTAACAATAAATCAGAACCTGTTGTGAGTAATCACCTTCATGAGAGATCACCTGTCATTAAAGACTATTATTTAGGTGGCTGTAGCTGTGACTGTGGCTGTAGCTGTGACTGTGGCTGTAGCTGTGACTGTAGCTGTGACTGTGGCTGTAGCTGTGACTGTGACTGTAGCTGTGACTGTGGCTGTAGCTGTGACTGTAGCTGTCACTGTGACTGTAGCTGTGACTGGCTGCAGCCACCTAAATGATGGTCTTTAATGACAGGCGACACTTCTTTGACCTTCAAGATTTCTCTTAACAGAGCACCTGTCTTTTAAAGAACACTTTTCCTAGCAAAACAGATGGTTGCTCAAAACAGGCTCCACTGTATTCTAAAGAGCACAGTAATGAGAACTTAACACAGCCCAGGTGACACAATTTCCAAATCAGGGTGTTGTCTGTCCTCTGTAGACACTAGACTGACCATGACAGTTAAAAGATAGAGTAAGAACATCAAGATGCTAGGAGGCGCAATACTATTCGGGCACCACACTTGAACTATCATGTCCTACTGCAGTGCATCAGGCCTGAATCAATGCGCCCCTTCAGCTGCTGGTAGCGCTGTTTGTCACGCCGATTCCTGCTGGAATCATCGCGGCAAAAAAGCACTGACAGCCAAAGGGTTAAGTCTTGTCTGATGAGCACTGACCTCTGACATTAACACATTCTACTCTAGGACCGAAATCTCTCAAATGTGAAACTGCCCTCTGAAAGGACTGTATTACAATTCTAGAGACAGATTGAGCATGATAGTTTAAGGGTGGTGCCAGAATCACTTGGCGCCTATGGGCGCCAAGCGATTCTGGCACCACCCTTGAACTATCATGCTCGATGCATGTCTTCCTGTGGTGTGTCGGGGCTGAATAAGTTAAGAATTTGTCTGACGTGGACTGACCTTTGACATTAAGAGTCTGAAGACTGCGTAAGTTTCCGATACTGTCGGGTAGCCTCTTTAACTTGTTGTGCTCCAAGTTCAGAATCTGTCACAAAGAAATTCAGCTAAGCGAATGTCCGTGGAGATGCACAAGTAAAAGAAAGTAGGCAGTGCGCCTTGAAAGCGAGGGCAGTACAAGCAGTATACAGGGTTCGACTTGCTTGATCACCTCGATAACTGTGGCAAGTGCCATCACTTGAACAGTCACACAGTTAAACATTTAGTTTATGCCCTGAGGATGAAATTACTGGATATATCCTCAGGTCTACATCAAGGAGGATGACTGCGAGAGTTTAAGGGTATGAGCTGTATCACCCCTTGATCTACTACGGTCAAGCCACACTCTTTGATATCGTGTCAGGGCTTTACAGGTTAACTTGGACAAGTAGAGCGGCAAAATATAACTAGCAATACACACAAACTTGCAGTGAACAGATTTTACCTGCAAACGTTCCAGACATCCAATGTCATCAGGCAACGCCTTCAGTTCGTTCCTGTGCAGATCCAGCACCTGGCAATCCAAAACATGACAATGTAGAGGTCACCCTTAATCTATCGCAATGCCTGGAAGTCACAAAGACGCGCTACGTTATAGAACTTCATGTTAACCCTTTTAGCCCCAAGGTCTCATTTCTCAAATTTTGGAGGTGTTGCCCAACGACTATGTACCAGTTGCAGGGGATGGACTGACCATGGTAATTCAAGGGTAGTGCCAGATTAGCTTGGTCAATCCATCTCCTGCTGTAGGGACTCGTGGCTGAATGGGGTTAATGCGGTGCTGAACTTGAACAGGCCCGTCAAGAAAAACACGCAGTAAGCAAAACGTCCTCTGGCTGACTCCAGCCTTAGTTGGCCCGTGGGCCAAGTAAGGCTGGAGTCGGCCAGTGGACTTTCTGCTCTCTGGGTGCCTATTTGGGAGCCACTGACCTGACCACTTGACATCTAACTTGGTGATATTCTGATGCGCATAATAACTGAGGCATAAACATGGGCGACAGTGGGAAAAGCTTATAAGACTGAAAAATGAAAAAGGTCCACAGACTAACTACGCCCTATAATCCACTACCAGCAACTTAGCAAGAGGCATAAATTCTCATGAGCCCCTGCAGATGCAGGGGCTCATGAGAATTTATGCCTCTTGCAGATGGAACAGGCTGGCTGAAGGCCTGAGTTTTGTCTCAACCAAAAATCAAATATTCATCTTTCTGGCACTTTGAAGCAGCTGAATGGAGTCCCCAAGACTGAAGAATGTCTGACTAAAGACCATCACTCATGTGTAAAGCTGAAATTCCTCCAAAACACCTTTCTGTTAGGATGTCACACTCACCCTCAAATTGCTCAGGTCTGACATTTTCCCTCCTCCATTCAGACTTTGCAGCCAGTTGCCGTGAAGGAATAATGCCTGGTGATTGACGTGCAGCAAAGTCATATATCACAATGTTAAATCACACAATTACAGTTTCAATGAAATTTGATACAGTACCAGTCAATCTAAATAATCCAGATCTATGCAAAAAATTTTGATCACCCTATTTAAATAAATAGGGTGATCAAAACAGCATCTCATATTGTTGAAAGCGATCTCCTCTCGCTGGAATCTCTGTACCACGCACGCACCATGAAGAGAGCAAGCTCCATCATACATGACGAGCACCATCCTGCACATAACCTGTTCGAGCCCTTGCCATCTGGCTTGCGCTTTAGATCCATCAAGGCCAAAACCACTCATTTTCAGAAGAGCTTTTATCCTTTGGCTGTTCAGGCCCTATCTAATGTGGCTGTGGTATGATTTAATTCGGCAGATTGACTTAAAGTCCCTCATTAGAATTACCTACAGCCTATCTTAGTTGTTTATAGTTCTTTATATGTTCTATCAAACCTCTTCTCAAACAGGATATACAGTTTTAAGAATGAATATGAATGTAGCTAATCTGTTTTCGCTGCGGCTGACTTGGCGATCTTTGTTGTCATATATGTTTATTATGCTATAGGTTTATTTTACTTCACTTACTTAGATGTGTGTGCACACTTAGTAGAATGACTGCTATACATATGTGTGTTTTGTTATTTTAGAGTCTGCTTGTTTGTGATGTATGTATGTTTTATGTGTTGATGGTCATATGGACGCTCGTCAGCTATGCCGCAAAAAATTCCTAATGTTTATGCATATGGCAATAAAGTTTATCTTATCTTATCTTGTTTTTCACGAACAGTTTACCCTCCATTCCACATAAAGTGGTTCTTGGAGGGGGCTGATTATATATATATATATATATATATATATATATATATATATATATATATATATATATATATATATATATATATATATATATATATATATATGTGACTGTCTCTCACAAAATCAGTCTTAACTGGCATTTTGGTTGTTTTGACATATTTTTTATATACATTTCTGAAAACTACAGTGTTTGCTGATTACTGTGATATATGACTGTATGCTGTAGTGCAAAAATTGTAGAAGTTGGTAGTGTTTAAAGTTGTTAAAGCCTCCGGCGGCCATTTTAAGAAAACAGCCTCGTTAGTTTCTGTGTGCAGCATAATTGGGGCCAAGGGCAGACTTTTAAAATCATTTTTAACCTATTTAATGGCATTGTTTATGATAAAGATTTTAACCATACGATACTTTGGTGTATGTAGAATACCTTTCTGCAAAAAAGTGAAAATGACCCAGATTGACCCCCAACACATATTACTGCGTGTAGTGCTGATTGGCTCACTGCGAGTTAAGACTGGTTTTGTGAGAGAGGGTCACACTATATATATATATAATTTTTCAATAAACTCTGAGAATGCTGTGCTAATGCCATGGAAATCCAGGCTGGTAAGCTTGCATTGTGTCATCAGGACATCAGCTGTCCTTTTGTGACTGCATCGCTTATTAGATCTTTTGAGCCTTCCACTGAACACCTACTACATAAAGTAATAGGGACTACCCCCAGGCGCCCCACAACCCGCTGGAGAATATCCAGTCCTCCCCCCCCCCCCCCCCCCCCCCCCCCCCCCCCCCCCCCCCCCCGAGAGGGGAGGCTAGTGCATGAATATTTCCAAACAGATCTTGGACCTGCTGGATAGATTTAAGATTTTGCCGCCTACGACCGGTTTCGACCCAAGGTGGGTCTCATCAGGTAGGCATACGGCGTAACCTGAAATTGCAAACACAACGCATATACTAGAAGCCGCCTCCAGAATTTGACTGGTAGCAACCACTAGGCCAGCGTGGATTGCATCCCTAAAGCTTTATGGTGTGTTGCAGTGGAAGAAGACTGACTAATTTTGAAAAGGCAACACCTAGGCAATTTTGTGGATATTCTCCAGCGGGTTGCGGGGCGCCTGGGGGTAGTCCCTATTACTTTATGTAGTAGGTGTTCAGTGGAAGGCTCAAAAAATCTAATACGCGATGCAGTCACAAAAGGACAGCTGATGTCCTGATGACACAATGCAAGCTTACCAGCCTGGATTTCCATGGCATTAGCACAGCATTCTCAGAGTTTATTGAAAAATTATGTCCCTTGGAGCTACTCTGATTGAGTGCATTTTTTGGCTTGGGCGACGCCTTTGTTATAAGTAATGAATATATATATATATATATATATATATATATATATATATATATATATATATTAGTTTGCCTTGTGAAGGCAGTTAGTTAGTTACTTATTTGGGTTTAACGCCGAGTAGCTTGTGAAGGCAAAGGCAGTAAGACCATTTTTTTCTGAAAAGCAAGATTTCCATTGCAGTACAAAGAAAATCTAGCTTTTCACAAAAAAGGAATTACTGTCTTTTTCCTTTATAGGGCAAGTATACCAACCACCAAGTTTTACTCCTTCATTGCCAAGAAAAAAATGAAAACCACCCAACTGCAAGAGACACAGATCCTCATGAGCCCCTGCAACTGCGGGGGTTCATGAGGATCTATGCCTCTTGCTGAGACCAATTTGTATCCATGTTTTTTGGGACGCTTGTTGGTCGTTTAATGAACCGAGATTTCAGAAGCAAAAATGTATGTAAAGTGTATGTACAGTGGCAGGGAAGGGGTTAATGCTGCCACCAATGTGCCAGGATACAGCGAGAAAAATAAATATTAAAAAAAACATACATCAAACAAAATCCATAGTTTTAGCCAAATCAACCTTTACTGCTCACCCACAGTCATGTTCATGTTCACACACATATCACCAAAAAAAATGAATTTTTTTCTAAAATGTATTTTTTTGAAAAATACTTACCGATGGCATTACTATATGGAATACACTCTATAGCCTATAGATTTCAGTCTAAGCCAAGTTGTGTCCCCTACACAACTGGGGAGGAGACACCGGGGATCCATGCATAGGAGCCCAGATGGCCTCCCCTTACCACCCTATCTGGCCGCGTGCCATAGGGCGAAAGCCCGGCAGTTTCACACTTAGCCAAAGCGGCAAGCGGGGCAGGAGGGAGGGTTATCCGAGTAATGCCATCGGTAAGTATTTTTCAAAAAAATACATTTTAGAAAAAAATTCATTTGTTTTCTCAAAATACATTACCGATGGCATTACTATATGGAAGAATCACGAAGAGGAGGCGGGTGCCGCACCGTTACCCTCAGTAATTAACACCCCCGCAGGCCCACAGAAAGAACTCCTGACGATTTCAGCTATGATGTGCCTAAAGCATGTTCTTAATTAAATGAACTTTAGTTCGCGAACTCTGATGAACTACAGTTCACGATCTCGGACGAACCAGGTTGGTTCTTAATTGGACGATCTAAAGATATGGCGAACCTAGTTCGAAGTAGTTCACAAACCTCGGCAAACCATAGTTCGCTGTCGGAAAAGGTTCGCTGAACGTGTTGAGCAAACCAAGGCGAACCTTTTCTCTGATTGGTCAAAACTTTTACCTTCTTCTGCGTTGGAGATAAGAAGACAGTCACCGATACAAACAAATATGGCGGACGGCGATATTTCACTCGTGCGAAGAACAAGACCTATTTTTATTGATTTGTGGGTGGCGCAACGCTATTTGTGGGGTCGCTACTGCAAGGAGCACAAAAACAAACATCTTTCAAATCGTGAAGCGGCATAGCGGCAGCCATTTTGAACCAGTAAGTATGCCGAATCAAGCACTTCAGTTAAGAAAGAGAACCATGGCAAACCTGGTTTGCTGAAGTTCGCCTAGGTTCATGCAACCTCAATTAAGAAACAAACCAAAAGATCGCCGATCTTCTCCGATCTAGAAAAAAAAGACCGAAACAGCTGTCCACACCGGCTAAATATCTGGACCCCCCCTCGGGGGGACCTAGATTTAAATTTCCATGCACTGAGTGGCTGGAACAGTGGGATATGTGATACGCCCCCCTTCGGGGGGGCTTCCATATGCATTGCTTTCAGTCACTTTTTTAGCGCCCCCTCTCTTTCCTATCCCTTTTTTTTTGTGCTTTGGCCACAGTAGATCTATGATCACTGGTCGATCATGCACATTTCTCTCCCCTGACAGTGCTATAATCTACTTTACTTTGTAACCTTCCTAAAATATTAGCACTGGCAGTCTCCCCTTTTCTTTTCATTTACTACTACAATATCGACTGCAACCCCTTCCCCCCTTTTGGTAGGTTCTCTTTTAGGGTGCATGGAAATTTGGCTCTAGGTGGTGGCATGGAATGTATGCCCTTGCAGACACCACAGTAAAATGTGGTTGTCTTTGCAGGTAGGCAGAAATTCCTGCCTCCTCCAGTATCGCCGATGGTGTGCTGAGGAGGTCGCCAAGACCGAAACAGCTGTCCACACCGGCTAAATATCTGGACCCCCCTCGGGGGGACCTAGATTTAAATTTCCATGCACTGAGTGGCTGGAACAGTGGGATATGTGATACGCCCCCCTTCGGGGGGGGCTTCCATATGCATTGCTTTCAGTCACTTTTTTAGCGCCCCCTCTCTTTCCTATCCCTTTTTTTTTGTGCTTTGGCCACAGTAGATCTATGATCACTGGTCGATCATGCACATTTCTCTCCCCTGACAGTGCTATAATCTACTTTACTTTGTAACCTTCTCCGATCTAGGTTTGCTGATCAGAAGTTCGTCCAATTAAGAACAGCTCTAAGGCTCCTGCGGCACGCAGAGGGAGTGCTGGGCCGCGGAGCTGTCGCCCACCAAGGCCAGATAAGTCGGATATTTCACAGACTTACCGCTGCGCACGACGTTAGATGAGTGCGAGATAAGGCTCGAAGATGACAGATCAGTACGTAACCGCTAATATTCTAAGTAGGAATGTCGGAGGTAAAAGCGGGCGAAGGCGGAGTCTGCCCGCCCGCCTACTGCCATCGCAATGTCCTTAATCGAGCAGTAGTGGTCAAAGCTATGCTTGTGGCCACTGCTCGTATTTCCTGCACACGGATCTGTAACCGTCTATCCCTGTCCGGGGAGAGGCCTTTGTAGGCCAATCGAAACACCCACCACAGCCAGAACGAACTGTCTGGGTCGAATATCCGGCTTGCCTGGAGAAACGGTAGGAACAGACGGGAGTGACCAAGACGGCGTGGCTTTGCGCGGCACAAGTAAAACCTTAGTGCCCTGACCGGATCCTGTTGCCGCGCCCAGCTGGAAAGATCCATTCCTCTGAGCGGACGTATGGTCAGCATCTGGGGCACAGCCGAGGGCGGTTGATTCTTGGCCAGGAAGGACTGGTCGGTGAGCAGCTGAGCTGCGCCATCCACTCGAACTGCAAACATGCTGGGCGTACTGAGAGCAGACGAAGCTCGCTCACGCGGGACAGCGTGGCGAGGGCCAGGAAAAAACATGTTTGGCAGAAAACTGCGCATCCACCATGGCGGAAGCTTGTCTCTTCACTGGGGGAGACGGCGGGCAGGAATGAGGCGGGAGGAGTGTCGAAATAAGCCGGGAAGCCTTGTCTAAGGAATGAAAGGTCTGGGAGTAGGTCCGCCGTCCGGGGACAAAGACCCCGCTAAGAGGTGGGCTGGGGAGCCAGCTGGAGAGTCCCGAAGGAAAATCCCTGAAGCTGAGTCCCCTGGATGAAGGCTGAGGATGTCAGGATTGAGATCCAAATGCCGCCTGTTGCGCTGAGCCAAATGGAGGGGCGACCGACTACGAGAGCGAGTGCCAGCAGCCAGCGGCGGGCTGCAGCGCGAGCGAAGGACAGGCGGAGCCGCACGCGAAGCCTATAAGGAAGGGCAACGCAGGGAAGAGTAACTACGGTCGAACGATGTCCAGAGGCAAAGGCGCTCCAAAGGCCCCATGCCCAACGAAGGGCGGGTAAAGGGGGGAGGCTGTGTGAGTCATCAACGACGCGTCGGTGAGGGGATCGCAGGTGCCGGGGACCGCGCTCCGAGCTAATGAAGGGAGGCGGAAGGGGATCCCTGGCTCGCCGAACCCGCTCAGGAGAACGCGAGTGGGGGGGGGGGGGGGGGGGGGGGGAGCTTGTCAGCAACCCGGCAGATCCGATCTTGCCCAAAAGACTCCGAGTCCCACCGTGCCCGCCCAGAAAAACCGGGGCGGGGGGTTGGGGGGTGGGGGTAATGTAACAGAGGCTCACCAGACCTGCTCAGAAGAATCGGAGCGGGGAGGGAGCATCAATGGAGCTCGTGGGCCACGCTCAGATGAATCGGCGCGTGGGGGGAGCGTGTCCAAGTCACACCGGGCCCGTCCAGAAGGATTGTAACGAGGTGGGAACGAGAGACTCGCCGAGCCCCCTCGGAAACATCGGAGCGGGGCGGGGAGGGGGGGGGGGGGTGTGTACGTGTCGCGCCGGGCCCGCCCGGAAGCTTCAGGGCAGGAGGGGACATAAGTTTGGCTCGCCGGGCCCGCTCAGATGAATCGGAGCGGGGGATGGCGGCACGTCTATGGCTCTCGCGTCATGCTCAGACGAATCGGAGCGTGAGGGAGAGCATCTTTTCTTATTAACTCTTTCTCTCTTACTCTTCTCTTTGCACTATGCTTGAGCAAATCTTGCCGGGCCTGCTCAAAAGACTCGGAGCGTGGGGGCGTGGACGTAGGCTCGATTCGACGGGCCCACTCAGACAATTCGGAGCACGTCTATGGCTCTTGGGTCACGCTCAGACGAATCGGAGCGTGAGCATCTTTTCTTATTAACTCTTTCTCTACTTCTCTCTGCACTATGCTTGAGCAAATCTTGCCAGACCCGCTCGGAAGACTTGGAGCGGGGGGGCGTGGACGTAAGCTCGACTCGCCGGGCCCGTTCAGACAATTCGGAGCGGGGGGGGGAGGGGGGGGGGGGGGGGGGGGGGGGGGGGGGAGTACTACCAAGGCACTCGGGCCACGCTTGGAAGAGATGGAGCGTGGGGGGCGCGACTCTAACACTCGCCTGCCTTGCTCGGAAGCCTCAGAGCGGGAAGGGAGCATCTGCGTGGTTACTGTACATGAAAAAGACTTACCTGCGGGCCGGAATGCCTGAACGACGGAACGAAGGGGTACCCCACGAGGTGACGGAGTGACGATCTCCTTCGGGGAAGACTGGGAAGCCTGCTGGGGCCGGGACGGAAGGTCGCGGCGATAGAAGTCCCAAAGGTGAGACCACCGGTCCTCTCTCCAATCGGCACACACGACACCAGTCCTGTCCAAAGAGCAGCCCGCGCACAGGAGGCAGGCGCCGAGCGCGTCCGAGGGCCACTGGAATTCCCCACAAAGATGGCAGGTTCTCAACCGCGAAGAAACCATAAAGTCTGCCACACACAGTCCGCCGAGAAAAGCTCACTGAAGAGCCTAGATCTCACTCCCCGAGGCAGAACGCAAACGAAGAAGTGTCCCATAAGTCACCAGTCGAGCACGAAGCCGGAGCTCCAAGACAGAGGTCACAAAAAGTCAAGTCCCAGACCGAGACCTGTCGGAAAAATCACACGTCAGAGTCCACTGAATTCGCATCACTCACAGTCTTGAACACGAATAAAAGTTCGGTGCAAGTCTCAAAAGACTAAACCAGGCAAAAGCCAAAGAGAAAGTTCACAGTAGAATCGAAAGCACAAGTCTGAAACCGGTCGCAAACAGAGGAAGGCCAAACACTCGACCGACCGTGTGAAACTGCCGGGCTTTCGCCCTATGGCACGCAGGAGGATAGGGTGGTAAGGGGAGGCCACACGGGCTCCTATGCATGGATACCCGGTGTCTCCTCCCTAGTTGTGTAGGGGACACAACTTGGATTAGACTGAAATCTATAGGCTATAGAGTGTATTCCATATAGTAATGCCATCAGTAATGTATTTTGAGAAAACAAAAATCCAAGCATCAACTCCCTTATGCATGCAGCCACAAGTACTGTTAACCCAGGTAACACCACAGCTGCATTTCTTGTCATTCTGGAGGTGTCGCCTAACAACTGCATACCACTCGCAGGAGACTGATCGACCATGATAATTCAAGAGTAGTGCCAGATTAGCTTGACGCCTTCAGGCGCCAAGCTAATCTGGCACTACTCTTGAATTATCATGGTCGATTTGTCTCCTGTTGTAGTGTGTCAGGGCCAAATGGATTAACCCCTTGTCTGTCAGTCACATTTTTGTCACAATGAGTCCTGCAGAAATCTTCACGACAAAAACCTCTACTGACAGCCAAAGGGTTAACACTCAGCACCAGTGGCTGCATGCACAAGGGGGTTAAACCTCTGGCTTTGCAACACAGCCTGATTAAGAAAAAATGTTCTAAAGTTCAACTGATAAACTAAGAAGAATACATTTTTAAAATGTTGCTAAAAAAAAATGCATGGTACCAAACTGTTGCGTAAGTTACCTCTTTCTGCAAGACTCTGCATATTGCATAAACCCCTGACGGAACCTGAAAATAAAACACAACCTATTTACTTTTTGGAAGGGAACACAATGTAAAGACTTTGCATATTGCATAAACCCCTGACGGAAACTGAAAATAAAACACAACCTATTTACTTTTTGGAAGAGAACACAATGTAAAGACTTTGCATATTGCATAAACCCCTGACGGAACCTGAAAATAAAACACAACCTATTTATTTTTGGAAGGGAACACAACGCAAAGAACTGCTTCAAATAAGTTGAAAACACACGAATACATCTTTGCAACCACACACGCGTTCATATACAAGTAAACAATGAAAAGAAAAAGAATTAATTATTAAAGGTGTCACCACCAGGTCCTGTCATATACAAGATGCACGGATTCTCATGAGACACTACATCTGCAGGGGCGCATAAGAATCTATGCCTCGTGCTGTTAGATAAGTGCCCTATTTGCATTTGCTGATAGAAAAAAATTCTCATGAAAGTATGTTGTTATTTGCATCTGTTCGACATAATCCATGGGTAACAGTGCGAAAAATTGAAATGACTGAAAATGGACGAACCATGCCCAATAATCCCTGGCCAGCATGAGACATTAGTTTATGCCTCTTGCAGACAAAACAGGTTGGCTTTAGGGCTGTTCTGTCAGAACCAAAAATCTGAAATTCAGCTTTCTGGGATTTGGAAAAAGCTGAAAAAGTCTCCAGGACTGAAGAATGTCACTCATGCGTGATTGATGACTACTATTTCGCCCCTCAACCCCCCCCCCCCCCCCCCACCCCCACCCCCAATGTCTCAGTGAGCAAACGGCTCTTAGGCCAACACTGGTTGTGGTCGGTCCAAGCCAGCCAAGGCCAATGTTGGCCTGAGAGCCTCTTGCTTGCTGGGGACTCACCTCTAGCAGTTCACAATCCGACAAATCAAACTGGGGCTCTGGGTCTTGTTGGGCCTAAACAAAGAAACTGACTGTGAAGTGTCATTTCCATGCAAAACACTGTTCACCCTTTTAGCCCCAAGGTCACATTTCTCACATTTCAGAGGCGCTGCCTAATGACTGTGTACCAGCTGCAGGAGATTGCTTGACCATGATGACCATGATAATTCAAAGGTAGTGCCAGATTAGCTTGGCGCCTGAAGGCGCCAAGCTAATCCGGCACTACCCTTGAATCATCATGGTCAAGCCATCTCCTGCCGTAGGGATCCGGGGCTAAAAAGGTTAAAAACATGCGTAAACAGATCATGATCTGAAGTGATAAAAATATGGCTAAGGTAAAAAACACTCTAACCTCTGGTACTGGTAGCATGACTGACCCTAGTTTGCAACCTCTCATAGTGACACTGACTTTCTTTATGCTCAACCTAAAAAACGTTAACCCTTTGTGTGCCGGTAGTGATTTCTGTCGCGATGATTCCTACAGCATGGGTGGGACCCCCCAAAAAAGTTGAATCCTGCAGAGAGGGTCTTGGCGCACTTTTTAAGTGAAAAAAAAAAAATTTTTTAAGTTTTTTTTTGGGGGGGAATCTGGAAATCCGGGCGTAGGAATCATCGCGACTAAAACCAATACCAACACCCAAACGTTACAATGTTTTGCCACTATGAAGGTTATTTCAAAAAGGGTACTGAACAGGGTCCACAATTGTTTTCATCCCAGCCAGGTTCTAGCCCACATTTTTACAATCGACAATCTGATGTTCTACCAAATGATCCACTCCAGTCCTCTTCACTCCTAAAAAGAAGTGTTCTATGCTAAATCAAACAAAGTAAAATAAAAATTATAACCCCCCCTCCCCCCCCCCCCACAAAAAAAAAAAAAAAAAAAAAAAATTAAATAAATAAATAAAGCCGACAGACCCTATCATAGTGTCAAATTAATTTTCCAAATATGTCACCAATACAACACACCTTGATTGGAGCAACTAGTGTTATGGGAGATCACCTGTCATTAAAGGCTATTATTTGGTTTGCTGAAGCCACATAAAAGATGGTCTTTTATAACATGACACTTTGACTTCAATATTTCTCGAGAAAGAGCATCTGTCTTTTTTGCCTTCATAAAAATTAAAAGGTGGTTGTTCAAAACAGGTTCTACTGTACATATCTATTTGCCTTGGTCCAATCAATGTCCTTGGCAGCTGTAAGAGTAAGGTAAATTATGACATAATTATGAGTATAATATTTGTACACTGAAAAATGCAAGCTACATTACTTACAGATAAGGATATAGACCAATGGCATTAGTTTAAGGGTGGTGCCAGAATAGCTTGGCGCCTCTAGGCGCCAAGCTATTCTGGCACTACCCTTGAACTATTTTAGTCAAACTTATTTCACACACTGGTGTATTCCGAATGTTAAGGGTTAATAGTTACATGAAGCTAACTGTCCCACATTTCTCAGCTGACCTATAATTGAGAGCTGAGTCAGGGTGTTATTTGATGGACTTGCAGAAGAAATGTACAAATATAGCATTGTAGGCAAAAGCAACAACTACAAAAGCTAGGTAGGCTGGGTGGCAGTGATGGTGATGTGCCTTCCCCAAGGAAGGCAGCCCAAATCTCCCTTTATGGAACAACAAAGTTTTAAAATAGAAAATAGATAAATGAACAAATATAAAGAAGAACAGACCAGTAACTCCTGGCGCTGTTGTTTCTTTCTACACTTCTCACTCTGACGTCTAAACAACGGCATGCTTGTATAGCAGGTACATTCCAGTTCCATGAAATATGGTCTGTAACAAATTTTGTATGAGAGAATGGTCACCAAAACATATGAAAATACAGGTCAGTCAACTTTGCTTATCACATTCTACCCCAGGACCAAAATCCTCAAATTTTGAAGTTGCACTCTGAAGGACTGTATAATAATTCTAGTGACAGATCGAGCATGATAGTTCAAGGGTGGTGCCAGAATAGTTTGGCGCCTATGGGCACCAAGCTACTCTGGCACCACCCTTGAACTATCATGCTCGATCCATATTTTACTGTGGTGTGTCGGGACTGAGTTATACAAGGTTGGATATTCAAATCTTGGATATAACAATACTTTCTCCGAGGTCCCAACAGCATATTCCCTGTAGATGAAAATTACTTTGCTTGAAACAAACTTCAGATATATATAATATATATATAACAAGAAGAACAAGATGAGGATTTCATCCCAAAGTCTACCGTACTGTTTGGAGCTCAGATGCGTTTATCTTTTAGGAACATTCGGAGTTGTTCATATTTTTAGGCTTATTATGCTGATCCATTTCCCTCATCTCTAAGCCAACCTCTGATCAGCACACACATCGGCGCACACAAATAAAGATGGACACAAGGCACTTCCGCCATTAATATGCTCTGTAGGCTTGTGTAGCGACAGAAATCCATCTCCTTCTACTCTAACCCACCCTCTGATCTACACACACTGGCACACATAAATAAAGACGGACGCATCGCGATTCCTGCCATTCGTAAGCTCTGTGGTCTGGCGCAGCATAACTATTCTGAAGAAAAATAATAGCAAAAGCAGTGAAATGACGTCACTCCAAGCTTCACGTCATGGCATCATTAGCCCCACGATGCCATGTTCATAGTGACGACTAGATGTTATTCGTCATCATCGCAGTACTAACATTTGACGTATCAAAGGATCAACTTTGCAATTTTCTTGCTGATTTTCATGCCTAGAGCTTACAGGTCACAATCCTACCTCAGGACAAATACCGGGACAAGTAGCACGCTTATGTAAACACTATTTATAAAAAATCATGCGGGTATTGAGAAGATAGCTTTTTTTCGCAAAAAGAAAAACTAAAGTTATGTTAGCTATTTTACAAATGACTCCAAAAAAGTGGTGCAGAAAATTGTTTGATTTCACACCTAGGGCATACAGCTCATAATTGACCTAATCATACCCGAAAGCCGAGACAAACTGTAGGCTTATGTAAATACCGTATACGAAAAATCATGTGATTATTAATGAGAAGATATTTTTTCATAAAAAAAGATTCAATTGTTTTAAGATTAACCCACATAATTCATGAAATGAATCCCAAAAATGTGAAAATATATTTGTTAAAAAAATATTTAATTATCACTCAACAAGTTCTAGAGGTACAATGTTGGTGAACAAACTCATTCAATATCTCCCTTTTATCTAGCTATATGCAAAATATCTAGTAAAAATAAGAAATATTACGGACTCCAGCGTGGATCAACCAGTTTTTGTGAAACGGCCACTTTCTCGCCAATGAGCATCTTGATCAAAACATCAAAAAAAAAAGTCTCAAGATAATTCTTCTAGGGACAATATCCTAAAATTTCAAGCTTGTCTGTCCTCAAACGCAGGCTCTAGTCGCTGTCACACACACACACAAACGGCGCTTTGGCTCCAAAAAGACGTTCTCTAGCAAGGTTTGCGTAACTGTACGTGACGTCATTTTTAGCTTGTTACTTCTTTGCCAAAACTTTTGCCCCGCACGCCAAAAACATCATGTGCATACTCTGGAATGCGCTCCAACCAGCCCCATTTCAAAGTCTACTGTATTTTTTTAATATAGTAGACAAAAACTGGTTTCCCCGGTGAGTCATGTGGCAATTTGTTATACAGTGATTTTATATAATTAAGTTTAACAATTGTGCTGGTCTGTGATTTTGGACCTTACAGCCATAGGCCATAAGGTCCAACATCACAGACCAGCACACTATTTGGTTTAGAGTGTATTTGAAGTTTACTGCGGTATGAAAACAACAACCCAAAAAGAAACAAATAAACTGAAAGAACTTTAATCTGAGCATTACATGCACAATTGGTGGGTACTGGTCCAATATTTTGGACCTCACAGTCTCATAATCCATAAAACCCTGACAAGCTATGACAGCATGTGGATCGACCATGATAGTTCAAGGGAGCTTGAATAGCTTGTTGCTTGTAATTTACATCATGTATCTAAAAATCCTCAAGGTGTTACGTGATAAGGTCCAAAATCACAAACCAGTATACACCTGATACAAAAACAAACTACCCCTTAAACAGTACAAAGTTCATTTGAAAAGTAAATCAGTAGCTATCATGGAGTTGGTGTTAATTTCTCAAGTGGTATAGATTCTGCAAGGTGTCTTCCTTTCTAATATTAAAAATAATCCCCATCACTCCACACATCACTCATGAGACATATCAGAGTAATACAGTTTACAAAAGCTTTCATGAATGAAGTGCTACATCTTGCATCATCCATATGATCTGCTCAACACCCATTAGTGATGCACATGTGACCCCGTCCTCCCAAAACAACAAAAAAACAAAAATGAATATCAAGAGTCAACACATTTTACCTAGTCAGTTTACATGGTCAGTTGTAAAAAAAAATGTCCTAATCATGACGCGAAATATTTATCTGAAATTATATTGCTTAGTTCATCGCCAAAAAATATTTTTGTTAAATTGTTTATCATGGTCTGTAGACTTTAATTACGGCCGTGGTCGTGGTCTACTATTAGAAACATGAGTAAAATAGTTGGATGATTTAGCGTAAACTGGAATACAAATATATTACGTTTTTATTTATAAACGCGTTCCAAAACGTAAGCTAACAATATCCTGTTTCTGATTACAAAACAGCCACATCCTGTTCCTGATTACAAAACAACCACAGTGTACTAGTTAAAAATATACTACGACACACGGCAAAACAAATTAAAAATGAAAGTATCAGATCGTCA
The DNA here is from genome assembly GCA_036245525.1 of Semisulcospira habei. NCBI lineage: Eukaryota > Metazoa > Mollusca > Gastropoda > Semisulcospiridae > Semisulcospira > Semisulcospira habei. Next base: position 178,832,482 of record BTPG01000004.1, read on the forward strand.
AACAAAGACCGACAATAAAAAATATTTTTAAAAAATTATGACCTACAAAGCTAGTAGAAAATTTAACAGTGAACTCAGTCAAACGATATAATTAAAGTGCTATATTTACACACCAAAATCACCCAAACCGATGATGATCGTTTTGTTTTGCTGGGATAGCTGCCATTGCTCAACATTTGCTAAGGGAAGTCACTCTTAGCACTCGTTCTCTCTCGGATCAGTATTGGCACGGCATGCGTCAGACTGTCACGTCTCTCCGCGCGGGTGAAGTCTTCATCGCCTCTTTCCAACGTGAAACGTGAATGTCATTTATGGGCATTCGCACGATGATTCGTGAATCTGCTGCAAATGAAATCAATCGACCAAACCGCCCAGCTCGCCCCCCCCCCCCCCCCAAAAAAAAAAAAAAAAAAAAAAAGTCAGTATCATTATCAGCCTGATTTGTAAATGTAACGGCTTTCTCATCCGCTCAGTCAGCTCAGTAGAGCCTGTCGCTGGTTAAAAACATCGTCGCATGTGACTGCAGAATGAATCATTTTCCTGTCGTAGTTTCACGGAGTCGCTGTGACGACAAGTCAGTCGCGGTGCCATGAGTGGCGGCCGGCCCGCGGCCTTGGAATTATCATGGTCGATCCATCTCCTGCAACTGTGCATAGTCACATTAGCGGATCACAGTGACTCCGGCCTCCAATTCAACTCATGTTGGGACCGACTCAGTAGTTATGATGGTCGCGCGAACACTACTAACAAAACTGAAACGGACCTATGCCGATAATGACTCGAGTCAGTGAGCGCATGGAGTGTACATAGCTGTAATCTCTCGGCTCTCTCAGTCTTTAGAGTCCGAAATAGGCTCAGGCGGTTAAACGTCGGAGCAGGAGAGCGAAGGGAATCGCCGGGTCGTGGGTTCGAATCCCGTCCCGGCCCCGGTAGCTGGACTCACAATCCAGGGGGAAAACCCGGATTTGTTCAATAGCATGTCCGTTGAAAGGTCCTGGTAAATCAAAGTGGCACAGTTGGAGTGCACCTGAGTTGATCAGTGTTCAGGTCGTACTCCATAGGCAATAGATTTCCCTGTCCCCCATAACCCGCCCGTCAGGGCCGTCCATGATCACCTCGGTACTGTGGACGTTAAATCCGAACTAACCAACCAATCTCTCAGTCTCTCTCTCTCTCTTGTGTGCAAGTGTGCGTGTGCAGTACGTGTATATAGAGAGTGGCGTGCTCAAATGTGCATGCGTTATGTATGCGTATTAGGTTGTGTGTATTCTTATTATATTATTTTAATATAGTTAAACCTCACAACATGTCATTATGCCCGACCAGTAAAGTTGGTAATATGTCACTTCAGTCCCCCTTACATTTTTTTAAAAATTAATTTCTTCTTCAGTCTTCATTCTTGGCTTGTGCTGTGTCATGTAGTTTTTTCAAGTCATTTCGCTTTTCAGTAGTAGAATACAATTAGTGCGATAGTAGCTCTGTAATCAGTAGATTAGCAACGGCAAGTTCGAAAAATGGTTGTCACTACCAAAACTTTTACCGTTGTCAAATAAAGGATCATTGTCATTGTTCATTCTCTCTCTCTCTCTCTCTCTCTCTCTCTCTCTCCGGCTCTCTCTCTCTCACCCCACCCCTCAGTTTTGTCGACCCCCTTGGCCCCCGCGAACCCTTACTTCCCTTCCCCATGTTCCGGCTCAGCGGTACCGGCACCGCCGTCTCAGCAGTGAGAGTCGGTTGGCGGCGACTGACTCAGCCGGCGCGCGTGTTGCATTCTCAGTCAGTGTCTGCATAACTTATAAGCGAGGTAACTACGTCAGAAGTCAAAACGTCACTCATTTTCTCTCGATTTTACGTCAACGCATCATTTCGAAACACGTAATCAGCGAAGTGATGTACACTTTCCGCCATCGGGTGTGTCTCGCTCTTGGCCTCTGAGGCACTACAGTGACTAGTGAATTTGACGCCACTGCGACTGAGCTAGAAATACATATTATTACATAGGTCTGTAGTGGCCGCGACAAGTCAAATGCTTATTATTATTTTATTCCGGAGTTCCGTGGCTGAGGTTTGAGGTGAGGAGAACTGATTCCGTGAATCACTGATTTAATCTGCTTTCAGTTTCTTCAGTGATAATTATCAGTCCTATTCCAGTGACAGGGCTGACTCCGCGTGGAGGCCGGACGTTCAGTGTTTCTCCGAAATCCAGACCACCAAAAGGTTACTGCCGAGGGTGTAAATTGCAAGGAGAATCACCAATAAAGCAAGAAACAAGCTTAGGAAGGACAAGTACAACCGTGACACAGTTGTGGTGTATTTGCGGTCATCGATTTCTTATCGCTTAGTCAGTCTCCAGGTTTATCACAACTTAGGATTGCCAGAGCAACTACACATCAAAATGGACGTTTCTGACTGCCATGCTCAAGGACATGGAAAAAAAGAACGTTAGAACACGGACATAGTGACAAACAGATTTCCCGGCCTCCGGCGGCTGAAGATTTCTCAGTGGCTAGCAGCGTGTGTAAGACTTACCGCCAGTGATACACAGGCAGTTTGCAACGGCGTGGCTTCAGTTTTCAATATCTGAATCCGGCAGCGGCCAGGACTGAGACGGAAGGAATGTATCTCAAGGTTAGTCAAGTTGATCCCACCGTCAGTGGGCTCTACGGTCCCGCAACCGTCCTCACTAAGACGCATTCCGTCATCGTAGCCAGTGGTCTGTCTCAGTTCCAATGCTAGTCCGTCTGAAAAGAATGTCCGCCAAGGTTGAGTGTGCACTGAGTGGGTGATAGAACGTGCCACCTGGTTGTCTCCTTCGATTCGCTACCGCTGAATCTGGAAGGAGACAACCATTGCGAAATCGCGGCGGAATCTCAGTGTTTGGTCCCACTGACAGGTCACGGTATACATTTAAATTGGGAAGTTGAGAGGCCCCGTGTTTTTACAAATAATGTTTGCCTTGTTTGAAAATTTGCAGTTGGGCTGAATGTGGGAATTTGCTGGAAATTCACCTGTGGTTAGCTGAGAGGAGACATGTTTGGTGCTTTGATTCATACCATCCTGAGCTTATCCAGTGGACATTTGTGGGCCTATGTCAGTTTGAGTTGCCTTTGACGTAGTGATTTGAGGGGCACGCTGATTTCAGCTGTGCTTGGGTGTGGGGTTGGTAAGGAACCAGTTTCATAGCCAAGAAATGAGACGGGTCATGTGCTGTTTTTTTTTTGTTTTTTTTTATTTTGTGCATGGCAAGTGTGCAGCCGGTGGGCGGTAGTGTTTTTTTAGGGAATTGAACAATTAGGGGATGACTGGGACTGACTAAGGCTAAGAGACTGGACAGTACGGAAACAGCACTGTGGCTTGGCGGCGTCGACCCAACCTCAGTCGGCCAAAGTGAGGTTGGGACCTAACCGTGACAGACTTGAATCGCTGTTGTCGCGCCGCTGTCGCGCCATGTAATATATATGGAAACACTCATTCATTAACTCTAAGTTTTCGATTTGTGTCGCCACCGCTTTTGCGCAGCTCAAGCTTCGCGTACCCAGCCGGTGCTCAAAGGTCATCGGGCTGCCGACGACGCGGGCCGCCGTTCCCAGCCCGCGCACAACCCAGGATTTCAGTTCACTGCGTTTCCGTCGCCGAGCGCTATCGCCAGTAGCCGCGAGATTCGAATTGATGAAATTTTGAGATTCATCAGGGCTCTGCCACGGCATGTATTAAGTTAACCGGTCATTTAGCGCCCCAGCGGGAGATGGCGGCGGGTCGACCATGATAATTTAAGGGTAGTGCCAGATTACTTTACCCTCGGATGACGCCAAGCGCTAATCTGGCATTACCTTTGAGTTATCATGGTCGATCCATCTCCTGCAACTGGTAGATAGTCTTTAGTTGACACCTCCAAAATTGGACTCGGAAATCGGCCTAGGGGTTAAATCAGTTAGACGTCATCACCACTAACCATAACAACTGACAACCATCGCCATAACTTGACTGAATTATAATAACGTTATCATCACCAGTTACACCCCCCCCCCCCCAACCCCCACCCCCACCCCAACTCCCCCCCCCCCACCCACCCACCCCCCCCCCCCCCAAAAAAAAAAATCACTGAGCAACGCACGAATACATGTAAATGGGTTCCAGGGCTGAAAGTGGTCGTGAGTGATGCACTGAGGGTCCCTGAGCAGCCGCTGCAATGACAAGGGCCGCCAACGACGTGACGGGCAAGTCCAACTTTCACGCAAATCTCGACCGCGAAGCACGCATGATAAGCCTGGGGTTGGCTCTGGGCTTGACAGCCTTCGTATGGTTCATAGTGATAGTTTCGTGGAAGGTGATGGAATGGAGACAAAACAGTCGCCGTGAGTCGAACCAGCCGCGCGCGACAGGGAGAGGACGTGGTGTCCACAGTGACGTCTCACGGTCAAAAGACGTCTCAGGCGCGACAGTAACTAGTGCCGCTGGCAGTGCGGCAAGCCAACGCGGCTGCAGGTAATTCCGACATAAGAGAACTAGAAAACCACACTGGTTGTCTGCCTCGATTCGCTGCGCTGACCAGCGCAGCAAATCGAAGCAGACAACCTGTGTGCCAGAGAATCTCACCCCCTACCCACCCCCCCCCCCCCCCCCCCCCCCCCGAAAAAAAGAAAGAAAAGAAAATCAATCAAAAGCAACCCACAACCGTGAAAACAACCAAACCAACGGCAAACAGACCAACTCCTCCAACCACCCCGCCTCCCTCCACCACTACCACAGACAACAAGATGGAAAGAAAAACCAAACAAAACTCAAACCACACACACGCACACACCAAAGAAACAGTATCAGTGTTGGAATTTTGTCACACGTGTGATAGCAAAAGTGAGTTTACGTGGGGGGGGGGGGGGGGGGGTGGGGGGGGGGGGGTCATCTTTTTTCGTCCGTCGTCTGTCTGTCTGTGGTAAACGATAACATTGGCATACACTTCATACTAGACTAGCCATACTAATTTGAAAGGCCTCTCTCAAAGGTGTAGGTCACAGAGAGGTCAATAATAGTGTTTTGTTTTTGTTTTTTTAATTGTTGATTAGACAAAAATAATGATCTGTCCAATTTTTTTTTCAACGTCAAAGCCAAACTTGATACAAATAAACCTTTTTGGCTCACGTGTTCTGGGTCAGTGGTCGTCCGTCCGCCGTCATATGTGGTAAAAACATTAACGTTCGCATTTTCTCGGAGGCTATTCAAGCCACAGTCTTCAAACTTGGCCCAAGGATACTTTGTGGCAAGAACTTTTTAAACATACCAAGTTGAGTGACCTCTTTCAAAGGTCAAGGTCACAGGGAATCAGGAAATAGGCAAAATACACACAACAAAATTGCCATATTTTGACAAAATTGATTTTTTTTTTTCAAATACTACTCACAACTTCAAACCCAACCTTGATACAAGATGCATGATGGTAAGACCTTTCTATGCATATTAATTTGGTTGACCCAACTGGAAGGTCGAGGGCCAAGAAAACCCAGGAAATATGTTAAAAAATATGTACTTTGATAAAGATGTTTTTCTCAAATACTATTCACAACTTCAAACCCAAACTTGATACAGAGATACCTGATGGTAAGACCTTCCTATGCATACTCATCTGGATGATCTCTCAGAAAGGTCAAGGGTCACAGGAGATCAGGAAATAGGTCACAAATAGTAATTTTGACAATTGTTTTTCCCAAATACTGTTTACAACTTTCATCCCAAAACTGGTACAGAGATACCTGATGATAAGACCTTCCTATACGCGCTAAGTTTGGAAAGGTGAAGGGTCACAAGAGATCAGCAAATGATGTGAAAAATGGTTATGTTTTGTTAGAAGTTTAGTTTTTAACCAGGATTTTTGCAAAACTTTTCAATCAAATTTGGCAAAAGGCAGCTGATGACCTTTTTATGCATACTAATTTGGTTCACTACCGGAAAAGGTTAAGGTCATGGGAGGTTGACAAAAGTGAAAAATGCATAAATGTTGAGAAAACATGTATTTTGTGGGTACATACAAATGACAACCCTTTCCTTACTTTATGTTAGAACACTTGAACACTTGCTTATTTAAGTGACCTCTTGGAAGGTCAAGGTCACAAACGTAATTATTTGGATCGGTCATGCACATGAGCCTTGAGGGCTTTGCCATTCTTGTTTTGTTTGTGCTTTAAGAGGATAACCCAATGGAGAGAGAAACACGTTTAAAAACGACAGTTACAACACAATTTATTAATATTTCAGGTTCAGACCCTTTCTCATATTCATAAATAGACATACAAACTAGTAAACAATTTACTAGTTTACAATAGGGCAGATAAAAAAGGAGGAGGTGTAGCCATCTACACCAAGACCGACCTAGCAATTACAGAAATCACCCTAACACTAAACCCACAAATAGAGGCCATAATAGGAGAAATAACCACACCAACAAACCGCAAACTAAAAATAGTAAACGTCTACATCCCCAACGAGAGGGCCTATAGTCAAATATCAGTAGAGAATCTCAAAGAACTACTACTAGCAGGGGACATAGTGGTCGGAGACTTTAACGCCAAAAGCCCCCAATGGGATGAAAACCAAACAACATTAGATACAGCGGGGGAAAAAACTAGAACTAGCCATAAACGAGACACAGAGATGTATTCTAAATACGGGCGAACCCACCCAAATGTTCGCTCTGGGCAACGCAGATATTATGAACACCCTCGACATAGCAGTTGCCACCAACATTCGCAGTCGAAGCACAGTGGCAAGTAAATAGCGATAACCTAGGGAGCGACCACTTCCCCCCACTGATAACTATCAACGACAAAGAATCCCCGCTACCACCAAACACCGGGGCCCCACAAAGAATCAACACCACACGAACAGACTGGGCCAAATACCACGAACTAACTAGGTTCACCACAAGTTGGGATGATAGGCATAACATAGACAATAAGACGGCCCATATCACAGACCACATTATCCGATCGATCAAGGAGTGCACACCTGTCTGCAGATCGGAAAATGGGAGACCAGGGAAATCCTGGTGGAACAAAGCCTGTGATCGCGAAGTAAAAACAGGAAAAGAAAACTCCAAATGTGGAAAAAACACAAAACGCCCGAAAACCGAATAGAATACAAACGTGCCAAAGCCATAGCAGACCGAACTGTCAAAGAGGCGAAAAAGGCAGACTGGCATGCCTTCACTGAATCGATCAACACAAAAACTATGATCAAAGAAAGTTGGGATAAAATCAAAGCCATTAATAACGGCCCAAGAGCCAATATGCCATCTCTAAAAACAGAAAATAAAGTGTATGCCACCGACCAGGACAAAGCCGACCTGCTAGCCCACACCTTTAGTCAAGCTGGCAGTTCCAACGACAACTTCACCCCGGAATTACGGGACCTTAAACCCCACCTAAGCACATGCTTCGAACAACCAACACAGAAGAATAATTACGAACTAGACAGCGAAATCAGTAACCCTCCTAGAACTGACCCAAGCCCTAAGGCAAAGCCCCCGGCATAGACTTAATTACATACGAAATGATTCAAAGAAGCCACCCCTCCATGAAACAAGCCATAATCTCCCTCTTCAACGACATCAGTCTACTCCAAAGGGGAATTTCCCACACAGTGGAAGAAAGCAGTAGTCTTCCCCCTCCCCAAACCAGAAAAACCAACATACCAACCAGATAGTTATAGGCCCATCGCACTAACATCTCAAAAATACTCAAATACAGACTCATGTCATACTGCGACAAACACCACATCCTACCCCCCCCCCCCCCTCCCCCCCCCCCCCCCCCCCCCTCAGCAAAGCGGATTCAGGAAAAAACGCAGCACACTCGACCACCTAACCACTCTACAACAAGAGATACTAAATACTCACCGAGAGAGAGGAACAGAACTCGTAGGAATTTTCTTAGATATAGAAAAGCTTACAACATGGTTAGACACGATAAACTACTTAGTAGATTGGGCGACCTAGGAGTATCCAACAAAATGTACAACTTTGTGAAATCCTTCCTGGCCGACCGGCGAATAACAGTTAAAATAGGCAATGCGTTATCAAGGGAGCACACCCTAGAAAACGGAGTACCACAAGGATCCCCCCACCCGGGTCTGCCCTGGGGGACTTGGGTGGGATTAACTACTTTTTAGTTCCCAGGGTCACCCTGGTCAGCCCCACAGGGTGGGTTTTCCCCTCTATTCTGGGGCATGTGTTTCTGTCTACCCTTGGTCCATTCACCTGTATTTTTCTTTTTTAAACTCTCCCTACTGTCTGCGCTGCCTGTAGCTCTTAGTATTGGATGTGTGTTGCAATATGGTCTTAGGTTTATTTAGCGTATTAGACCGGCTGGTGACATACATTCAATATTCTGTTTAGTTTATTTTTTGTAAGCAGTGCAGGCACGTCCTGAGAAAGTCTTGTTGCTGTCGGGACGTTAAGCAATGTACATCCAACCAACCAACCACAAGGATCGGTACTCAGCCCCCTCCTATTCACACTCCTACTCACAGGCCTACAACACGTTGTCAGGCACAACAAAATAATGCAATTCGCAGACGACACCTCACTAATAGGAAAAATTAAGAGTAGACAAGGAAATTTCAACTGGGAACTAGTAGGATTCCAAGAATTCCAACAAGATCTGACAAGAATAGAAAATTGGCTAGTAAGAGCAGGCCTAAAAAAAGATTTCCCCCATAAAACCCAAGCAATCATCTTCAAAACCAACCGCAGCTACAAATACCAAATAAGAGTCCCCACCCCCAAATTACAAATTGGTAAGATAGACATAGAATACCGCCCAAAAATCAAGTTCCTAGGAGTAGTTTAAATATGCCAGTCGGCCAGAAAGGAATAAACCTAATGCGCAAGGTCAGCGAAGCAGACTGGGGCACCGACCCCAAATCGCTCCTAAACCTCTACCACGCCTTTGTAATGTTCAGGCTACTCTACGCAGCCCCACTCCTTACCAACGTAAACAAAACCCAAACCAAAAAATTGATGTCAGTACAAGCAGACGCCCTGAAGGTTGTCCTGGGGGTCACTAGACACACCCCCAACCTGCTTGTGCCGGCAAAATGTGGTAAAAAACCCATAACACTAATAATAATGGAAAGGGCAGCTAACCAATACTACAAAATAATATGCATGCCGGAAGACCATCCGGCCAAGCTCACCCTCACCTCCAACCACAAGCCCATAAGGCAACCCACCCAAACACCACAAATAAAAACCGAGATCCAAAAGCTGGAGTTGAGGACGCGATAAACCTCAAATTACCAAATAGAACACCAAATCCACAAATAACAACACCTCCATAAAAACTCCCACAAATAGAGGTAGACCTGGACCTCACTAAATATCAGAAAGCAACAGACGGGCCCAAAATAAAGATTGAGTTCGACATTAACTACCTACAGTAACTATGCACTCATCTACACAGACGGGTCACACGACCCAACCACCCACGCAACCGGACTAGGTATCCACGTCCCCAACAAATCGGATCGAGCCATAAAACTACCGGACATCGGTCTTCACAGCAGAGCTCACGGCAATCCTAGGAGCCATTAAAGCAATCACGGCTGACCTACAGAAAGCCAAGTACATACTCATAGTGACAGACTCCCTATCAGCAATACAGGCGATTCAGAACCTAGACTCGTTCAGGGAAGATCTAACATACCTGATCAGACTCAGAGCAGCAGAACTCGCAGAGCGCGGTCAGACGGTCAAATTAATGTGGGTCCCCTCCCACGTAGGAATCCCAGGCAACGAACGAGCAGATAAGATAGTGAAGAAAGGCCTCGACCAAGAATCGACCTTCTTCAACCTACCCCTCTCAGCAAACGAACGGTCGAATGCCCTCCGGCCCGGCCTTCCAAAACCTATGGGCCAAAGAATTCCACCACTCCAAAACTGAGGTAGACGCAAGAACCTCACGAGGGTACTTAACAACACACCTACCCTCCTCCTAGGAAAGAGAAAAGATCAGTCAAGACTAGCAAGAATCCGTTTGGGGGGCGAGAGATACCTAGTCCCCCCCCCCCCCCAACCCAATAGTATGCACATGTGGCCAAATACTCACGACAGAACACGTACTACTGGATTGTCCGAACATAGACCAAACCAGAACCCTGCTAGCAGATAAATTCAACACACCCCTCACCCTAGAAGGCCTCGTTAACCCCGACCCGAAAACATGGTCCACCACCACCAAATACACGATACACCTACTTAACAAACACCCACTAGTTAAGTACATCCGGCTAACCAAACCACACCACGAACCTACCAACCCCCTCCCACAGCACCGAGGGCTCATAATCCATGTTCATGGCGAAAAGTTCGGGGGTTAGCTCTCGTCGTCCGAGCCCCCCCCCCCCCCCCCCCCCCGGAGTGCTCAAACATAGATAGGCTCCCGGTTGGGCACAACGGGTGTAACAATGAACTGAAAGAGGAGAAAGAATGAGTGCGTGAAAGGCAATACAAAAAGGAAGAACGAGAAGAGAGATTGAAGGGGTCCCCCACCATCAGTCATCCCCCACCATCGACCATGGCCAAGCACCCGCCCCCCCAGCCCCCCCCCCCCCCCCCTCTTCCATCAACCCCCGCGGTAATAAAACGTTCCCCACTCCACATCATGACCATTCTGCCCACTCCCATCACAACCACCCCGCCCGGGCAGCCCAGCCGGGGCGCTCAAAGATAGCTCCCCAAACAGTGGGAAGCCCTCCCGAGTCAGGTCTCCCAGAACTGCCCGGTGCCTGCTCTCACGTCCCCACCCCCATAGCCTCTTGTACTCTATCCACTCCGGGAACGCCCTCCCAAACCCCGTCGCCCCCTCGATAAAGGCCGGGGGGGGGGGGGGGGGGGGGGGCGGGGCGGGGGAGGATTTGATTGATTGTAGATTGCTTTACGTCCCGCAAGCGACAAAGGCCTTCTCAGGACGTGCCTGCGCTAAATGAAGAAAAGAACTGCAAGGAGCGCAGACAGGAGGGAGAATTTCAGAAGAAAAATACAGATGAATGGACCAGAAAGACAGAAATACAAACCCCCAAAAGAGTAGAACCCACCTTGCAGGGGTTAGACAAGGTGACCCTAGGAACTAAAAAGTAGACAACCCCACCAAGTCCCCTAGGGCAGACCCGGTGGGGGGGGGGGGGGGGGGGGGGGGGGGAGGGGAGAGGGAGAACCCATCACCTCCCACCCCTTCATCTCATGGCCCGAGCACACGCCCCCCCCCCCCTCCCCCCCCCACCCTGATAATAAAGTCATCTCACCTTCATACCCCCCCCCAACCCCCTCTTTTTTTTCTCTCTCTCTTTTTTTTTTTAAATTTTTTCCCCGCGGCCGGGGGGCTCCTGCGACCTTCCCAGGCCTCGAGAGTCGCGGGGTGTCCCACCAGAGCCGGGGAAACACGTCCCACAACTCCCAACCCTACCCGGAGGGGGCAGGGACCCGGGGAGCTCCGCGGTGGCCGCACCAAGGCTGACAGCACCACGGCGGGCCGGGTTCGGAAACCGCGGCCCACCCCGATGAGTCCCGGCCCCACACTGGGCCCCGCGGGGCTAACCTGGGACAGACCCAGGGAGGAATATAGGGGGAGAAACTAGAGAGCAGGCAAATCCGGGCGGCTGGAGCCCAGCCTGAACAGAGAGGGGGCCAAACACTTAAATAACATAGGCCCGAATAAAGGAGGTTTAGCATCCATCGTCAATGCACTCCTTATAAACATAGATAATGGGTGGTGCCCTATGCGCAGGATGACGCCCTCCTAGAGTCACGCGGCCCCTCCCCACTTACTCTCAAACTATCCACTAGCGAAGTGTTGCCGTGGCCGACAGGGCCGAACAGCAAACACAGGTCACCCCCATCACCATTTCACCTCATGGTCCCGCACCCGCCCCACCTCCCCATGGATAATAAAAGTTATCACATTATCCTCATCATCACCAATCACCCGGTCCCTGGTCGCCCCCTCTTCCCCCCTCCCCCCCCCCCCCCAACGGATGGGCCCCCCGGTCCGGCGGAGGCCACCACCGGGCTCGGGGGGTCCGTTCGGGCGTTGGGGAGGGGAGGGGGCCCAGGAACCACCCATCACATCACCCTTTTTTCTTTTTGTTCAGTTTTTGTCCTTACACGTTACTTTCCTTTATTTTTCCGCCCTCGGTACGTTAAGAGAGAGTTCGAGGGAAAACCCCCTCAAAGGTATCATACCGGGAGGCCTTTTGACCAAACTGCCCTCCTCCTAGCGGAAGAATGGCCCCGGGGGCCGGCGGCGGGCACCTGAGCCCCCCCCCCCCCCCTCCCGAGATCCTCGGTGGGGCGCGCCTGGGGGCCGGCGGCCGGCTCCGGGGTCCGTTTCCTCCATATTGGGCCGTAGAGGAGGACACTCCTGGAAGGTCCACTCTGCAGGACAGGGGGGTTAGACAACCCAGGGGGGCGAGGTACCTTAGATGGCACTCTGACACCGCGTGACTCCCCGCTCGCCTGCGTACGGTGACAACCAATCAAAATAAATATGGTACCCAGGGAGGTTTAGCATCCTTCGTCCATGCACTCCCTGAGCGGCAATGGAGGGTACAACACCCCCTCTAGAGAAAAACAGAAATACGTATAGAGGGGGGGGGGGGGGGTAGTAAAAATCAACCCCCCTCAAACAATAAGGGAAAGTAGGGTGCGGGCCTAAAAAACCGGGCCCGTTGGGACTGTGCCTCCATGGGATGAAATTGGAACCAACACCACAGACGTACAAAGACAGGATTACAAGCTTGCCCCCCAACGACCCAACCTCCCAAGGCGCGGACAGGCATGACGAAGGGATGAGTACAAAATGATGCGCGGGCATCAGCGACGACCAGACAGAACATAGACCCCCACCACCCCCCCTGGACGAAATCAGCGAGAGCTGGACGTCCTTCAATGCAAAATTAGCATATCATAGCTAAACAATGTACAGCTTATCCTTTCATAGACGTCGGAAGACTGCAACAAGGTCCTTTTTCAAAATAGACATATCGTAAAAACAAGTGCATAATTTGCAACTTACCTTCCACGGGGCGGATCATTGACTTCGGGGGGGGGGATGTCCAACTTTTTGTTTGGGACCTTGAACCTGATAAAAAGGCCTCTCCGACGCTAGACCTTGCGGGCTTACAGGGGCCGCAAAATAGAAAAGCGGGGTGTGGTTGGGGGTTGGGAGGAGGGTGGTGGTGGAGAGAAGAAGGTGCGTGCATGTTATAATAAGACTCTCACTGTTCGCCAAAACATCAAACAACAGGGGGGGGGGGGGGGGGGGGGGCATGTGTGACAACTCGTCAAAATTTTAAACTTGGGGGAGGGGGAGACCGAGGGGGTTCTAAACACCCCAAAAGGGACCTTATATCATTTTTAAAGAGATTGGGTCGGGGAGGTGGGGGGGGGGGGGGGGAGGGGTTTCGGAACCCCTGGCCCCACCCCCACCCCTCATCCGCCCGTCTTCTTCCTTGCTTCATCCCCGGCCGTCGCAAAGATAAGCTGCAAGTAGTGTAGTATTATTAAGTAGTGTACTTGAATGTATTTCTATTATTTAAAAAAAAAACAATACATTGTGATGTAACTGTCATTTCTAAGCGACGCCCCAATGTGCACGAGGCCATCGTCCTCTGTTGGCCCGCGCATGGCCAACGGCGGCCCGATGACCATGTGCACATTGGGGCGTTTCTTTATCTGGTGGGTCGTTCTCTGCATTTTACACCAATGTCCGTCACCTTTTGCGTCTGGATTTGTATGTTAAGGACTACTGCTGCCCCTGCCGAGGAACAAGCAGAATCCAGCGTTCAATGTAGTGAGAGTGTCGCTATGCGCTCGGGCCGAATGCCTTCACAAACAGGCAGTACTGGTAGTGGGCTGTCTCTGTTGCAGTCCGGGTCTTATTTGTATTCATCAGTGAGTGCATCTGAAAGCCGCACGCCCTACCTCAATTTCGGCATCAAGCCTCTGGTAAAGAAGCCTCCGGACGATGATAGCCGCATCTCCTTTCTCCATCTCGGCCTGAAGAGTGCGGGCCCTAGGAAGCAGTCTCAATAAAATACTTGTACTATGACCTCTGTCAAGCTATGCTTAACTGATTCAAGACGTGCCGCCTCCGGATACGCGGCTTTAAGCCGCGTATCCGGAGACGGCACGTCTCTCGAGTGAGTTAAGAGTCAACACCTCAGGTCACAGCTTCAGTTTATACTCAAAAAGTCTGTGAGGCTGTGAACAAGACAGAGTGATCTGGTGCACAGGTAACACTGAAACAGTGTCTTTCGCGCGCATAGATCAACCCCTTCACTGCTAGTGGCTATCTAAGAAACCATTATTAGTACACTGTTCTACTGTACTGATGTACATGTGATTGTACAGTGGTACCCCCCTCCCCTCCCCATCCGGTACTGCCCATACGTGTTGCATGTGCTGTAAAACCAAATGCAAACCAGAAAAAAAAACACCTGTTGACACCCTAGTTCGAAGCAAACAAATAGTTAATTAACCCATGTAGCCCAGATGCACTACACCAGAAGATGAATCAACTATGATAATCAAGGGTAGTGGTAGATTAGCTGGGCACCGAGCTAATCTGGCACGACCCTTTACTTATCATGATCGATCCATTACCTGCATATGGTTCAGTTAGGTGACCCTTCAAAATTGTTGGAAATGCGGCCTTGGGATTAATCGGGTTAAAGAGGACGGCAAGAGGTATACAACCTCGGATCTAAGCCTCTTGCATTTGTGTCATTTTGTGTTCCGGCAGCAGTGGAGGGGTTAACGCCAAGGGGCGGGGTTAAAGCTGTGTCCTTATTCAGTCAGGTCACCACTTTACTTCATCTATGCCGCCGAGTCGTGTGGCTGTTGACAAAAGATTACATTAACTTCTCACGGTGCAACAAAAAGTGCCATGTGAAACTTGTTCATGTTACAAATTTATACGAGTAACAATTTAAAAAATATGTGTACATGTATAAGCATCATACACACACAAAAAAAAATTAAAAAAATAAATTGGTCGGAATCTGCCTCTGAAAGCTTTGTTAACTCTCGGAACTAAATGGAAGTCATGGAGTTCTGGGAGTTTAACCCATTTAGCCCCAAGTCTCTACAGCAGGAGATGGACTGACCATGATAATTCAAGGGTAGTGCCAGATGAGCTTGGCACTACCCTTGAATTATCATGGTCAATCCATCTCCTTCAACTGGTACACAGTCATTAGGCAACACCTCCAAATTTGAGAAATGGGATTGGGGCTAAAAGGGTTAAGAGATAATGTTATATAACAGACATTTCCCATATATATATTTATAGTGTTCCCATGCAATATAGTAAAAACTAACATTTTTGTAAAGAAAAACAAACTGGTCATTCATTATATGACTGCGTTTTGATGCTTTCTTCTCAAGGGGACTACGGGCAAATCCTGCTGTGGTTCCAGGTTTCGTCAGAAAACAGGGCGGGGGGGGGGGGGGGGGGGGGGGGGGGGGGGGGAGAGGAAATCAACCGCATCAAAACATGATTTTGCTGCAGAATGTGACCTATGTGAACACATGTAAACACCAGAATGTAAAGATACCTTGTCAGTGAAGTCGCCCGATTCAGCGCACAAGCTGTGGCTGAGACATGTCTTTCACAATGCTATTTTTCAACCTCTTCCATTCCACTATCTTGTCAGTGGAACTGAACAGGCAACATTAACCCTTTCATTCTGAGACACTATTGCTTGAAATAAATGTGATATGATAGTTCGAGGGTGGTGCCAGAATAGCTTGGCGCCTGAGGTGCCAAACTATTCTGGCACCAACCTTGAACTAAAATGTTTGCTCTAACCTGTAATGTAGCCTTCATAGGACAATAAGCAACTTGTTAAAAGTCAGCCTCAGGATGTAATGGGTTAAGTCAACTGGAATAGATGATTTCCATAAATCAGAAGTAGGTAAAAAAAAACCTGCGTCTTTCGATGCAAACATTGGATTAATAGCCCAGACAAACCATCTTCTAATCTGTAATGCAGTCTTCATAGGACAATATACAAATTTGAACAGTTCAGCTAAAGGATGTAATGGGGTAATTATATACATCAATACACACAGAACAAACGCATCCACTGCGCATTTAAGGGCACATGGACATCCCCATGTTCCCCTGCATGCACACTGGATGCGTTTTCACAGTGTCACGTACATGTGCACAGTGTGCGTCGATGAGTTTTGATGACCCATATGTGCACCATTTCCTAAACCCATTTAACCCCGATGCACTACAACAAGAGATGGATCGACCATGATAATTGAACGGTAGAGCCAGATTAGCTTGCCGCCTGATGGCGCCAAGCTAATCTAGCACTACCCTTGAATTATCATGAGTGATCCTTCTCCTGCAACTAGTACAGTCATTAGGTGACACCTCCAAAATGCGGCTGTAGGGTTAACCCTTTTTTTAGCCCCAAGGTCCCATTTCTAAATTTTTGGAAGTGTTACTATGTACCAGTTGCAGGAGATGGATTGACCATGATAATTCAAGGGCAGTGCCCTACCACTACCCTTGAATTATCATGGTCACGCCATCCCCTGCTGTCGGGATCCAGGGCTAAAAGGGTTAAATGGGTTGACCATCTGTGCCCGTTTGTGCTTATTGTTCCCCATATTGAACAACTTAATGCGTCTCTGGAAAAACGTTGGGCTCATAGGGAAAGGTTTGCCGACAAATTACACTTAAACAGCTGGATATGGAGGGACCATGACAGTTCAAGGATAGTGCCAGATTAGCTCGACACATACCGAGGTACCAAGCTAATCTGGTGCCACCCTCAACTCATTCTGCCCGCGACACACCACAGCAAGATATGGCTCCACCATGATAGTTCAAGGGTGGTGCCAGAATAGCCTGGCGCCTATAGGTGCCAAGGTATTCCTGACACCACCCTTGAACTGTCATGGTCGATCTGTCTCCTGAATGGTAATGCAGTCCTGATAGGATAACTCCAAAATGTGGGTATTTCGTACCTCGGCCACAATGAGTGACAATTTCATGCAAAGGTTGTACACAGCTGAAAACTGTCATGACATGGGTGAAAACTGATACTGACAAAAGTAGTTTAACCTTTGGGTGTCAGCAGCGATAGCAAAAGTGAGTCTGTGTAAGGGGGCCATTTGCCGCCTGTCCGACGTCCGTGGTAAACTTTAACATTGGCATTTTCTTGGAGACTATTCAAGCCTCAGACATCAAACTTGGCCCAAGGGTACTTTGTCGTAAAACCTTTCTAAACATACCAATTTCAGTGACCTCTCAGAGGGTCCAGAAAGGGGTAAAAAAAAGAAGAAAAAGCCATACATTGACATAAATTGTTTCTCAGCAAATACTATTTTCACCTTCAAACCCAAACTTGTTACAGAGATGTCTGATGTTATGGCCTTTCTGTGCATTCTAATTTTGATGACCACTAAGAAAGTTCAAGGGTCACAGGAGGTCGGCAAATGTGTGAAAAATGCCAGTTTTAATAGAATTGTAGTTTTTATCAAAGTTTTTGCCAACTTTTTTGGGCCATAACGGCTTTACCTTTCTTGTTTCAATAAATTTTTGGTTTTGAAGTTCAAAAACAATAATGCTTTACTTGCTATTCATTTCGACACAAATGTCTTAAATCTTAAACTCCCAGAACTAAATGATTTACATTCTATGCAATGAAAGTCATTTAGTTCTGGGAGTTTAGAGTTAAAAGGATGTGTTTGGATGACTGGTGAATGTTACAATCTACAGCATCAGACATATCACACACAGACACCAACACACACCCACACAAAAAAACTAACACACACCAGCTCACAAAATGATTGCCAAGCACAGAACGACTCCTCTTGAAGAAGCACCTGTCTTTCGAGACAACTCTTTTCTTGAAAAAGAAGTGGCAACTCAAAACAGGTTCTACTGTACTTCAAATCATGTGGGTTTTTTCTGGGACACACACTCACTGGGACTGCACTCCAATACATCTACTGGTGCCTAAATGGCCTGTAACGGCTGAAAATGTTCAAAGAAGTGTTCTCAAGGTATGCTGCAGTGGTAATTTTGTAAACTCTGCCATCATGGAGAAAGGGGTAAAGTGAAAACTAACTTGTACTACAATAACTTACCAATCTGACTGAAGGCCAGCGACCCTGTTCCCTGGACAGCTCACAGTGAGCATTTTCTATGCACGCGCACACACAGGCAAAGAGCATTAAGCATATTTTTAAAAACAGGTAACACAGACCGCAATTTCCTGTAAGTTTATTCCTTCTTTTGAAAGCGAGCGAATACATCTCCCTTCTTTTTCCCACCTTTCCTTTCTTTCTTTTTGTCCGTTTTGTGTGCGCTCCTCACTTTATCTCTGAGCTGCTGTTCTCTTTCTTTCTGACCTCCTCGCATCTGCAAAGACAAATCAGCACCAAAGTGTGACTGCCACGCCTGTCCCATAATTATGAGCGACCACCCTTATGAAAGACCATCTGTCACTAAAGGTGTAGCCACCTACATGGTAGTCTTTCACACTTGGCGTGTTGGTAGGGGTTTTTGTCGTGATGATTCCCGCAGGAATCGTGGTGACAAAAACCATTACTGACATGCAAAGGGTTAATGACAGGTGACATGTTTTGCCTTTCAAGACTTCTTTCTTCAGAGAGCACTTGGCTTTTAACACCAGAACACTTTTCTTGCGAAAAAAATGGTGGCGAAAAACTATCTAACGGCTATTTTCCAATTGTAGGAGATGGATCAACAGATTAGCTTGGCGCCTGATGGCGCCAAGCTAATCTGGCACTACCCTTGAATTATCATGGCTGATCCATCTCCTGCTGTAGTGCATCAGGGCTAAATGGGTTAACACGACCAAGGAGCCGACTCCAGTCACATGAACCTGGATTTAGGATTTGGCAACCTTTCTATTAACCCTTCTAGCCCAGAGTCCCTACAGCAGGAGATTGATTGACCATGATAATTCAAGGGTAGTGCCAGATTAGCTTGGCGCCTTCAAGCGCCAAGCTAATCTGGCACTACCCTTAAATTATCATGGTCAATCAATCTCCCGCAACTGGTACATAGTCATTAGGCAACACCTCAAAAATTTGAGAAATGGGACCTTGGGGCTAAAAGGGTTAACCCTTTTATATCCTGACGCTGAATTTTTTTTTTTTAATTTGCTTAATGTCCTGTAAAGGCTACATTAGATATTGGGAGATAGATCCAAACATTTTAGTTCAAGGGTGGTGCCAGAATAGCTTGGCGCCTCAGGCGCCAAGCTATTCTGGCACCACCCTTGAACTATCAATCAAATTTATTTTAAGCAAAAGCATATCAGGATGAAAAGGGTTAACCCAGTAACCAAGAAACCAGTCGCCCAACCACTCAGTACCTTGAATGCATCTTGCTGTCCCCGTCCACCACCCTGCGACTGGCCAGTGATGTCCGCCACTTTCGTCGACAAGTTGATCATCTCGGGCTGAATCTAGAAAGCAAAACACAAATCCATGTTTTGTTAAAGCATAGCCCTGTCCTGTGAAAGCAGAAGAAACGAAGTCTATTTGGTGAAAAGTGAGGTTTTCCTTGCAATACAGTTAAAATCTCGCATTTCACAAAAATGGACTTGCGGACTTCTGCCTCTACAACGCAGAATTGGGAAAACGAGAAGACTGGTGTAGAACAGCACAAAATAAGAAATACCGTGTCACTAAAAAAGCTACTTACAGACGTTGAGATCTCATCACCCTTGTCAATAATAATAGAGATACGTATACTGGTTTGTGATAGTGGATCATGTGGCTCTATGCCATAATCCATTCAGCCCCGACGCCCTACAGCAGGGGAGGGATCGACCATGATAATTCAAGGGTAGAGCCAGAAGGCGCCAAGCTAATCTGGCACTGCCCTTGAATTATCATGGTCGACCAATCTCCTGCAACTGGTACATAGTTGTCAGGTGACACCTCCAAAGTTCGAGAAATGTGACCGTGGGATTAAGTGGGATAAGGTCCAGAATCACAGGCCAGCGCTCATTTACTCTTCAACCCTGCAGTCCTTTATTTCAACACATGAGTCTAGCTGCCAATCTGCCATTATATGACAAAAGCGAGCATGTTCATTTTTGAGAAAAGCTAGATTTTCATTGTTACACAATGAAAATCTTGCTTTTCTCAAAAATGGAAATACTGGCTTTTGTCATGCAATGGCAGCACTCAAAGAAAACTTTCAAACCAAACAGCATGTATCTGCCCGAGTGTCACTTAGGCAAACACTCAACACATAACATTTTAACCATTCCTTATACCTTGCTACACACTGTGAGTAGAATATACGTAGCCTTATTTTCACCTTTAACTTCATTATTTGTATGATTCTCCTCCCCTTCCCCCCCTCCCCTCCCCCCCCCCCCCCCCCCCAACTGATATGAATGCCTTTAGCATCCGATCAGGTACATACCTGTGTCCTCTCAAACACATACTTAAAAAAACAAAACAAACAAAGGTGTAAATTTAAGTTCCTTGTCTCTACATCATGGGCAGAAATTGCACCACACTGTTTACATACACTGCGCCAAATGGATTGTATGGTGTGATTTCTACCCTAACCCATGACGTACAGTTAAGGTAGCATAATGCTGATATTCATGCAGGCTTTTCGCCGAGATTAAAAATTCTTCGTCATTGGGACGGACAGCATGACAAACAATCCATCCCAGGCACTCTACAGTCTGTTGCATACTTGAAACATGGTCAGGATAAGTAAATGGATGCTTCTTTTTTTCAAGATTTGTCTGCAATGGTGACAGATGGCCTTCCATTTCTTTTGTCCCTGTCCAAATTTGCCCATCAAATGCGGAGAATTTTCCTTAACGGAAAGCCTGTTCACGTTAGCATGTTGTGGGCAGAAAATTGCACCATACAGTTGACATAAAGCAGACTACACCAAATTGATTGAATGGTGTGATTTCTGCCCACGATGCAGGATTAACCCTTTTAGCCCCAAGGTTCCATTTCTCAAATTTTACGACTATACCAGTTGCAGGGGATGGATTGACCATGATAATTCAAGGGTAGTGCCAGATTACCTTGGCGCCTGAAGGCGCCAAGCTAATCTGGCACTACCCTTGAATTATCATGGTCAATCGAACTCCTGCTGTAGGGACTCAGGGCTAAATGGGTTAAAGTAGTAAAAGGTGACATGTATGGAACGTCAAATGCACAAACACTTTACCTTATCAAGAAGCAGCTTGATTTCCGCGTGATTTCGCTGTTTCTTGGTAGCCATGGGGTTGATTTCTAGGGCATCAATGTTGGCCTCTCCAGAACCTTTAGTTTAGAATGCTCAGTGTCAGTTTATATGGCTCAGACCTTTGCAGCCACAATACAGGTCAGCTTCGGTATTACACACATTAGAATATTGCAAAATCGGATGTAACATGGTCAGGTCAGTGACTCCCAAGTATAAAAAGTCGTCTGGCAGATTCCAACCTTAGTTGGCCGTGTGCGGGCCAACTAGGGCTGGAGTCGGCCAGAAGACTTTTTCTTTATGTGAGTTTTTTTCTTCATCACTTACACCACATTAAAGGCCCACTACCGCCGTAACTGTTCGATGATACACTTTTGTTACAGATGGTTACGAAACGCTACACACAGCTCTAGTTATGGTTCATTTAGACACAGGATGATCCTGTTCAGCACACATCATCTTTATATCAAGTAACATGACAATGACTTCACTCCATTCTAGAAACACAACGGTATCAGTACGAGAAACAGCTATCTGTATGGTTCCCAGGTATCGCCATATAATGAGGCTGATATGTACTGGTACTTGCAAAACCAGGAGATTACTCCTGTCATGACCGTGGAAGTCACTTATCCAAAGAACATGTGTCATCATAAGGGTTAAGTAGCAATATATCTATTTTTTCATAAGGAAAACATATAACATTTAAATCATTTGAATCAGGGTCAACTTTGATCTTTTGAGAATCTCTCCACCGACTTCCGTGCCCTTAGAAGGGAAGCGACATATTGTTGCTCATTATAAATACCAGAATAGCCAATAGGACCAATCATTATCATCATCATCGTCGATTTTATCATGACGTGTTTCATACCAGGTATGATAAGCGAAGAAAAGCCAGACTGATGACCCACACCCAACACATCCTCAAAGGGACAGAACTGCAGTTCTCTTGTGGTCCCACTGCACAGGTGGCTCAAGTAAGGGGTGACAACTGCTTCCTTACAGACATCCTTGTACGTCTGCAAGCATAACACATTAACCCCTTCACTGCTGAGAAAAAGTGAACGTGATGCCAGAGGCATAGATCCTCATGAGCCCCTGCGACATTCAACGACCAAAAGCCAAAAACCAACCAAAAGCCGAAACCGTCCAAAAACATAGATACAAAATGGTCTCAGCAAGAGATATAGATCCTCATGAGCCCCCATGACAGCAGGGGCTCATGAGGATCTATCCCTCTTGCTGGGACCAATTTGCATCCATCTTTCTTGGATGTTTGTGGCTTTTGGTCGTTGAATGAACAAAGACTTCATCAATAAAAATGCATTTTTCTTTAAAAGGTATTTTTTCGAAAAATACTTACCGATGACATGACTCGGACGACCCTCCCACCTGCCCCGCTTGCCGCTGGTAAGCTAAGCATCCTGACTGACGGACTATGGGTACTCTGTCCCGGATGGGGAGTATCGGGAGATAACTCTCGGCCCCCTCCGGGTTCCCCGAGTGCCTCCCGGGTTGTGTGGTAACACAACGAGCTTTTAGGCTAGAATTGCGTAAGTAGTAGACACCTCCCATAAGGTCATGTCATCGGTAAGTATTTTTCGAAAAAATACCTTTTAAAGAAAAATGCATTTGTTTCTTCAAAAACATTACCGATGACATGACCTTATGGGAGAATGGCGAAAAGGAGGAGGGTGCCGCGCTCTAGCACACCTAAGGCCCCAAGGGCCGTCCTCCCAACCGCAAACTCCTGACGACTCTAGGTAGGCGTAAGCGACGGCGCTGAAGCGCCAGGAGGGAGGAGAGCCCCCCCAGGAGGTCCCCCACCAGAGTGAGTAACCTCGCTAGGCTGACAGAACTCTGCGATCGAGAGCACCTGCGCGCCAGCCCTCCAGTAGCCACGATGAGAGCAGCCCAGTTCCTGGCGGCTGTGGTGTTCGTGGCCCTGCACGTAGCTGATTGGACGTAATTAGCCTCTAAGCTCCCTGAGGGAGGGATCCTGGACTTCGGATCGTATGACTGAGCGTAGACAGGAAGATCGACTGCCCTGTAGCTTCAGAGCTGCCGGGCACGGCCAAGAAGCGTGCGCGTCCGCCCGGACGGCTATGTCGTCGTAGGTATACGTGAGGCAAGCTCAGGCTATCCTGCCTAGTCTCCTGGGGATAAGTATCCTGCCTAGACTCCTGGGGATAAGTCTACCAGCTGGGGTCAGCAGGGTCGGTAGGGGAGAGGTGACGGACGCTGTCCAAGAGCACAATGCCTCGCCAACTTCATCGTAGAGGCGTCAAGTTGGGGAAGCGGGCCATAGCGAGGCTTCGACTGCTGCCCATGCGAAGACTCCAGCGTTGAGGGTCTGTCGCAAACCGCCAAGGCGCAGAGGTAGGTGCTCCAGCAAGGCGGAAAGTGACCATCGCGGCTGCATGAGGACCTAGTAGAATGCGGGAAGCAGTAGCGGGGGGTCCGTGGCGAGCTGAGGGGAAAGAGGTTCAGGACCGGTACCAGGGAAAGGGGAGACCAACAGGCCGAGAGGAGGATCCTTCCCAGGCTAGGTCAGAGCGTTGGCATCTCGTCCAGGAGGGCTATACCCCACGAAGGCGCGGGGAAAGCCAGAGATCCCACCTTGCGGCGAACAGGTCCACTAAGCCATCTCGCCAGCGCGCCGATCCTCCGAAGGTATCCTGGTGCATTCCGAGTGAAGCAACTGGTTCCATCGGGGAAAAGGCTGGCTCAGACCTCCCACGAGCAGACCTCCTAGTCCGTGTCAGATCCAAGCCGTTCACGCTCTTGTCCGCGAGGTCCGGAGGCTAGGCTGGACCTCGAGAAGAACCACGGAAGTAGGGGGCGTAGCTACAGCAGCCGGGCTGCGAGACGACCGACGGAGAGTAGAGCCAACTTCCGAGCAGTGGCTAGGCCCTTCCACCGCGAGCACCGCCGCAGCAGTACCACCTGTCCAAACTCCGGCGTACCCCTGTGCGCCCAATGGGGATGTCGAGTAGGTTAGGCACCAGGGAGACGGCGCTGCGCTTTGGTTCCACAGTGTCCATGGGAAGGTTGAGGACC
Source organism: Semisulcospira habei (assembly GCA_036245525.1). Lineage (NCBI taxonomy): Eukaryota > Metazoa > Mollusca > Gastropoda > Semisulcospiridae > Semisulcospira > Semisulcospira habei. Next base: position 178,856,814 of record BTPG01000004.1, read on the forward strand.
CCCGGTGAATCCAACGGAAAACCGAAACAGGAGCGGAGACTCCATCAGCGGTGACTCCTCCTTCGCAGGTGAACCGAGGAACGTTGTGGAGGCCGAGTGCACGGGTAACTGGAGTCAAGGGTCGGCAGCTCCAGAAGAAGGCGCAGCCCAAGATCTGGAGGCAGAGCCGAGGACCACCTGCGCGGACCGCATCCCATCGCCATCTGGCACCAGCGTAAGCGAAACCAAGGTCCTAGAAGCCTCCTCCGGTCTGCTCCCCGAAGTGAAGTCTAGGAACTCCGAAGAACCTGGGTCAGCCGAGTCGTCAGCACAGGGGGTCCTTCCGCGGCCAGACGACCTGCCTGGGGCCAGGAGCCGTCCACTGGAGAACGAAGAGCAGGGTAAGGAGCTCCCCGATCCCACGCAGTGTAGGGTGTTACGGACGAGAGAGGTCATCTAGTCCCAGAAGAGTCAAGAGCAGATCCACAGCCGGTAGGGGCAGGCAAACTCCTGAGACCTCCCGAGAACCGGTCCTGCTGAGGGAAGCCAAGAGCTGACCACTCCAAGGAGGGCGAAGCAAGAAGCTCCGGGAACCGAGAGAAGAAGTGCAGGGTAGTCGAAGTGCCTGTCACGAAGTGCGGCAGCCGCGGCCAACTCCGAGCTGTATCCGAGAGGGCACCAGTGGAGACAGAAGCCGAAGCGCTCGCAGACCTGTTTACCACCCGTGTGAAGTCAGAAACCTTCCAACTGACTAAGTGTAATTTGGATCTCACACGTAAAAGGTTACAAGCTAGTGAGTAGTCAGATCTCCAAAGGTGTATATAGTGTATAACTGTGTAGAAACGTGTACATGTAAGTGTAACCCAAGCAAATATGTGTACTTTAACCCCCAAGTGTAGGTAAACAGGTCTGTACTAGGCGAAGTAACGACAGCGTCCTCCCCGAGGATCCACCGGAGGGGGTCGAGCGTCCAGAAGTGGAGCGACTGCAGCCAGGCGCCCTGGGACGGAGCACGAAGAAGGGGAAAGGGCTGAGTGAGGGGGAGAGGAAAGGGATGAACGGCAGCTGGACACGAAGGGGACCGACGAGCGAGATGGGACAGGATCCCTGGAGCGACGTGAAGAACGGCAACTCCTAAGCACGCCCGCAGTGGAGAGAGAGAGGAGTGTAGACGTAGAGAGTTGGAAGAGTGACTCCAACGATGGTGAACCATAGCGGACGAGCATCCCAAGGAGCGGAGCGGTCCCTCCTCGCGTGTAGGAGTTCGAGAGAGGAGATCCGATGTTAAGTGCCGAGAGGATTCCAAATCGTGCCGTGAAAGTGTACGCGTGCGTGAATGTCTCCGCGAACCGAGCTCTATGGCGAGGTGGGCTCGCTGCCGGCGAGGAGACTCCGCGTATGAGCCAGCGGGCTTTCTAGGAGACGAGCGGGGATCGGCATTGGATCAAGGACGGATTGGCGCACGTCCCTCGGCACCGAGCTCCGTGCCGGTGCTGGTTTTCTGTCTGTCATAAGGTTTGTTCTTGGTGCGTTCCCTCCTGGGAACGACCGCATTGATCAACCCACTCCGCGTACTGGAACGTTGCGACCGGCGTGGTGATCTCTCCACAAGATCGTCAAGGACTCGAGCGGTAAGAAACGGAGACTGGAACCTCTGTCTAGCCGGCTGGTCACCAACAGGACTCTGTAACCACTAGCAGCCGGCTCAGTGTGTCTCCCGACGAGCAGCGCTGTCCTGGTGGAGCCCCATCCAGGGAGCGAGGGCGGCGCCAGCATACCTGCTCCGAGCGCGATAACCTGCGCTACGTCGTCGGCCGCCTGGACGGCTTCCTAGCTGACCTTGAGCGGTGTGTGGGTTCCGTACTGTGCGCCCAACGGATTCCATTTGTGCCGAGACGAAGCATGCGTGCGAGAATGTCTCCGCGAACCGAGCTCTATGGCGAGGTGGGCTCGCTGCCGGCGAGGAGACTCCGCGTAGGAGCCAGCGGGCTTTCTAGGAGACGAGCGGGGATCGGCATTGGATCAAGGACGGATTGGCGCACGTCCCTCGGCACCGAGCTCCGTGCCGGTGCTGGTTTTCTCTTTGTCATAAGGTTTGTTCTTGATGCGTTCCCTCCTGGGAACGACCGCATCGATCAACCCACTCTGCACACTATACTGACGCGTCCGGCATGGTGATCTCTCCGTCATCTCGTCGGAACTCGAGCGATCGTAGTACCGGGAACAGCAGCCGGTATTTCAGCAGGTCTGGAACCAGTCACAGGTGCCGGGCGAACTCGCCAAAGGAAGCCCCAAGTATTGCCCAGTGCCATTCAGGTCATGCGGAGCAAACGTCACACCAACGTTCGGAGGTACATCCGGCACATGGTAGACAGACCTTGTGTGAGTCCGACGGTCACTGGAATCCTCCATGTAGTGTGCAGGTCGTCCAAAGGCCACTGCAACATATAAAAACCGAAGGCACGCGGGCGTGGGCCCGAGGGACCCTGCCCTGGTAAGGTTAACCTTCGCAACACATCATGCACAACAAACTCAAGCATGTCATGACAAGTATAGGCCTGAAGCAAGCGGCAGGCACAGTAACCTTTGTCAGAGCGGTGCCCTCCGCTGAACACCGGCGCTGTACTATAGCGACGGGCCTCCAGGTGCAGCGTTGATCGTAGTTTTATGTTGCCTATATAGGCCATTAATCTCCTTTCGACCGTAATTTGTATTCACATGCACAAGCCTTAGTCAAGGAGGAATTTAACCATAGAGCATATACTAAGTGTTCAGGAGACATAGGGCTGTCTTAGCACTCTGTTTTGTCAGGTAGGTTCGGGTTGGGATGAGGTCACTGGCGCCGGCCCTTAGCTGCCTTGGCGACGGGCTCCACCCGTCCCAAATCAATGTCCATTTTGTAGCTCTGTTCCTGTAACTTGCGGAACGAGCGCGTGCATGAATGTGAGCAGCACCTGTGGTGGCAATTCTTTTTTTTTTTTTTTGCTGTTTATGATTTTCTTCTATTACAGCCACAAAAAGGTCATCTTGAACCTTATCAAACGGCAGCAAGGCGTGGCGACCAGTGGCCCTGCGCTCAAGTGGGCATACGCCTGACATCCAAGAACTGAAACATGTGATGCCAAGTATAAAAGTGCACAAGAATGTTCACCCACCAGCCAAATTGTGTACCTAATAAGCCCCCGTGTATGGTAAACAGGTCTGCATTATGCATAACAACAGGCATTACGTGACCGACACAGTACCGAAGTAAGCGTCGGCTCTCGCCACACTCACCAACGTAATGCGTCAAGGAATGGCTGGAGCATAACGCATTTCCCGAACCCCACAAGGTACAAAAGAGTAGGTAAGGAACAAGTGAGTAGGTAAGCGTCAGAAATATGGTTAGACTTAACTTTCACCGATCTTTCACACCACTCCCATTCCATTAAAGGTTTTAACCGCGAGGAAAAGGTGCTCTGCATCGCTAGACGCCATCTTGGAAAACGAAGCTGACCACCTGTAGATCTCAGCCGTTTAAGAATGACCGTTCCAGATTATAATGTCTCATTCCTTTCCTCACGCGTAAATGCCCTCTTTTGAGAAAGGGAGATTTTGACCCTGTTAAATAATGCCACACCAACACAGAAGGAGAGAGGGAACGGGCGCGAGGCCCGCCAAGTAAAAGTCAAGAATCTTGGCGCAAAGCAACAGCGCCGAAGAAGACCGCCTTCGAGCCCGCTCAACCAGTGCCCAGCGCGGGGACCGGCCGAGGGCCAACCCAACTACCTTACCTTTTCCCGGAGCGGGACCGGGGAAGGGGGGAGAAAAATCTCAACCAAGGCACGCACGGCGAAGTCACAGCGAAGCGCACAGCACAGCCCAGGCATACAAGCAGCCAAGCGGGCAGCTGCCAACGAAGATGGGACACCAGAGCCACGCAAGGCACAGGGAGGACGGAAGAAGAAGAAGTCAAGCGAAGAACCAAGGCCGTCGACGACCGGCGAACCGGTCGAAAATCCCAAGTCTGTAGGCTAGAGCAAACACGTCTGAACAGCGTAAGCCTAAGTAGACTGACTGACGGACTATGGGTACTCTGTCCCGGATGGGGAGTATCGGGAGATAACTCTCGGCCCCCTCGGGGTTCCCCGAGTGCCTCCCGGGTTGTGTGGCAACACAACGAGCTCTTAGGCTAGAATTGCGTAAGTAGTAGACACCTCCCATAAGGTCATGTCATCGGTAATGTTTTTGAAGAAACAAATGTACGTACAGTGGCCATCAAGGGGTTAAACATGAATATCTCATCCTAAACTGAAAACGGCTGCACTGCAGCACATCTACAGCAGTGTCTAAATGGCCTGTAATGGCTGAAAATCTTCAGAGAAACGTTTTCAGTGTACAATTTTGTAAACTCTGCCATCGTGGGCAAAGGGGTAAAGTGAAAACCAACCTGAACAATGCTGCCAGTTGCTGCAGCCAACACGCCAGTATGACTGAAGGCCAGGGACCCTGCTCCCATGGGCATCTGATAGTTAGCCAGCATCTTGTACGTCCGAAGATCCCACAGCTTCAGTTTCCGATCCACCCCTGAGGTAGCCATGTACCTGTGAAGCAGAACTTTTATGTAGTCACGTATTTAATAAAGATTAAAAACGTTGTTATTATTTCTGTATTAAAAATATATTGTTATTTCTTTATTTTGTTATATTTATTATTTCTTTAGAGCATCAAGCAATGCATTGCCGAAACATGCTAAAACAAATTCTAAATACAAGAGGCACATACCTTCATGAGCCCCTGCAGATGCTGAGGGGCACATGAAGATATATCATGGATGGCGCAGAAAAAAAAGTTCAATCCTGAAGGGGGGGGTGGGGGGGGGGGGGGGGGGCTGTGGGCCACAGAAGGCCCCCAGTAGGGGTCATGGGGGCAACGCCCCCTGTGAAAAAAAAGGCAATATTTTTTAATCTGGAATTCCAGCTATAGCTGGAAAAGTCCCATCCATGATATATGAATCTTGATGGCCTCATTCATATCCGTGTGCTTCAGGCAGACCAGGTCATCAGGCTGAAAATCTGGGATCCCACACTTCGCAAAGATGTTTGTCCAAATATCTAAAATCAGATGTACTATGCATGAACAGTGCTAAGGAATCTGATGTCTCTGTTAAGTACTATCTTTGTATTTTTACTGCAAATACAGCTGTTTGATTTCCAGCTCGGCCTATCAATCTGCAAGAGACATAGGTTCTCATGAGCCCCTGCAGTTGCAGGGGCTCATGAGAACCTATGTCTCTTGCCGGCAGAGATCCACTGAAGTGAAATCCTAAATCGTAAATGTCGGAGTCAGCTGCACAAATGAAAAACTGTCACCCTTTGCATGTCAGCGGTTTTAGTCGCAATGATTCCTACAGGAATAATTGCGACAAACACTGCTACCGACAGGCAAAGGGTTAAACTCAAACCAAAAGCAGAAGTACTGAAGATTACTCACATTCCTGTGTGATCAACAGCAACAGAGCGAACTGCAGACTTGTGACAGAGCATCTTGACAACTGGCCCTTTCACGTTGGGTGACCACAGTGTCACTGTGCCTAGAAAAACAAACAATTGCTCATTAGATCACAAACCAAGTAGTGACTCCTTCCTTTCTATAATCCTGTTTACAGCGCTAATGAGCGAGTGAGTGTATGTGAGCAGCACCTGTGGTGGCAAGACAATTTTTGCTGTGTATGATTTTCTTCTATTACAGCAACAATAAAGTCATCTTGAATCTTGAATCTAAGAAGCAATAAAGTGGAAAGTCCTTCCAGGTGGAGTGGCATTTAAATAAGACAAGGAATAGGACAGAGGATGGTGTTTAGAGTACTTGTTATGAAATGGTCAGTTTGCAAAACTAGTATATATATATAGTATATATATTCCCCTGATGAAACCCTCACAGAGAGGGCCAAAATTTGACATGTTAAAATAAAAACGTAACTCCAGAACAACTTGGTGTAAATGGATTCTTGTTTTCTTGCAATATTTCTTCGATTTCATCATCTCTTGAATCTTTTTTTAAAGTGTGTGGTGCCATCAGTCCTGGACGTGTTAAATTTGACACACACACACACATATATACATGTAGGTATACTAATGGTCAAAACTTAAGGGCCACTTTGTTTCTTCAAAAACATTACCGATGACATGACTTTACTCCTTGCTCAATTCTAGCCTAAGAACCCGTTGTGTTAAACACAACCCGGGAGGCACTCGGGGAACCCCCAGAGGGGCAGAGAGTTGTTCCCGCTCCTGCCCATCCGGTACTAGTCACGTGTGATCCCCAGTCACGCTTCTTAGGCTCGCGCGTTAGGACGTGTTTGCTCTAGCCTCTGGACTTGGATTTTTTCGACCGGTTCTCGGTCTGCCGTACTTCACCTTACGTTTCGTCTTTGGGGTTCGGCTTCTTCACTGCTAACCTGTCTTCACTGCTGGCCCTTCTTCGTAGCGGCTACGCTTCTCTTGTGGTCAAGGGACACTGTCTTGCTGGCTCTTCGGCTGGTCGTGCCGTGGGTGTCATGGACCTTTCTCCCCCCGTTACCGCTCCGACAGAGAAGTAAGGTAGTTAGGTGGGCCCTCGACCGGTTGCCCAGGCGGGGCACCAGCGTGAGCAGCTTTATACTACCGTAGCTTCTTCCATCGCTATGGGGAACTTTGTGTGGCCTTCTTGGGCCGTTTTGCCTGATTGGCTGAGGAATAATGTTTTTCCTGGCGCTTTTTTGTGGGCGGGAATTTTGCGCCCTCGCCGCTTACGTTGAGTGAGTGTTTGTTTGGGCCACACCTAACTTTGCTTGGGCTTTACAGTTATACGAGCTACATTTGTAGCGTTAGCTCGGACATGATGTTACGAACTTGTCTTGTTGCTTTGTACATTCTTGCAAAGGCTCGTCTGGAGTGAGTGATGGGTCGGCCCACTGGTTAACTTTTACTTGGGCCTTACGGTTATGCTCGCTGCCATTATAGCTTTATCTGGTCGCATAACTTGATGACGTTATACACTTGTCTTGTTGATTTGTGCCTTGTTGCGAAGGCCCGCCTGGATCAGGACGGGTGTTACGCAGACACTCGCCGAGTGCTGTCATGTTTTTGTGTGTTGCAGTGGCCTGTTGATGACTTGCACGCAATGCGGAGGCTTCCAGTGGCCGTCGGATAACCACAAGGTCTGTCTCCTATGTGCAGGATGTGCTTCCGACCACGCTTGTGACGTCTGTGCCACCTGGCCTGAGCTGCGGTCACAGCTCTGGAGCTTTTACAGACGCGAGCGACTGACGCTCTCAGGTGCTTTGAAACTTGTCGAGATGCCATCCATCGAGACCTGGACGACCCTGTGGAGAAGACGCCACAACGAATTCAGCGGACTAGTGCGCAGGGTGGGTTTTTGATCGATGAGGTCGCTACCAGGAGGGAGCGCGCCCGGACAAAGCATTCGGAGAAGCAGAGAACTCACCTCACAAAGCCCAGTTCGGAGAGACGCGCTTGGCGACGTCCCACGTCCACTATCGGTCCCCACTCGTCTCCAAGAAAGCCCGCAGGATCCCCCTGGGGGTCCCCTTGCCGGCAGAGAGCCCGCCTCACAGAGCCCGGCTCGAAGAGACATGCACGCGCTCGTCCGGAGCCTCCTATCGACACGGAACGTCGACACTCGGAATCTGCTCGTCACTCTCGCTCGATCTCGCGAGATCATAGGAGGAACTACTCTTTGCATCGATCGACGGATCAGGATCCTCCTCGCTCCTGGCGGGCTTCGTATTCTTCTCGTTCCCACTCTCGACCTGACTCCCGTTCGTCCCGTTCCTCTTCCCATCGGCCGGCCCCTCCCCCCCTGCCTCGACTTCACCGGCCCCGGTCTCCTCGCCGCAGCCGATCTCTGCACCTGGGACCTTTTTCACTTGTTAGGAGGGCTTCGCCGCGGCGTCCCGGCCTTCGCTCGCCTTCTCGTCGCGATGCTTCTGCCTCCGCGGTTCGCCGTCAGCTGGACTGCCATCCTCGGAGCCCTCGGTGCCCACTCCGCTCCCCAGTTCCCAGGCCGCGGGACGTCGACACCCTGAGTGTGATGGCCGACGACTCCGCTTCCACGCTACTCAGACGTCTCAGCCACTCTCCATCGCCGTCTTCTTTGGCTTCCAGTTCCTCGGAATCCGTTAGACTTACTTCCTCCTCTCGGACGGACATTCGGCTGGCTCTTGTCGAGGCAGCTAAGCTCATCGCCGCCTCCCTTCCCGCGGAAGTATGCCCGTCGTCTCCACCACTCAAGAGGAAGGTTTCTGCCTTTGTGGATGCCGGGAAGCAAGTCAAGAGGTTCAAGTCCCTACCGCAGCCATCAGGTTTTCTGGATCTGCGTGATGCCTTCTCGACTCACATACGTTCGGATACTCGGAGCTCGGACTTCATCTCGGATGCTAGGTGGCCTCCTGGACACGACATCGCTTTTCACCAGGACTGGTACTCCGGCCATTCCCAGACGTTCATCTGCCCGCTGCCACCCGTGGATCCTCCTGCTGTGTTGCAAGCTGGCGGAGCTGCCCTGCTGAAACGGTCTTTTCCTCGGGGATTGGATAGGACGGCTTCGCTGGTTCAAAACACGCTAGCCTGCGCGGGATTTATGGAGTTGCTGACACAGGCTTTCATTCGTCGCCTCGAGGAAGCTTGGCACCCTTCTCTGTCACCCCTCCTGGGAGATCTACTGATCACGGCGGAAGCTGGGAACCGCGCGGCTTACCACTCCTCCGTCAACATGATGGCGGCCGCTTCGAACTGCGACCTTATGCGACGAGACGCTCTTCTGCAGGCTTGCCGTGGGATGCCACACGACCTGAGGACTCAGCTGCGTCGTGCCCCCTTAGGTGGCACTCTGCTCTTCGGCGATACTTGGCAGTCAGTGAAGGATGCTAACTCCGACCGTTGGCCACGCAAGTCAGTTAAGCAGCGCTTTCCTCCTGCCCGTACGGCCTTGGGTCGCTCCCTGCAGGCCGGCAGACCCTTCGCCTCGGACCCGTCTGCTCCGCCGCGAGCTTCACACCGTCGTCGCCCTGCCTTCGGTCGCCCCGGCCCAGTTAACGCCCCTACCTCCTCCTGGCCCCGTCCCTCCCGTCGCCTTGGGTGCGGGCGGGCCACTTGACTTCTCCCCTGTTCCGCCTCCGCCGACCGTCTCCGGGGCTCCAGTCGGCGGGAGGCTAGCAAGGTACAGCAAGGAGTGGCGCTTGCTGTTTCAAGACGAGCCCTGGGTTTTGGACGTTGTGACCAAGGGACTTCGGATCTCCTTCCGCTCCCCGCCACCCTTGCGCTTCACTCCGATGTGGACGGAGGTCCCTACCGACGACCTTAAGGCCGCCACTCTGCGTGGAGAAGTCGCCGCTCTTTTGTTGAAGCAAGCCACGGAGGTAGTGCATCGCTCGGACTCTCCCGCCTTTTACAGCTGACTGTTCGTGGTCCCCAAGCCCGGCGGCAAGTGGCGACCAGTCATCGACCTATCGGCGCTGAATGCATTCATCGCGGCCCCGTCCTTCCGGATGGAGACGACCCGGGCCCTTCGTGCTGCAGTACAGCCCATGGACTACGCGGTCAGTCTGGATCTATCCGATGCTTACCTTCATGTTCCCATGCACCCGACTTTCAGGAAGTACCTGCGCTTCGCGTTCGAAGGAGTTATTTACCAGTTTTGCGCCCTGCCATTCGGTCTCAACCTCAGCCCATGGACCTTCACCCGCATCATGGATGCTGTAGTGGCCAAGGCACGACAGTCTTCGTCCAGCCCGAAGTCGAATTATCTCGACGACCTACTGTTGAGGAATCAGGTGGAAGCCGCCCTAGCGGCAGACAGGGACGCATTGATGCGGCTGCTCTTCCAATTGGGATTCTTGGTCAACACGGGAAAGTCGGATCTCACCCCCGCGCGCCACTTCATCCACCTCAGCATGGAGTTCATCACCGAACGCAACAGGGTGTACTTGCCGGAGACACGGATCTTGAAGTTTTCCGCCCTAGCCGCACTGGTAGCCCAACAGGATGCAGCCCCCGCCAGAGTCTGACTCAAACTCCTTGGCCTGATCAACGCGGCGGCGGATCTAATCCCTCTCGGTCGTCTCTACGCCCGACCGCTACAACTTCATCTCCTGCTTCTCTGGCGTCCCTCCTCAGGCGACCTAGCCGCCATGGTTCCTGTGTCCCCGCTGGTACGCCCCCATCTACTGCGGTGGACCGACAAGGCATGGTTGGCAGTGGGAGTCCCCCTTTCCTCTCCACCCCCTCACCTCTCCCTGTGTGTCGACGCGAGTCGTGCTGGTTGGGGAGCCCACCTGCTACCGCAGTTCTCCACGATGTCCGGCCTCTGGCCCCCGGAGTTCGCGGACAAGCACAGCAACTGGTTGGAGCTACAAGCGGTTTGGCAAGCCCTCGTCGTATGGGAGGAACAACTCAGGCACCAGCACCTTCTCGTCCTCTCAGACAACTCGACGGTTGTGGCGTACATCCAGAAACAGGGAGGAACTCACTCACCCGATCTGTGCATGCTGCTTTACCGCTTGATGTGCTGGTGCGAGGACCACAACCTGACGCTCAGCGCGCGCCACATCCCCGGACGACTGAATGTGTTGGCGGACTCCCTGTCCCATCGCGGACAGCTTCTTCACACAGAATGGACCTTACGCCAGGACATTTTCCATATGATTTGCACCCACTGGGAGACCCCGATGGTAGACCTCTTCACCACAAGGTGGAATCACCAGCTTCCCCTCTTCGTCTCCCCAGTCCCGGATCCCCTGGCCTGGGCGGTCGACGCCCTGTCCATTCCTTGGGACGGACTCATCGCTTACGCTTTTCCCCCTACAGTCCTCATTCCCAAAGTCCTCCTCAAGCTGCGGGGAGCCAACGCGATCCTTCTCCTGGTCGCCCCATTCTCTTGGACACGGTCCTGGTCCACCGACCTTATCAGCCTCGCCACACACCCACCACTGCTGCTCCCCACGCCCTGCACAATGCTCAAGCAACCGCGACAGGCGCTGTTCCACCCATGCCCGGAACGCCTACTTCTACACGCCTGGAGGTTGTGCGGCAAGCCCTCTCCGCTAGAGGCTTCTCGAGTGCTGCAGTGGAAGCGATCGCTACAGCCCGCAAGCCCTCGACTAGACGTGTCTATGAGGAAAAATGGCGAGTACTGTGACCTGGTGCAGCGACCATCATCTCTCCCCCACCGATCTGACAAACCCCCAGCTCACGGACTTCTTCCTCTGGCTCTTCGGAGACCAAGGACTGGCCCCGATTACCATCAGGGGATACTTATCAATGATTGCCGACACCTACCGGCACCTCGGCCGCACGGACCCCGGCGCCTGTAAAGACCTAGCGGACCTTATGACTCACTTCGGCCTGCAACGACCAGTCCCTCGTTCGCTCCTTCCCCGCTGGGATTTACCCTGGGTACTGACATGGCTGAACTCAGCATGCTTCGAACCGCTGCCACTGGCCCGACTTGCAGATGTGACTCGTAAGACATGCTTTCTTCTGGCGCTCGCCACCGCGGCACGAGTGAGCGAGCTACATGCGCTCTCAGCGCGACCTACCTGCCTACAATTTTGAGCGGATCGTTCCATCCAGCTAGTGACGGACCCTGCCTTCATAGCCAAGACTAGGTCTCCCTTGACTGTGCCACAGGTGATCACCTTACGGCCGCTGCGAGGGATTAACTTTCCCAAGGAAACCAGGCAACAAGATCCTGTACGAGCCCTTAGTGTGTACTTGCACCGAACCAAAGCCGTCCGGAGAGGACGCTCACGCCTCTTCTTGCCGTTAAAACCTGGCAAAACTGACATTACAGCCCAGACGATCTCTTCCTGGCTACGCTGGGTTATTCACTCAGCCTATGTCGACCTCTCCCCACAGGGAGCGAAGAGGTTAAAGATTCGTGCACACGAGGTACGCGCCATGGCCACGAGCGTCACCTTCGACAGGAATTGCGCTGTCAAAGACATCGTGGCTGCTGTGGGATGGGCGGGCAGAATCTACCTTCGCCCGCTTCTATCTACGGGATCTGGCAGGACAGCGAGACAACCTCGCACTGGTGGGGGACATTACGGCAGCACAACACTCCCTCCCGGCGCCACAGGTGCCGTAGGTACGCACCTAACTAGGGAGTGAAGAGTGTCGGAGGAGAGGAGGGGGCTCTTTGGCCTATGGGGAGGTTTTTTGGGCGCGGCACCCTCCTCCTGTTCAGCATTCTCCCATAAAGTCATGTCATCGGTAATGTTTTTGAAGAAACAAATTCATTTTTCTCTAAAAGGTATTTTTTCGAAAAATACTTACCGATGACATGACTCGAAGGACCCTACCACCTGCCCCGCTTGCCGCTGGTGAGCCTAGTAGCGTGACTGGGGATCACACATGACTAGTACCGGATGGGCAGGAGCAGGAGACAACTCTCGGCCCCTCTGGGGGTTCCCCGAGTGCCTCCCGGGTTGTGTTTAACACAACGGGTTCTTAGGCTAAAATTGAGCAAGGAGTAGACAAGTCATGTCATCGGTAAGTATTTTTCGAAAAAATACCTTTTAGAGAAAAATGAATTTTTATCGCAAACGCAATAAAAACACCACACAAATAATGTAACAATTCTTGGAGTCAGTACTGTGCTAATTTATTCAGTAACAATTTCATTTAAGTTTTGAGTAAATTAAGCAATTGTAACAACAGCAGTATGTTAGAATGTTCACCCACCCCTCATTTGAAAAGCCCCCCCCCCCCCCCCCCCCCCCCCCCCCCCTGTTTGATTTTTCAGCACCCGAAAACTACGTAGCCTACCACCCCACCCCAACTGTTTGATTTTTTTGGCCCTCACAAAAAGAAGATTTTGCATGGTGGAGGCCCTTTATATCAGGATCAAGGTCCCAAACAAGAAGTGGGCCCCTCCCCCCCCCCCCCCCCCCCTTGGAGGAAAGTGATCCAGCCCTGGTGAGTGTACCCACCGTTTGCAGCCAAGCATTTAATGCAGCGTTGACGCATGGAGTTCACCAGGGTTCGGAGAACATGTAGTGGGATTGCTTCCCACTCTTGATGCAGGAACTGAGTCAGCTGGGGGACGCCTTGAGGTGGGGGGTGGTTGCTGACTACACTTTGCCCCAGCACATCCCAGAAGTGCTCGATGAGAGCCAGATCAGCTGAACGAGCTGGCCACTCCATCCTCATGATGTCCTGTTGCTCAAGGTACTCATCCACCACACGGGCACGATGAGGTCGAGCGTTGTCGTCCTGCAGAACAGCATTGTCGCCTATGGTTTGGAGAGCTGGCTGGATGAGGGGCTGCACAATCTCGTCCCGATAACGCAGTCCAGTCAGGGTGCCTGGGATGACGTGGAGGGGGGTCCTGCCTTCCCTGCTGAAGCCTGCCCAGACCATGACTAAGCCTCCTCCGTAGCGATCCACCTCTTGGACGCATACATCTGTGAATCGCTCGCCCTGACGTCTCCAGACCCTCACCCTACCGTCGTTGAAAGACACAGTGAACCATGACTCATCAGTAAACAGAACCTGGAGTCTGTTCCACCTCACATGTTGACGACACCAGGCCACCCGGGCTATGCGATGAACTGGAGTGAGGGGTATTCTCACTGCTACTCTGCATGAAGCCAGGTCAATTTCGCGCAGATGTCGGCATACTGTGCTTCTGCTGACGTTAACGTTTGCAGCTTACATCAGTTGACGTCGCAGAGTGGTTGACGTGACAGTTCGGTTGTGCAGCGCCGCCCCACAGAGGTATCTGTCCTCCCTTCTGCTGGTGCAGCATGGGCGTCCTGAGCAGGGTCGTCATTTCAGCCCTTCCAGTTTCTTGGAACTGTGCCAGCAGCCTCTGGATCACTGAATGGGACACCCCAAGACGTCTCCCAACTTCTCGTCCGGAAATTCCATCCTGCAGCCATGCTAGCGCCCAGCCTTGATCTACTGGCGTTAGGCTTTGTCATGGTGACAAGGTTACGAAAGTGACAATTATGCCCCTACTTTACCGATATTTGTAGCAAAACAGAAGTGCTCAGTGTTCACGACTGACCCCTTTACGATGTGCATCACGACTTTACCAAGTTTTTCCACCTGCCTGCCTTTGGTACGCTTGCCAATATCGCACAGCTTTTCACAAAAACTGACGATGTTTCATGTGCATTTGAAACGTTCGTGGAAATAGATGAATTGTTGTCTATTGTTCCCTGTACAGTGGACTGTCGAAGGTCAACTTGTAACCCATGTGGATCAAAAGCACATTGTATTTTATTAGCGTACTTGCGATGATAAACAATGACACAAAAAAGTGAGGTGGCCCTTAAGTTTTGACCACTAGTATATAAAAATTATATATTGCTTTAGGTGGAAATTACCTCTGATTTTCCATGATCCTGCTTGCAGTGCCAAGTAATTTTGCAAGAAAAGGACTGCACAATGCAGAACCATACAGAAACACAAGAACAGGGAAGCGACTAGCAGAAGGTATGTGGGTACATGATAGAAATGCAGAGAAAAACATCTGCGCAGCCCATGCAACATATGAAGAAAACAGACCAAGAGTTGGACAAACACTTAAACAAACACATCCCCTGTCCCTTCCTTACAGCACCGAATCGCCAGTTGGCAATTACGGCACCTTATCTCCGGTAACGCAGTTAGCAATTAGGTGCCATAAAGAGACGGCAGAGAATCTGTTTTATCCACTGTTGTCCAGCACTCAGTAATCTCCTTTGGTACGTCCACCATTTCCACGTATTCACATAATTCAGTTACTTACTTACTTACTTACGCCTGTCACCCCTACCCGGGTATAGGCCGTCGACGAGAGACCTCCAGCAACTCCTGTCCTGTGCTTCTCCTTCGATTCTACTCCAGGTGGTTCCCAGTCTCTTGATGTCTGCTTGGAGGTCTCGACGCCAGGAGTTTCTCGGCCTACCTCTTTTCCTCTTTCCCTGGGGGTTCCATGACAATGCCTGCCTAGTGATACTGGAAGCTGGCTTTCTCAGACTGTGACCGATCCATCCCCATCTTCTTCGCCCAATTTCATTCTCTGCTGTTATCTGCTCTGTTCTCTCCCAGAGTCTGACGTTGCTGATCTTCTCTGGCCAGTGGATTTTCAAAATTCTTCTAAGGCAACTGTTCATGAAGGTCTGTACTCTGTTGACTGTGGTTTTTGTCAATCTCCATGTCTCTGCTCCATATAGGAGAACTGCTTTTACATTGGAGTTGAAAATCCGGACTTTGGTGTGTTGTGACAGCTCTCTGGAACTCCATACTTTTTTCAACTGGAGAAAGGCTGCTCTGGCTTTACCGATTCGTGCTCTGACATCTGCATCAGTGCCACCTTTTTTGTCTATGATGCTCCCGAGATAGGTGAAGGACTCCACCTCCTCCAACGGGGTGCCAGCAAGCAAGACTGGTTCTTCCCTGGTTGCGTTTAGCCTCATTGTCTTTGTTTTCTGTTTGTGAATGGTGAGGCCCACTTGGGACGAGATGTCAGCAAGCCTCGTGGTCTTGTCCTGCATTTGTTGATGAGTGTGGGACAGTAATGCCAAGTCGTCTGCAAAATCGAGGTCGTCAAGCTGTGTCCACAGTGTCCACTGTATTCCACTTCGTCTGTGCTCTGTGGTCATCTTCATGACCCAGTCTATGGCCAGTAGGAAGAGGAACGGAGACAGCAGACACCCCTGCCTGACACCAGTTCTGACCTGGAGCTCTCTGGTGAACTGCCCTTCGTGGATCACGCGACATGTCATGCCATCATAGCTGCTCTTGATCAGGCGGACGAGCTTTGTGGGTACACCGTAGTGTCGTAGGAGTTTCCACAGAGTCTCTCGGTCCACGCTGTCAAATGCTTTCTCATAATCCACAAAGTTGACGTACAGCGGGGAGCTCCACTCCAGAGACTGTTCCACGATGATGCGGAGAGTGGCGATCTGGTCTGTACATGATCGGTTCTTCCTGAATCCTGCTTGCTGGTCTCTCAGCTGGGGGTCAACGGAGCTCTTCATTCTCTCCAGGATGATCCTGTTGAAGACCTTTCCTGGTACTGACAGCAAGGTGATTCCTCTGTAGTTGGAACACTTGCTGAGGTCGCCTTTCTTGGGAAGCTTGATTAGGTACCCCTCCTTCCAGTCAGCTGGCATCACCTCCTCTTCCCAGATCTTTCCAAACAGTGGGTACAGCATCTCAACTGTTGTCTCTAGGTCTGCTTTCAGAGACTCCGCTGGGATGCCATCTGGCCCTGCTGCTTTGCCATTCTTCAAAAATGCCACTGCTTTTCTGATCTCTTCCCAGCTGGGTCTGTCACAGCTGATGGGTAGGTCGGTCTCTGCCGGCTGGATGTCGGGGGGGTCGGGTGGGCTAGATCTGTTCAGTAACTCTTCAAAATACTCGGCCCATCTGTCGAGTTGGTCTGCTCTGTCTGCAATAGGCTTGCCTTCTTTGTCTTTTACTGGTCTTTCTGTATGGCCATACTTACCCGACAATCTTCTGGTAATGTCGTAGAGCTGTTTCATGTTGCCGCTGCCTGCTGCCTTTTCTGCCTCTGCTGCCAGGCTGTCTGTGTAGGCCCTCTTGTCTGCCCTGATACTCCTCTTCACCTCGCGGTTGGCTTCCGAGTATTCCCCCTGTGCCCTTACTTTGGCTGCTCTCGTGCGACTGTTGTTGACCGCTGCTTTCTTCTGCTTCCTCGCTTCTATCTTCTTCAAGGTCTGTGCCGACAGCCAGTCCTTGTGGTGGTGTTTCCTGAACCCTACAGTGTCTTTGCAGGTTGAGTTCAGCGCCTCTCTAACTGCCTTCCACTGCTGCTCTGTGGTGACCGCCTCCTCTTCATTTACTAGCTCCTGTAGCGCTTGAAACCGGTTGGACAGCACCAGTTTGAACTCTTCTCTAACTCCAGTTTCTCTCAGGAGGCCTACATTATAGTGCTGTCTTCTTGTTGTCTCTGTGCGGCTTTTCTTTAGCTTGAGCTTCATTCTTAAGGTAAGCAGATGGTGGTCTGAGGCGACATCTGCTCCCCTCCTCACTCGAACATCTTGAAGGGATCTTCTAAATTTCTTGCTAATGCAGATATGGTCTATTTGGTTCTCTGTTGTATGGTCAGGTGAGACCCAAGTTGCTTTGTGTATTCTTCTGTGTGGGAAGATGCTGCCTCCAATGACAAGTCGGTTTAGAGCACAAAAGTCTACAAGCCTCTCCCCGTTCTCACTCATCTCCGAGCCTAGTCCCTGTCTCCCCATCACCTCTTCGTATCCGGTGTTGTCCTCCCCTATTTTGGCATTAAAATCGCCCATGACGATGGTGATGTCTCGCTCCGCACATTTGTCCACGGCACTCTGGAGTCGGTCGTAGAACTCTTGTTTCTCTTCCTCGTCACTGTCATTGGTGGGCGCATAACACTGGATGACGTTCAGCTTGAGCTTTTTCTTGGTTCTAAAGGCTGCTGTTATAATTCTTGGCCCAAGAGGTTCCCAACCCATCAGCGCTCTCTGTGCCACTGGTGACAGCATGAGTGCTACTCCTTCTGTATGGGGGGCATTCTCCTCTTCATGACCTGAATACAGAATCATCTCCCCACTTAACAGCCTTTTCTGGCCAGACTGCGTCCATCTGGCTTCACTGATGCCTAGCAGGGAAAGGTTGTACTTTTGCATTTCTGCTGCTATCTGGGCGGCCTTGCCGCTCTGGTACATGGTCTTGACGTTCCATGTGCCCATGGTTGTATCCCTGGATAGAGAGAGGCGGCTCGGTCCTGTGGCTTCCGAAGACTTCCGGCTTTCACCACAGGACGTCATAAGTCTTCTAGTAGAAGAACCTTCCTCCTCCAGGAAAGGAATTACTGTTAGTCTTTTCGTCGGCGTTTTTGTAGCTATTTCCTTTTTTGCAGGGTGGGGAAGCTACCCCCACGCCCAACCCCCTTACTAGGAGGACCAGGGGTTTTCTGTCGGGGTCACCTTCCCTTAGACCATGTTGGTTCACGGCACCTTATTTCATTCAGTGCACCCCTCTCACGAGGGACCCCCTATCCACCACCCAGGGGACGCGCCTCAACGCCGTATGGTCCCAGCGCGAGGACATAATTCAGTGAGTATGGCAAAAATCAGTATGTTCATTTTTGAGTAAAGTGAGATTTTCATTGAATAAAGCAAGAGGCATCGATCCTCATGAGCCCCCACGTATGTGGGGGCTCATGAGGATCGATGTCTCTTGCTTTATACAATAAAAAATCTCATTCTTCTAACAAGAAAGGCAAAGCCATTATGGCTCACGTGTATGACCGATTTACATATGTGTGACCATTGTGACAAGGGCTGGCTTCTGCAGCAGCAAGATCCATGTCTTCTGAAAATGTAAGCATTTTTCACACATGTCACCCCCCCCCCCCCCCCAACCCCGTGACCCTTGATCTTTGTGGTGAGTCGACTAAATTAGTATGCATAGGAAGGTCTTATCATCAGCTATCTTTGTACCGAATTTGGCTGAAAAATTTGCAAAAATGTTGGTAATGCCTACAATTTTATAAAAAAAAAAAACGGCATTTTACACACATATGCCAGCCTCTAATGACCTTGACCTTTTGAAGGGGTCATCCAAATCAGTATGCATAGATAGGTCTTACCATCAGGTATCTCTGTACCAAATTTGGGTTTGAAGTTGTGAATAGTATTTAAGAAAAAACATCTTTTGTCAAAATAAAGCTATTTTTGACCTATTTCTTGAGCTCTTGTGACCCTTGACTTTTCAGAGGGATCAACCAAATTAGTATGCATAGAAAGGTCTTACTATCAGGTATCTTTGTACCAAGTTTGGATTTAAAGTTGTGAATAGTATTTGAGAAAAAAAAAAATTATGTCAAAATATAGCTATTTCTGACATATTTCCTGATCCCCTGTGACCTTGACCTTTGTGAGGTCACTCAAACTGGTATGTTTAGAAAGACCTTCCCACAAAGTATCCTTGGGCCAAGTTTGAAGAATCTGGCTTGAATAGTCTCTGAGAAAATGCCAACGTTAAAGTTTACCACGGATGATGGCAGACGGTTGACGGACGGACGACCACTGGCCCAAAACATACTTTTGCTTTGCGCGTGAGCCAAAAATGGACATACTGCTCTTACCATACAATGGCAGACATACAGAGTGCACAATGCCAACATGACAACACAAGTGAGACTGTACAGCAGAAAAAGACTCACCCCAACCATGACCAAGGTGAATGATGGCGTTGGATGGGTTCTGACACATGACATCAAGTCGCCCAAGCCCTGTACAGATACCGGTCACCTTCACCCCCATAGACACATCTGTGTAGGCCAGGAAACCTTTCGCATTCTTGGAAATAAAAAGAAGAAATGTCTCATGCTTTTATTGTCTTTGAGCATCCTCAGTCATAAACAAACAAAGCAAATAATAAGTCATATCCACTCTCCCTAATGCCTTTATAATTTTTATAGTTTCTTTTTACTGACATACACAGCCAGCGATCATTCATTCATGTAAATACAAATACCAAAACAGATCTACTGAGTCTTCTGTATATTAGGATAGGCTTTCCGCTAGGATTTAAAATTATTCGTCATGGGGATGGACAGCATGACAAAATATCTGTCTCAGGCACTCTACAATCTGTCAACTGCTTTAAACACAGCAGGGATAAGTTAGTTTTTTTCAAGATTTGCCCATCCTGAGGAGACGGCCTTCCATTTTTTCCATCCCTGTTAAAATCTGTCCGTCAAATAGGAGATTTTCCGTTAACAAAAAGCTTGTTAGAAGCATAGCAAAGACAACAGCCAAGAGAGGTACATAAGAAAAATACAGCAACAAAAAGGAGTCCCTGACATTCGCAAGCGAGTTTTTATGAATGATGCTGGCTTGGCAGTCGCTGTTCTGGTTTGCATTTTCTTAGGAGCATTGTTTGTCAAAGGAAACATCATTATGATATGGGTAAACAAGCAAAATCAAATGCAGCTTACTTACCGCTGTACACAGGAGAAAGTGGTAGGGAAGAAACTCCATGCTCAGAACACTGTCCAGTCCTGTGAGGGCATGAAGTTCAATTCCCTGATTGTCATACACATACACGCCACTTTTCTGTGCTGTCGAAAACAATGTCTCCTGGTGCAACCATCTGCAACAGAAAAGACATAACTGGTTCACTAAGAGATCGATTTACTTGGCTTAGCCAGGGAGAAAACAAGCACTGTCCAACTGCAAGAGGCAAAGAACCTCATGAACCCCCGCAGATGCGGGGGTTCATGAGGTTCTTTGCCTTTTGCTGACCAAATTCACATCCATATTCCTTGATTTGATGGGATTAATTAAACTTGACTTTGCAGTGCTTTTAGTATATATTTTTGCGCCCACTGGCAATGAAGGGTTTAGTTAAACAGCCAAACATCTGACACAGGCGGAGGGACAGGGAGGCGTGGGATGTTTTATACAGCAAAACCGAGTTTACATGACAACAGAAAAGAGCTTACTTGACATCATGCACAGTCTCCATAGCATTGAATTCACAGTGCAGTCTCTTGGTTTGCCAATCAAAAGCTGCCACGTGACCTTTTTGACCCCCCAGCAATAAGTGTCTGGAGAAAAAAACACCACCGCATCATCTCCGAACACAAACACCATCACACGCATTGTATACTGGTATGTATTACATTTACACTAGTTGAAGACCAATGTTATCTGGGTTTTTGTTTTGTTCCATTTACTGTCTACTTGTTACTGACATACAGCAAATCTTTTTTTTTAACAGACAAGGCAAATGACAAGGAACCAACAACATGTTGTGAGAGTGCATACATTGTGTGCGTGTGTGTGTGTGTGTGTGTGTGTGTGTGTGTGTGTGTGTGTATGTGTGTGTGTGACATTTCTTTCAAGCAGCAATGTTTTGTTAGAAGATGAGTATTGTTAATGTGCTTAAGCTTACCTGCCATTGCGTGTATAATCAATGCCGTAAGGACCAAACTGCTTGAGTGACAGCTCAAAATACTGTAAAAGAAAATCAATTTTAAAAAGGTATGAGAATAAAAAAATACATAAACAATACATTTGACACTAGTGCAAATTTTTCTAATTTCAAAAAAAGCTTTTGTGAAAGAGCTTACTTACTTACTTACTTACGCCTGTCACCCCTACCCGGGTATAGGCCGTCGACGAGAGACCTCCAGCAACTCCTGTCCTGTGCTTCTCCTTCGATTCTACTCCAGGTGGTTCCCAGTCTCTTGATGTCTGCTTGGAGGTCTCGACGCCAGGAGTTTCTCGGCCTACCTCTTTTCCTCTTTCCCTGGGGGTTCCATGACAATGCCTGCCTAGTGATACTGGAAGCTGGCTTTCTCAGACTGTGACCGATCCATCCCCATCTTCTTCGCCCAATTTCATTCTCTGCTGTTATCTGCTCTGTTCTCTCCCAGAGTCTGACGTTGCTGATCTTCTCTGGCCAGTGGATTTTCAAAATTCTTCTAAGGCAACTGTTCATGAAGGTCTGTACTCTGTTGACTGTGGTTTTTGTCAATCTCCATGTCTCTGCTCCATATAGGAGAACTGCTTTTACATTGGAGTTGAAAATCCGGACTTTGGTGTGTTGTGACAGCTCTCTGGAACTCCACACTTTTTTCAACTGGAGACAGGCTGCTCTGGCTTTACCGATTCGTGCTCTGACATCTGCATCAGTGCCGCCTTTTTTGTCTATGATGCTCCCAAGATAGGTGAAGGACTCCACCTCCTCCAACGGGGTGCCAGCAAGCAAGACTGGTTCTTCCCTGGTTGCGTTCAGCCTCATTGTCTTTGTTTTCTGTTTGTGAATGGTGAGGCCCACTTGGGACGAGATGTCAGCAAGCCTCGTGGTCTTGTCCTGCATTTGTTGATGAGTGTGGGACAGTAATGCCAAGTCGTCTGCAAAATCGAGGTCGTCAAGCTGTGTCCACAGTGTCCACTGTATTCCACTTCGTCTGTGCTCTGTGGTCATCTTCATGACCCAGTCTATGGCCAGTAGGAAGAGGAACGGAGACAGCAGACACCCCTGCCTGACACCAGTTCTGACCTGGAGCTCTCTGGTGAACTGCCCTTCGTGGATCACGCGACATGTCATGCCATCATAGCTGCTCTTGATCAGGCGGACGAGCTTTGTGGGTACACCGTAGTGTCGTAGGAGTTTCCACAGAGTCTCTCGGTCCACGCTGTCAAATGCTTTCTCATAATCCACAAAGTTGACGTACAGCGGGGAGCTCCACTCCAGAGACTGTTCCA
Organism: Semisulcospira habei; assembly: GCA_036245525.1. NCBI lineage: Eukaryota > Metazoa > Mollusca > Gastropoda > Semisulcospiridae > Semisulcospira > Semisulcospira habei. Next base: position 178,879,045 of record BTPG01000004.1, read on the forward strand.
CGATGATGCGGAGAGTGGCGATCTGGTCTGTACATGATCGGTTCTTCCTGAATCCTGCTTGCTGGTCTCTCAGCTGGGGGTCAACGGAGCTCTTCATTCTCTCTAGGATGATCCTGTTGAAGATCTTTCCTGGTACTGACAGCAAGGTGATTCCTCTGTAGTTGGAACACTTGCTAAGGTCGCCTTTCTTGGGAAGCTTGATTAGGTACCCCTCCTTCCAGTCAGCTGGCATCACCTCCTCTTCCCAGATCTTTCCAAACAGTGGGTACAGCATCTCAACTGTTGTCTCTAGGTCTGCTTTCAGAGACTCCGCTGGGATGCCATCTGGCCCTGCTGCTTTGCCATTTTTCAAAAATGCCACTGCTTTTCTGATCTCTTCCCGGCTGGGTCTGTCACAGCTGATGGGTAGGTCGGTCTCTGCCGGCTGGATGTCGGGGGGGGTCGGGTGGGCTAGGTCTGTTCAGTAACTCTTCAAAATACTCGGCCCATCTGTCGAGTTGGTCTGCTCTGTCTGCAATAGGCTTGCCTTCTTTGTCTTTTACTGGTCTTTCTGTATGGCCATACTTACCCGACAATCTTCTGGTAATGTCGTAGAGCTGTTTCATGTTGCCGCTGCCTGCTGCCTTTTCTGCCTCTGCTGCCAGGCTGTCTGTGTAGGCCCTCTTGTCTGCCCTGATACTCCTCTTCACCTCGCGGTTGGCTTCCGAGTATTCCCCCTGTGCCCTTACTTTGGCTGCTCTCGTGCGACTGTTGTTGAACGCTGCTTTCTTCTGCTTCCTCGCTTCTATCTTCTTCAAGGTCTGTGCCGACAGCCAGTCCTTGTGGTGGTGTTTCCTGAACCCTACAGTGTCTTTGCAGGTTGAGTTCAGCGCCTCTCTAACTGCCTTCCACTGCTGCTCTGTGGTGACCGCCTCCTCTTCATTTACTAGCTCCTGTAGCGCTTGAAACCGGTTGGACAGCACCAGTTTGAACTCTTCTCTAACTCCAGTTTCTCTCAGGAGGCCTACATTATAGCGCTGTCTTCTTGTTGTCTCTGTGCGGCTTTTCTTTAGCTTGAGCTTCATTCTTAAGGTAAGCAGATGGTGGTCTGAGGCGACATCTGCTCCCCTCCTCACTCGAACATCTTGAAGGGATCTTCTAAATTTCTTGCTAATGCAGATATGGTCTATTTGGTTCTCTGTTGTATGGTCAGGTGAGACCCAAGTTGCTTTGTGTATTCTTCTGTGTGGGAAGATGCTGCCTCCAATGACAAGTCGGTTTAGAGCACAAAAGTCTACAAACCTCTCCCCATAAATACATAAACAATACATTTGACACTAGTGCAAATTTTTCTAATTTCAAAAAAAGCTTTTGTGAAAGAGCTGAAAGAACTGAAATACCTTTGTAGCGCTGGTGACGTCAACTGCTGCGGCAATCTCCGTTTGCGTCAGTCTCGCCTCTACCTCAGCCTCATCAAGCTCAAGAAATCTGCCAAACAATGTGAAAAAGTGATCAACATGCTACATTCAGTAGGATTCACATCTGTGAACAAAGCAGCCTAGTGCCTTCTGCTGCACACATACACTGTGAATTTCAAAATAACTCTGAACCTGCCAGAACTAATTGACTTCCATTCTGCACAATGGAAGTCATTTAGTTCTGGCAGTTTAAGAGTTAACAAAATTAATCTTTCTCTAAAATGTATTTTTTAGAAAAATAGTTACCGATGACATTACTATTAGGAATCGTATCTAAGCTAGACTAATTTTAGCCAAAAATTGTTGTGTACATGGTAGGGGAGGTAACAAGGGGCGCTATAGCGTAGGTCGTGACCCGAGTAGCCTCCCTTCCATCCCATCCGGGCACGCGCCCACCGGATGCTCGCCAGTCTGTTTCTGAGCGGAACAGCGGCAAGCGGGGCAGGTGGGAGGGTCATCCGAGTAATGTCATCGGTAAGTATTTTTCGAAAAAATACATTTTAGAGAAAAATTAATTTGTTTCCTCAAAACACATTACTGATGATATTACTATTAGGAATAATGACGAAGAGGAGGTGGGTGCCGCTATAACGCCCCTAACCCCTAGTTACTTGGCAATGAGACCCGCCCTCCCAAGCAACCTCCCGATAATTTTAGCAAAGATTACCAACGGTGCCTGGGGCGCCGGGAGGGAGTGTTGCTCCGCCGTGATGTCTCCCACCAGCGAAGGTTCTGGTGCTGGCTGGAGAGGTCCCTCAGGTAGAATTGGGCGAAGGTCGACTGTGCGCGCCCTTCCACGGTCGCCACGATATCTCTGACCGCGCAGTTGCGGTCGAACGCTAGTCTAGCGGTCATGGCTCTGACCTCGTGCGCCCTGATGTTCATTCATTTGGCTGCATCAGGGGAGATCTTGGTAGGCGGAGCGTATCACCCATCGGAGCCAGGAGGATATCGTCTGGGCCGAGATGTCATGTCCAACTGAGGACAGAGGGAGGAGAAGGCGGGTGCGTCCCCTGCGTAGTGGCTTGTTCCGGCACAGGTAAAACGCGTAAAGCCCTCACCGGGTCCTGTTGTCTGGACTCTCGGGAAGAGCCTGGATCTCGTAAAGGTGGAAAGGTGACCACTTGAGGGGCAGCCAAAGGAGATCGGGCCTTGGTGCGAAAGGTAGGATCTGGAGTCCAGAACTGCAAGTATGCGGGCCGTGCTGAAAGGGCGTGCAGCTCGCTGGCCCTGGAGGCAGAGGCGAGGGCCAGTAAGAAGCAAGTCTTCCCTGTCACGTCCGGCAACCGCGCCAACTGGATAGGATCGAAGCGGGCAGAGTTGAGCCACATCAGCACCCAGGGCAGGTCCCATCGTGGCACGAGCGAGTGAAGGACGGAACGCTGTAGCCCGAAGGAGGCCATAAGAACGGCGAGGTCCTGCCGTCGCCAGGGTTGGGTCGTCTCAAATGCCGGTACGTGTCAGCGATCATGGCCAGGTAGCCCCGAATGGTGACTGACGCTGAAAGCCGGTCGGTGAATAGCCAGAGGAAAAAATCCGCCAGCTGCAGAACCGTCAAATGCGTGGGGTAGAGTCGCTTGTCATCACACCAGTGGCACAGGACTCGCCACTTCCCTTTGTAGACTCGTCTGGTCGAGGATCTGCGAGCTGTAGCGATAGCCTCCACTGCTGCACCTGAGAAGCCTCTAGCCGTGAGGGCAAGCCACACAATCTCCAGGCATGGAGGAGGAGTCGGTCGGGCAAGGGTGGAACAGCGCCTGTCGTGATTGCTTGAGCATCGCGCGTGGTGTGGGAAGCCGCAGCGGGGGGGAGAAGTGGCGAGGTTCACGAGGTCGGTGGTCCACGAATTGGTCCAGCAGAAATGGGCCACCAGGAACAGGACCGCGTTGCACCCTCTGAGCTGTGTGACGGGAGTTCTCGGGACTTGCAAATCAATGTGCGTGGTTTCACGGCGCGGGTCAGGAGGCCAGCAATCCACGAGCACCTTCTGCAGCAAGTTTCCACCCGGAACAGGACCGCGTTGCCACCTTAAGCTGAGCCGGAGCGTGGAGCTAGCACTGTAGGAGGTTCGGCGAGGCGACGAGGCCATCCCAAGAGAGGTAGAGAGTGTCGACCACTCACGCTAGCGGCAATGGAACGGTGGAAGACGAAGTGAGGAAGATGACTGTACCAAGTCGGCGCGATCAAAGGAGCTCACAGCCGCGCCAATCACCCGAAGATGTCCGGACGGCGCGTCCTCTCGGAGCGGAGCTACTGGTCACGACGCGCGATGGGAGTCGGCAGGTCATACGGAAGTCCTGTGAAGACTCTTTCTCGGGTAGCGACGTCTCTACTTCGCACCAACGGAGCCCCTAGCAGAGGAAGAAGGAGGGAGAGGAACTGCATCCCGCCCTGCCTCTAACGTAGTTGACGACTGTGGCGCTGTCGGAGAGGACGAGAAGCTCCTGACATCGCCGACGTGACATCCGACGCTGGGCCACGAGGTCAGGAGCACATCCGCCGAAGGCTGAGTAGAAACTCTGTAGCAGGTGAGCTCCCGTGGAAGCGCGACTTGCGACGGCGCCATGGACATCTGGGGCGAATATGAGAAGAAAAATCTCCCTTCTCGAGGCAGACGGGAACCGCCCAGTGAAGAAGGTGAGGACGGAGCAACAGCCGCACCCAAACCTGAGACTCGAGGTTGTCCATGGAGAAGCGGGGAGCAGCTGAAGTGGGGGGGGGGGGGGGGGGGGGGCAGTAGAGGCATCGTAGGGAACGAAGGTCCGCTGCAGTACTCACCAGATACTGAAACAGAAGTCATTGTCTGGCGTAGGACGCCAGCTCTAGAAACACCCGCCGCGCTGGGTTCGCGAATCCCTGAATCCGCCACACCGGAAGTCGTTTTTCGTGATGTCAATGCGTGATTCCATCCCTAGGCCAAGCGGCGCTATGACGTGAAGTCGGACTTGCCCACGTAGACCAGGAAGCCGCACCTGGCAAGGCGCCAAACCACTACGGTTGAAACCCCAGAGGCAGCGACTGACACCGAAGGGAGCGTGCGATACTGGTAGATGACCCCGCCGAAGGCAAACCGGAGAAACGTCAGGAGACGGGCTGTCTGTTGACGCACAGAAGGAATTCTTCTCCCAGGATGTCTCCGACCGGTTCCGCAACTGCCGATCGTCTAGGGACGCCGACGTGGCTGTACGAAGACGTCCAACAGGCCCAGTCCACTACAGCGTCCAGAAGCGGTTGAACACCCAGTGGCTGCGGAAGAGCCGAAGGGAAGTGCGCGACACTGGAAGACCACGCCGCCGAGGGTGAGGCGGAAGTAACAGCTGGAGACGGGGAGTCTGGGGCGAGCCAAACGCAACTTGTCCAGGGAGGTCTCCGACTGGCTCCGCACAAGAAGATCGCCAGGAAATGTTGACGAGTCCCGATTGACCGCCCAGTCCACAGGTAGTACTGCGGCGCGAAGGCTCGGGTGGTCTCCACACCACAGGGCGAGGCGGCAACGAACTGGTACAGAGTGGAGCGCGCCTCAACTGTGGTAGCCACCACCACCGGTCGGGAGGTCGAGGCCGCAGCGCAGGGTAACCCGAAGCACCAGTGCACACGAAGTGGTAGCCGGCAAGGCGATGACCCAGGAGTAGAACGCAGCGTAGTAGGAGCTAACCGGGCAGCCAGGAACTCCTAACCATGGCGAGTGCAGGGGCCTCTGATCCTCGATGCGCGGAACGAAGCCCGGCAGAGGCTCAGTCATGCATAGCCAAGCGCCGTCTCCACAGACCGACGCGCAATGTCCCGGTAGAAACTGTCCGACAGCCCTAGGGCGCCAGCAGGCGGAGCTACTAAGAGAATAAAGTGGATCACTAAACGACAACGTACCTTCCAGCTGTAACGCTCTACAATGTGTACACCCTAGAATAACCCCGCGACATGTGTACACCCAAGCCCTGCTAGCGGCCGTGGCGGCCAACGCTATGGCTACGCTCGTAGTACTCTATGTGCCACACGGGCGCGCAAAGCCCCACAGGCTCATCCTGTCCATGGAAGGCATCATCCCTGGGCCAGAAGCTGTACCACTGTGTTGGGCCGGAAGGCTTGCGTTGTAACCCGCACAATGACCCGTAGTCTCGGCCGGGGGGATGGTACTTGCACTGCGCTTGAGGCGGAAAACTCAGAAATCAGATGCAGGTTAAAGACCCACTACCACTGTAACTGTTTTTACACTTTTGTAACAGATGGTTACGAAACGCTACATACAGGTCTAGCTTTGGCTCATTTAGACACAGGACAATTCAGTTCAGCACACGGCGCCTTTATATCAAGTAACCTGACCATGACTTCACTCCGTTCTATAAATACAATGCATCAGTGCAAGAAATAGCTAAAAATAGACTGACACATTCAGGCATCAGAACTGTTCACCCAAAAAAAATCTGAAAACGGCGATTTTGAAGAATTGTAGAGTTATTTAAAGCCATTTCCTGGCACATAAGAAGTCAAAAGTGTTATTAAACAGGGGCCAGGAAAATCTGAAAATCGCCGAAAATCGGACAGTTCTGATGCCTGACATTAATGACAGCGCATAATAAATAAGTGTGATTACGCATGTGTTTTTGCTGCATGTCCAAACTGCTGTTAGAGTTCATTACGTGTGTCAACAAGGCATAACAAACACAAATGGCGATGAAATGTCTTCAGATTTATGCGTAATGGTACTTTGAACATTGGATTAAAACCCTGGACAAACATGCAATTTTGCAGGTTTGTCTGGGCTTTTCATTCAATGTTTGCATCAAAAGATGCAGCTTTTTATCTACTTCTGATTTAAATTGTCTGTTCTAGTGGACTTACTTTGGAGGTCTTTGTTAACCCATTACATCCTGACGCTGACTTTTTAAAAGTTGTTTATTGTCCTACGAAGACTACTTTACAGTTTAGGAGATAGAGCAACCATTTTAGTCCAAGGGTGGTGCCAGAATAGCTTGGCGCCTCAGGCACCAAGCTATTCTGGCATCACCCTTGAACAATCAGTCAAATTTATTTTTAGCAATAGTGTATCAGAATGAAAAGGGTTAAATTGGAAGTTTGTTAATAGCAAAGTACATTAAAATAATGTGGACAGGACCATTTGCAAAATTGTTATTATTGCTGACTTGTTGTTTCTGACATTCTTATCAGCTTGGTCACGTGAACAAACTCACCCTGGCTCATCGTCATAGAGCCGCTCCGCTCTTGCAGCTTGCTTCTGTGCAAACCAACTGTTGCTTTTCACCCGCTGTAGTTTCTCTGAACTTTTGCCTAGTTTGGGAACCTGAACAACAAAACCGTCTCTGACTAAAACCATTCAAACTTCAAGCAGCACATGCAACATGTTCAGGATTTGGGACACAGTGCAAACACACACACCATCATTAAACCCTTCCCTGCCACTATACATACACTGTACGTACATGTATGTTTCTGAAGTCTTGGTTCATTCAACAATCGAAAGCTGACACTGTCCAAGAAACATGGAAACCAAATGGTCTCAGCAAGAGGAATAGATCCTCATGAGCCCCTGCAGTCGCGGGGGCTCATGAGGATCTATGTCTCTTGCAGTTGGATCACATTCACGTTTTTTGGGCAGTGAAGGGATTAATGCTATGAACTATTTACATCTCTGCGCTCACAAGGGGTCTAACTTTCACAGCAGCCTAAAGGGTCTGCATGTGTGATTTTAGAGGGTATACAGACCCAATCTGATAATTTTAAAGGGCCAGATAAATGGATCAGCCTGTTTTTTTAACCCTCATCATTCAGAATACACCAGTGTGTGAATAAGTTGGACTAAAATAGTTCAAGGGTAGTGCCAGAATAGCTTGGCACCTCTAGGCTATTTTCGCACCACCCTTGAATTAAACCCATTGGTCTATATCCTTATCTGTAAGTACTATAATGTAGCTTGCATATGGCAGTGTACAAATTTGAAGCTTTTAGCCTCAGTATGAAATGGGTAAAAATGAAAAACAGCATATCCCTGATGCAGATGCACTGAATTTTAGTGAGTCATACATGCACCGACGCACAGAAACACGAGCTCTGGTGAACAACAACAACAAAAAAAAAGTGCGATATCACCAGAATCATCGTTGTTCCAAGTGTTTCTGATGATTCCAATGTCACACTTTCTTGTGCTTGTCAGGATATGACATACTGACCACAGAAAAGCAATATCATTTGAATCATCAGAAACACTTCAGTTGCATTTTTATTCTTGCAAGTACTCCACCCAGTCAGTTAAAGTCTTCCGAGGGTTTCTTCGATATTGATAGACCATTCACTTATGCTTATCTCCAACATTTTAGAGTCGTCTGCCACTGAAACATTATGCACAACCAAAAATTGGTCAGAAGCTTGACTACCCATGCAAGCTCGTGCAAGGAACCAACTGACCAGGCATCACCATTAACCCATATCATGCTGAGGGCTAAAAAGCTTCAAATGTGTACACGGCCATACGCAAGCTACCTCATAGTACTTACAGATAAGGATACAGACCAATGGCTTTAGTTCAAGGGTGGTGCCAGAATAGCTTGGCGCATAGAGGCGCCAAGCACCACCCTTGAACTATTTTAGTCAAACTTATTTCACACGCTGGTGTATTCCGAATGACAAGGGTTAAACTTGCATGGTCTGAAAACCCTTCACTGTCAGCTGACGCAGGTTGTGTTTCTGAAATCTTTAATCCCACGCCAAAGAGCCCCAGCTGTCCCAGGAACAAAGATTCAATGTGCTTTCAGCAAGAGGTATAGATCCTCATGAGCCCCCGCATTTGCGGGGGCTCATGAGGATCTATACCTCTTGCAGTTGGGAGGTGCTCAATTTTACTGGGCAGTGAAGGGGGTAAGCTTGTTGATGAAAGCGACAGAACTGAGAGAACTCACTCTGATGTTTTGTGCGCCGTGCCCGTAGCGTGACAGCTTCTCCCTTGGAATTGGTGCATCACCAGGAAATGGATCAGGCTGATAAAAGAAAAGAAAATATTATGTTACATATATATGTGTTACCGCCTGAACGGCAAAAGATGGCTCAATATAATATAATATAATATAATATAATATAGTAATCAGTAGGGGTGTTAACAGTATCACAAAGCAAGAGTATTGTAATGGAGAAGATCAATATCTTATGCACAACCTGCAACATGTTCAGCTCAGCTTCACTTTTACGTGCTCCAGCATACTGCAACGTCTGATTTAACAAGCACTGTTTTCTGGACCCAATGAGTGAAAGGTCCTCAGGCTGACGTCACCCTTAGCTGGCCCACGCACCATTGCGTGGGCCTGCTAAGGCTGATGTCGGCCCAAGGATCTTCTGTTTACTGGTTTTTCCCTCACAATTGTATGTAAATTCAGCACTAAATTAACGCGACTGTGAATAACGTGGTCTGACTTATACATGTACTGCAAAATTCATTTTTCTCTAAAAGGTATTTTTTCGAAAAATACTTACCGATGACATGACTTTATGGAAATGTCTACTTCTAGCTCAATTTTAGCCTACTTACCCGTTGTGTGCCCACACAACCCGGGAGGCACTCGGGGAACCCCCCCTAGAGGGGCCGAGAGTTGTCTCCCGTTTCCCGCCTTACCAGCTCCGGTCACGAGACCGGCCAGTTTTTTGTGATACTTCGCTCGAAAGCGGCAAGCGGGGCAGGAGGGAGGGTCCTCCGAGTCATGTCATCGGTAAGTATTTTTCGAAAAAATACCTTTTAGAGAAAAATGAATTTGTTTCCTCAAAAACATTACCGATGACATGACTTTATGGAAGAATTGCGATGAGGAGGAGGGTGCCGCGCAACTCTTAATGGTAACAGCGCCGCCCTCCCAGTCGCAACCTCCCGACAATTTTAGCGAAGTGCATACCTACGGCGCCGGTGGCGCCGGGAGGGAGTGTTGCGCCGCGGCGATGTCCCCCACTAGTGCGAGATTCTCTCTTTGGCCTGCCAGGTCCCTGAGATAGAAGCGGGCGAATACAGATTCAGTCTGCCAGCCCACGGCTGCCACGATGTCCTTGACAGCGCAGTTTCGGTCAAATGCGAGGCTCGTGGCCATGGCTCGTACCTCATGTGCGCGAATGTGCAGCCTCTTCGCTCCCTGCGGGGAGATATCTTGATACGCGGAGCGTATAACCCAGCGAAGCCAGGACGAGATCGTCTGGGCTGTTATGTCATTCCTGCTGGGTCTCAGAGGTAGGAAGAGGCGCGAACGCCCTCTGCGGAAGGCTTTAGATCGTCGCAGATAAACTCTAAGGGCGCGCACGGGATCCTGTTGCCTGGTCTCCTGAGACAGAGGGTTGGTTCTTAGCGGCCGTAAGGTGATAACCTGAGGTGCCGTCAGAGGAGACCTGTTCTTGGCCAGGAAGGCAGGGTCAGTGAGGAGTTGAACAGACCCGTCCGCTCGGAACTGTAGGCAGGTAGGCCGCGCCGAGAGTGCGTGTAGCTCACTCACCCGAGAGGCGGTAGCAAGGGCCAGCAGGAAGCACGTCTTCGTGTCACATCTGCGAAACGGGCCAAAGGTAAGGGTTCAAATCTGTCAGAATTTAACCACGTTAGCACCCAGGGCAGGTCCCAGCGGGGAAGGAGTGAGCGGTGTGTTGGGCGCTGGATGCCGAAGTGACCCATAAGGTCGGCTAAGTCTTTGCAGGCGCCCGGGTCTGGGTGTCCAAGGTGTCGATAAGTGTCAGCGATCATGGACAGGTAACCCCTCACGGTGATGGGGGCCAGGCCTAAGTCTCGAAAGAGCCAGAGGAAGAAGTCCGCCAGCTGAGGATTAGTCAGTTCCGTGGGTGACAGGCCGTGCTCAGAGCACCAGGAACACAGGACTCGCCACTTTCCCTCGTAGACTCGGATGGTGGAAGGTCTGCGGGCCGAAGCGATCGCCTCCACTGCTGCACCCGAGTAGCCTCTAGCTCCGAGGGCTTGCCGCACAACCTCCAGGCGTGAAGGAGGAGCCGCTCCGGGCAGGGGTGAAACAGCGGCTGACGCGGTTGCTTGAGCATGGTGCGTGGGGCGGGAAGCAGCAGGGGCGGGTCCGTGGCGAGGCTGAGAAGGTCGGTGGTCCAGGAGCGGTTCCAGGCGAACGGCGCAACTAACAGCAGGACCGCCGAGCATCCCCGAAGCTTGAGAAGGACTTTGGGTACGAGAACCGTCGGGGGGAAGGCGTAAGCCACCAGGCCGTCCCAGGGAATGGAGAGTGCATCGACAGCCCAGGCAAGTGGATCGGGAATCGGGGAGACGAAGAGCGGAAGCTGATGGTTCCACCTTGTGGCGAACAAGTCGACCTGGGGAGTCTCCCACCGGGCACAGATCATCCGAAAGATGTCCTGCCGAAGGGTCCATTCCGTGTGCAGGAGCTGGCCGCAGCGAGACAGCGAGTCGGCTAAGACATTCAGGTGTCCGGGGATGTGTCGGGCTCGAATGGTAATACCCCGGTCCTCGCACCAACGCATCATCCGGTAGAGGAGCATACAAAGGTCGGGAGAGCGAGTGCCACCTTGTTTCTGGATGTAAGCCACCACAGTCGTGTTGTCCGAGAGGACGAGTAGCTCCCGGTGTCTGAGGAGATCCTCCCAGAACTGCAGGGCTTGCCACACCGCCTGCATCTCCAGCCAGTTGATGTGAGTGTGCGCTAAGTCCGCGGGCCAGGGCCCCGAAGTCGAGAGGAACCGAGGAAGGAGATGAGCGCCCCACCCAGTGAGGCTGGCGTCGACACAAAGCGAGGTCTGGGGAGGAGGGGCGGCCAGGGGAACTCCCGACGCTAGCCAAGAGTGGTCGGTCCACCGACGAAGATGAGGCAGCAGCATCTGGGGCACCGGAACCAACGTCGTTAAATCGCCTGACGACGGGCGCCAATGGAGTAGGAGATGCAGCTGGATCGGCCGGGAGTAGAGACGACCTAGGGGGATAAGGTCCGCTGCGGCGTTCAGCAGGCCCAAAAGCTGGAGCCAGACTCTGGCGGGGGCCACGTCCTGTCGTGCTAACTGACCTGCTAGGTCCGCAATCTTCTGGATCCGAGGGGCTGGGAGGCGCACCGTGTTGAGGTCGGTCGCAAATTCCATGCCCAGGTGCACGAAGCGGCGGGACGGAGAGAGATCCGACTTGCCGTCGTTCACTAGGAAGCCCAAGTGTGCCAGAAGCCGTAGCAGCGCATCCCTGTCCGACGCGAGCGAGGTCTCTGACTGGTTGCGTAGGAGGAGGTCGTCTAGGTAATTCGACGTCGGACTGGAGGACTGTCGGGCCTTGGCGACTACGGCGTCCATCAGCCGGGTGAACACCCAGGGGCTGAGGTTGAGACCGAACGGGAGCGCGCGAAACTGGTATACCACACCGTCGATCGCAAAGCGGAGGAACTTCCTGGAGGCCTGGTGCATCGGGACATGCAGGTACGCATCTGAAAGGTCCAGGCTGACTGCGAAGTCCAGAGGCTGGACCGCGGCTCTCAGGGCTCGAGCAGTCTCCATCCGGAAGGAGGGGGCCGTAATGTACTTGTTCAGGGCCGAGAGATCGATCACCGGTCGCCATCTCCCTCCAGGCTTCGGAACGACGAACAAGCGGCTGTAGAAGGCTGGGGAGTAGGGGACGCGTACCACCTCCGTGGCGGCTTTCCTCAGGAGGGAGGAGACCTCTCCCCGAAGAGCGGAGGCCTTCAACGGATCGCTGGGGATCTCGGTCCAAAGGGGGGAGCGACGCAAAGGAGGCGGGCTGCGAAAGGCGATCCGGAGGCCGGCCGAGACGGTGTCGCAAATCCAAGGGTCGTCGGGAAAGAGTGTGAGCCAATTTCCGCTGAAAAAGGCTAGCCTCCCACCGACCGGAGACCCCGAAGTGGTCGGTGGGGGCAAGGCTGGGGGGCAGTCAGGTAGCCCGCCCGCGACCCGGTCGCCGGGCGGGACGGGGCCAGGCGGGGACACGGGCCCTGGAGGGTCTAGGACGGCCAAAGGCGGGGGCCTGCTCAGGGGCCGAAGCAGGGGCTGACGCAGCAGCGGGTCTAACCGACCGCGAGGCGCGACCCCTAGCCTGGTGGGAGGACGGAAAGCGGCGGGGAGGAGGAGCACTCACAGGCCAGCGGTCGGGGTTGGAGGCTCGAACGGATGACCAGGTGTCGCCGAAAAGCAGGGGGCCACCCAGCGGAGCACGACGAAGCTGCGCACGCAGGTCAGGTGGTATCCCTCGGCAGGCAAGCAGAAGGGCGTCTCGACGCATCAGGTCACAGTTGGCGGAGGCAGCCCTAGCGTTAACGGACGAGTGGTAGGCGGCTCGGTTGGCGACTTCCGCTAAGACGAGTAAATCCCCAAGGAGAGGCGTGATAGAAGGATGCCAAGCGCCTTCCACACGACGAACCAGGGCTTGAGAGAGCAGCTCCAGGAACCCAGCGCAGGCTAAGGTGTTCCGCACCAGAGACGCAGTCAAATCCAGGCCACGAGGTAAAGAACGGCGAAGGAGGGCGGAGCCGCCAGCTTGCGACACGGCCGGGGGGTCGATCGCAGGAAGAGGGATGGAGAAAGCCTGGGAATGACCGGCATACCAATCCCGACGGAAGGCGATGTCCAGGCCAGCCGGCCAGCGACGATCGGAGAAGAACACCGGCTCTCGAGACGCTGGAAGTTGCAGGTGCGCTGAGAAGACATCTCGCAGCTCCTTAAATCCAGGCGGCTGGGGAAGCGACTTGAACCTCTTCACCTGACGCTCGGCATCCACAAAGGCCGAGACCTTCCTCTTCAGGGGGGGAGAGGCTGGGCAGGAGTCCGCTGGCAGAGTGGCCGCGATGATCCTGGCGGCTTCATCCAAGGCTAGGAGGGTCTCCGCCCGGGACGACAACGGAAGGGTCGAGGGGACATCAGCACCGACGTCGGAGGGCGAAAGGGAGCGAGCATCCTCCTCCAACAGGGCTGAGACGGAGTCTTCGGGCAGCAAGCTGAGGGCTTCTTCGTCCAGGGGGTGGCGAGAAGGCGGGTGAGGCACCACGGAAGGTCGAAGCTTGGGCGGGGGCGCATCTCGAACCTCGCGGGAAGCCCGGGTATGAGCCGGCAGCGACGACGGAGGCGGGGATCGCTGAGGCGAACGCGGGAAGGAGCGAGGAGGGGTCCTGTCCGGTGCGCGGGAACGACGTCTGGGTGAAGTATGGCGGACAACCGAAGAGGAGTGCCGATCACGGGAAGAAGGTCGACGATGGCGGTGACGCGGCGAACGCATCGAACGGTGCGAAGGCGAGCGCGACCGAGCGCGCGACGAGGAGAGGCGGGGGGAGCGGCGACGCTCCCGGCGGGGGGAACGATCCTTCCGGCGGCGCTCGCGGGGCGAGCGCGAGTGTCTAGCACTGACGGTGGAACGGGAAAGGTCGGGGGCGCGACTGTGTCGCGTAGGTTGAGGCTGACGTCTCTCCTGGCCGGACTCAGTGAGAAGGGCTCTATGCCGGTGTACAGATCCTCCGGAAGGATCAGCGGGCTTATCGTGGAGAGAGAGAGGAGCAAGGCCAGTCAACGTGGGACGGCTCGTGGCGAACTGCTGCAGGCCGGGCTCAGTGAGGCGGGCGCTTTGCCGGCAAACAGACCCTCCGGAAGGGTCAGCGGGCGTGGCAGCAGTGGCAGTCCTCTGGTCAGCGAACAACGCAGGGTCCCGACGATCAATCCGTTCCGAGAGGCCGAGGCGAGGAAGAGCGGTCGTTACCACAGGGGCGACGTCAACAGGAGTGGGACGAGAGATAGCAGACGGAGGTCGCTCTCGCCGGTAAAAACTCCAGAGGTCAGACCAACGGATCTCCAGCCAGGTCGCACAGACATCGCAGAGATGGTCCGAGGCGCAGCCCGAGCAAGGGAGGCAGACCGCATGGTCGTCCGTCGGCCACTTGAAGTCGCCGCATTGAGCGCAGGTAAGCATTTGGTTCCTGCAACAGACAAAGAGCACAAGGTCGCAAAGGCGGACAAGGGAGCCTAGCCCCACACCAAGGTACTCCAAGCGCCGTAACCACCGGCGCGTAAATAGTGGCTACAGTCTCCCAGAGCTAAAGGGCCTTTAAGGTAGACGCACGGAGTGTGGGTGCCCGAAGGCCCTACGAGAACAGAAACCCTCGTCTACAAGGCAACGTCTTCACGTAACAGTGAAATACCAAAGGAGAGAAGGCGACTTCCCTCGAGGAGACTCGTAAAAAAAGGTCGTGCAAGGCGCCGAAGCGTAAGCTCAACAACTGGCGCCCAGGTAGTAGCAAAGCCGAAAGGAAAGCCCAACGGTAGCCGGCTCTCGGCCCGAGGGCCGGCTGTGGGAAACTACCACTACCTTACCTCCGAGACGAATCGGGAACAGGGGAAAGGGTAGTCATACACCTCCACAGCCTAGAGGAGAGCAGCAGAACGACGCCAGCAGAGGCAGGGCACAAGAAGGCAGGTCAGCGCTAGGAGGCGCAGAGCACACGAAGAGGCAACGAGCGTAGGCAAGAGAAGGACCGGTCGAAGCGGCGCGAGAGCAAGGCCAGACACGTCTTCTCTGTACGAGCGAAGTAGCAAAACTGGCCGGTCTCGTGACCGGAGCTGGTAAGGCGGGAAACGGGAGACAACTCTCGGCCCCTCTAGGGGGGGTTCCCCGAGTGCCTCCCGGGTTGTGTGGGCACACAACGGGTAAGTAGGCTAAAATTGAGCTAGAAGTAGACATTTCCATAAAGTCATGTCATCGGTAATGTTTTTGAGGAAACAAATACAGAGGCTCACCTGCGCTTGCTAAAACTTGCAGTCAATTAACTTTTGGTGGACAATTTTCAATAATCCATCATAATAAAACATGCACTGTTTTTAATTTATCATTATAATTAAATACATTGAATGAATGCATTATTCTTACTGGGCTGTGGATTACGTGATGTGATGTGTGTTGACGCTCAAGTTTGCATGGTCCTTTGTATTTGTGATATTTGTCCTATCTATTATATATATACTTAATATGATGAAAAAACAAACACTCAACACTAATATTGGGAGCATGTTGGCTTTACTAGCCTTCTTTACTCTATATTTTCAATTTGTAAAGCGCCTAGAGCCATTTAAAAATAATAATTCAAGGGTACTGCCTGAGTAGCTTGGTGCCATCAGGCACCAAGCTAATCTGGCACTAACCTTGAATTGTCATGGTCGATCATCTCCTGCAACTGGTACATAATCATCAGGTGGCACCTCCAAAATTAAGGAAATGTTAAAGGGATAAATAAATATTATTATATGTATTATTTATTATTATAAAACTACTGTTTCCAAATTACATGTAAGCATCTTACCCACAGAGACTACCAGTAACTCCTACACACATAATATCATGTGTAGACTGTAACACTGCTGTTGTGCTGTAATACAGCAAACCAGTGACCAATATTATGAGCTCATTCAAAGCGGCCTGCATCAATAGCTGCGGAAGTGTCATATAGCACTGCCGCCGGCAAAGCTATACAACACTTTTGCAGCTATTAATGCGGAGCACCTAGAATGAATTAAAAGTAAACTTACATTTCTAAAGTGTCTCTCTTTCCATCTTTTCAGCCGATCTCTCTGAACTCTCATCTTAGGCTTGACAACCGCAACTTTCCGAACCTTCTCCTCCCCCTGAAACAGGAAACATTTACATTCTAACATCAGTAACCCATTTAGCGTCATCGCCCTACAGTAGAGAATGGATTGATCATGATAATTCAAGGGTAGTGTCAGATTAGCTTGGCGCCTGATAGCGCCAAGCTGATCTGGCACTACCCTTGAATTATCATGGTTGATTCATCTTCTGAAACTGTTACATGGTCGTTAGATGACACCTCCAAAGTTTGGAAATGTGGCCATGGGTAAAAATAACACTACACCAGTCCCGTATTACATCTACCACTCTGGATGACCGAAGCTAATTTCTCCTTTTTGCTTCAGAAATGAATCCTTCTTTTAATCAGGACAAGTTCTAAGTTACAAAATGGATTGATTAGGTGTTTACCTGTGTCTAGATGTAGTTAACCCTGACTAGATGTAGAGTCCCTACATCAGGAGATTGATTGACCATGATAATTCAAGGGTAGTGCCAGAATAGCTTGCCGCCTTGAGGCGCCCAGCTAATCTGGCACTAACCTTGAATTATCATAGTCAATCCACCTCCTGCAACTGGTACATAGCCGTTAAGCAAGACTTCCCAAATTTGGGAAATGCACCTGAGGGGCTAAAAGGGTTAATTAAAAAAAAGAAAAAAGAAACCGCAGCAACTTCATACAAAGCAATGTACTTACTGTTTTGCCACCTGCACTGTCTTTCTCTTTCTCGTAGTACCTTGGACGTTTTTTGGCCTTCCTATTCTCTCCCGGGGGTGTCTGCAAGAACAAACACAAAAATAGCAAAGCCCCCATGGCTGATGAGTACAATTCTGCTGATCTTACAATTCTGCTGATCTTGTGTGACCTTGACCTTCTGAGAGATCACACAGATGAGTAAGCATGCAAACTGTCTTAACCCATTCGGCCCAAAGACCCTACTGCTGGAGATGGATGGACTGTGATAATCTCTCCTGCAACTGGTACATAGATGTCAGGTGACAACTCCAAAATTTGGCAAATGGGGCCTTGGGGTTAAGAGGGTTAATGTCAGCAGCAGCTGGGCCAAAATTTGACTTCACAGTACATGCGACATTCTGTTGTGCTTTTTATCTCATGCCTTCCCTGACTCTGGACTTTGCCAATGATAAATCAAATTAAGATGCATAATAAGCTCATACAATAACTACATGTACCTTTGAGCCCAATTTGATTGAACAATTAACCAAGTTCAGACAAAAATGAATATTTTGTCAAATTTCACACTTTTCTCTGATTTCTTGACCTCGTGACCGTCGACCTTAAAGAAGGGTCATGAGAATGCAGAAGGTCTAATTCTGTCCTAAGGTTAGCTTCACATTTAAGTCTGAAAAGCTGTTTGAGAAAATCAAAAGAACTAACTAGCCACACACCAATTATTGACCTTCTGTAACCCCGACAGCCATTTAAGCTCAAATTGCTGTCTACAAAGGTTTTGCCACACAATAACCTTGGCAACCAACTTTAATTGTGTGGTATATATAGGCCCCACAGCAAAGGTAATCCCAAGAAAGAGAGATAAATGCTTGCAAAGGACAATTACAACACAATTGTGTTATAATTCAAATTGTCATCTCTAAGTGTGTTTCGTTCTTCTTGGGATTTTCTTCGCATTTTACATGCTTGGCAGTCATTTCTTTGGTCTGGATTCTCTCTAACAAATATAAACAAACCACTGTATTTACTCTCTGACTCTCAGAACTAAATGACTTCTGCAGAATGAATGTCATTTAGTTTTGGGCGTTGCAGAGTAAATACAAAATCAATGTACCGTTTTGCCATGTGGACCCTGTGCCTCTTTGTGCTTCTGTCGCTGTTTGGCCTTTTTCTCTCCTTGAGGTAGCTGCAAGAAGACATACACTTTTCCATATCGTTGCTACAGGTAATATGGAATAAACTCCGGGTATAGCAAACTGTCAGGGGACCCAATTTTTCTTGTTGTTATATCCCATGTTTGTTATAAGGGAAGTAATTTACGTAGAAAAACTGCTGGTGGGACCTTTGAAAAAGTGTTGCTATATCCGACGCACCTTGCTTAGTGGCTAGCGCAGGACTCAGCTCACTCATGCAACTGGCGCATGGGCGTGACGAGTGACGTGCTGGTATGCGGGGCCCCGAGCGTGCAGACGCGCACAGCACTCGATCCGTAGGGCTATCAATAAGCACCCAGATAAGCCGAGCGAAGACTTAAATAGGGATATAAATGTTGTCGATTTCTTTACCTATGTACACAGGAATTAGAATATGAGGTCCACAACTGTGTACTAGTGACAAGAGATGGATAAGTCATGATGGCTCAAGAGTTGTGCCGGACAAGCTTGGCACCTTCCCTGAAGCCATGGCACTAATACCCCCGAACCATCATGACCAATCAATCTGCTGTGGTGTCTTCATGTATGGGTGAACGTGTTCTGACACAGGCCATCAGATCGATCTCAGCGTTCTACACCGGTAGAGGCATAACTTCAGGAGATCCAACTGCAAGAGACATAGATCCTCATGAGCCCCCGCAACTGCGGGGGCTCATGAGGATCTTTGCCTCTTGCTGACAATACTTTGAAGCATAAAGACTGTGGTAATTTCCTTACTCACAAATTCGTTAACCTAGAATCACGTCTGCTTGTACTTTTACCACCCTACTTTAATGAAAAAGTGCGAATGCACAACCTTGGTGCTAATGACCTCTGAAAGTACATAATCCTACATGCAACTGTGTAGGCCGAAAAGCAATATGTTCCCAGATGAGTCTGGGAACATAATTATTGCTTTCGGAAACATGTGTTGTGCTGTGTTGTGTTGTTTTGTGTGTGCATGTATGTGTGTGTGTGTGGACAGTGGCCAAAATGTTAACATTTCACACCCTAGGTGTTTTTGTCTTTCTTTAAAATCATTTACATTCTGTATGACTATCATCTTATAACCCTTTGAGTGTCGGTAGTGGTTTTAGTCACGATGATTCTTAACGGAATCATCGCGACTAACACCGCTACCGACAGGGTTAAAAATTCTAGCTACAATTGTACATGTGCCTTGTGCATGCCCAACCTCATTAACTCACATAAAAGTTCACAAGAGGCAGTTCGGTGCACTAATTGTAGAGACAAAACCACACTAAAAAAAAAAAAAAAATTGAAAACAAAATATATATAAATTAAAAAAAACCAACCCAAACACGTAACTAAGAACAAGCAACGACCCCAATTTTTCTGCTGAAACGCATATTCATGCTACTGTTGGGCCGAAAAAAATATTGCAAATCTCAGTATAATAATGTTGTACCAGGGGCGGATCTGGGGTGTGGGGGGTGGGGTTGTGGGGAGTGATCCATGGCTTCCAGAGCCTGACCAATACTTTAAATGTTATATCAAAGTTCCTTTTTTATAGTTCGGACCCCCCCCCCCCCCCCCCATCACACAATTTTCAAAAATTACATCAACGTTCCCCCCTCCCGCTTTCGATATTTTGGCTAGTAGGGGAAAGGTCTTTAGACGTTACCTCTACTAACACCCCCCCCCCCCCTCCCCCCCACCCACGCACCCCTTTCGATTATTCGGCCAAGGGAAAGGATCGTATCAGTGCAGAACAGCTTCTGCCAGAGGTTAATGGTCTCAACAAGTTGGACCCCCCCCCCCCCCTCGTTAACCCTTTTAGCCCCACGGGTGGATTTCCTAATTTTTGGAAGTGTTACTTAACGACTATGTACCAGAAGCAGGAGGTGGACTGACCATGATAATTCAAGGGTAGTGCCAGCTTGGCGCCTTCAGGCGCCATGCCAATCTGGCACTACCCTTGAATTATCATGGTCAATTTCTGGCACCAAGTTAATCTGGCAATACTCTTAAATTATCATGGTCAATCCACCTCCTGTTAGAGGCTGTTGAGGCTAAATGGGTTAACCCATTCAGCCCTGACACACTACAGCAGGAGATGGGTCGACCATGATAATTCGAGGGTAGTGCCAGATTAGCTTGGCGCCTGTCTGGCACTACCCTTGAATTATCATGGTCGATCCATCTCCTGCAACAGGCGTATAGTCGTTAGATGACGCCTCCAAAATTTGGGAAATACGTGCGTCGGGTTGAATGAGTTAACGAGTCGATCTGCGCCTGCTGTGCTCGTTAACACAGCAACAGCAGATTACCGTAAATATTTTTACTGCCTTGATGATCACAAATAAAATGATTCCCAACGAAAGGCGGTCAGGAATCTAAGTACCTGAAAGTATGGTAATGTACACACCACGCTGGTTGCCCCCCTCGATTCGCTGCCGCTCATCAGCCCTAGCAAATCGAGAGACAACCAGTGTGCGTACACACGTAAAAATGCTTAGGGAATCAGTAAACTGAAGCTGAATCCCTGCTTTCCAGCAAAGTGAATTATTACTTTATTAATCTGAGGTCAGAGAGACACACACTTGTTTTACGCGACAGGGAAGACAGTGGGCTGCTAACAAAGCAATTAAATACACGTACATTACAACTACTCATTCATTATTCACACACAAGTGACACGCGTTACTGCCAGTGGCTGCAGATTGTTTTTAGTGAAATCGTAAATTCATCATCAAAGCCCAACCATCAAAGGAACATAGACACAAATAACCCCGGCCGGAGCATCAGTTTTGTTGTTGTTGTTTGCTGTTATTGTGGTTGTTTGTTTGTGTGTAGTGTGTGTGTGTGTGTGTGTGTGTGTGTGTGTGTGTGTGTGTGTGTGTTTGGGGGAGGGGGGGGGGGGCGCTCTAGAACTTTGTCAGTTTGCCCTTGGTATATGAGCTGAGACACAAACTGGCACAGAAGCTCATGAGCCCCCGCAATGACTGCGGGCCTACACTTGGCAACTGTGCAAAGAGCTCAGCAGTGAAGGGGTTACACTGAAAGGTGACAGCTGGTTGATCCCCCACTCAGTCCTCAGTCTTCCAATTTCAACTGAAGTGACTTCTGCCCGTCCAGAAATCGGGCAGCACGTCCACTTCTGTGAAAAGAGAGAGTTTCATTGAAGTACAATAAATGCAAATCTTACATGCACTTTCACAAAACATGATGTACCGACTGGACTTGCTGTCTTTCGCCTTCTCAGGGCAGATTTGCACTGAGTATGAAGAACACCGATACTTTTGCCGTTTGCACTGACGGCGTTGCGCGCCAAAATTGCGTTCATGCAACTGAGCCATTTGCTGCTATATAATAATAATTAACCCCCTGCCTGTCGGTAAAGGTTTTAGTCTCGATGATTCCCACGGCACAGGAATCATCGCGACTAAAACCGTTACTACCGACACCCAAAGGGTTCAAATATGTAGGACAGAAGATGTATCATTTCTGCTATCACTTACAACAATTATAAAGGATAAGTTCGTGCAGTGGAGCCTCTTGTTGCAACAGTGCTATTTAACTCTGTGTTCCGCAAAAGGGGAACGTGATCTGGGGTTCCTGCAGCAACTGCCTCAAAATATCGCCTTTTGAGTTTTGACGCGACACTGAGTAGAGACTAATGATCACATTTTCAAATCGCCGAAACATACAGTGACACTGAGCGACCACGACTGACTACTGGTGTTAAAGGAAAGTGCCTGATTAGCTTCGCGCCTTAACAGGCGCCGTGCTTATCAGGCACCACCCTTGAGCTCTTAAGGGTGACACGCACTTTAAATTGGCGTTGGAGATGAAATGGCTAACTGGAGCAGGGTTCATTGGCGCGCAGGAGAACTAGGGACATAAATAGAACGGGGCTTAAAAAGTAGGAACACATTTGCTGCCCCTGCAATCTGGTTCCCCGAGTCATGAACTTGACTCTGGCACGGGAGAGAATCGTGCTCGACCTCGACTCAACGTTGATTTTTGGGCTATTAACCTGAAACCGCAATATTATGATATAATAAAGTGGACAACGTTCACCCTTTTAGCCCCAACACCCTACAGCAGGAGACTGACCATGATAATTCAAGGGTAGTGCCAGATTAGCTCCTGCAACTGGTACGTACATAGTCGTTAAGTAACACTTCCAAAATTTGGGAAACAAAGGGTTAAAATACTCTCCATAATGAAAAACCAGACCTTATCGGTGTTGCAGCTAT
This sequence comes from Semisulcospira habei, assembly GCA_036245525.1. Classification (NCBI taxonomy): domain Eukaryota; kingdom Metazoa; phylum Mollusca; class Gastropoda; family Semisulcospiridae; genus Semisulcospira; species Semisulcospira habei. Next base: position 178,901,181 of record BTPG01000004.1, read on the forward strand.
CCGCATGGCTTCGACATACTACCTGCGGATGATACTCCATACAGGCGAACACAGAACAAATACATCCCAAGCATGGCCACATTCGGCCTGTACGCTCATCAAGCAGATGAAATCCATGATCACCTATTAAAACTGAGGACCATTTAGATGGTCTATGTTGCACGTGACCTATAAAAACATATGAAAAACGGATTTGACCAAATCAAATTGCAGAATATTGGATCATGGGCCTCGTATTCGCTCAGGCGGCTTTCAACAAGTCTTTACGAAGACCTAATCAGCATGTGAGCATGATTAATTCTAATACTTGAATGTGAAAAGCTGTAGTGGTCTTGTGGCATTGTATTGATGTAGCCAGGGAAAAAAAGCCACTGAAAGTCAGTATTGTGTGAGAGAACTGAGACAACAGCAAAAACAAAATAACAAAGGTGTCCAAATGGCATTAAACCCCTTCGCTGCTGAGAAAATGTGAACACGGTCCAACTGCACGAAGCACAGGTCCTCTTGAGCCCCCACGACTGCAGGGACTCATGAGACTCTATGTCTCTTTGCTAAGACCGATTTGTAACCGCGTTCTTCAGACGGTCGGCGTCGCTTTTGGTCGCCGAGTGAACACAGATTTCAGAAACGCAATATGCGTTCAGCGGCACAGAAGATGGGCTGCCCCCGCTCCCGGTCAGCTGTTAACCCTTATCATTTGGAATACATTAGTGTGTGAAGTAAGTTTGACTAAATAGTTCAAGGGTAGTGCCAGAATAGCTTGGCGCCTAGAGGCGCCAAGCTATTCTGGCACTACCCTTGAACTAAAGCCATTGGTTTATATCTTATCTGTAAGTACTATAATGCAGCTTGCGTATGGCAGTGTACAAATTTGAAGCTTTTAGCCTCATATGATACCCCCTTCACATACACGTATTTTTCTTACGAGTCCTTACGGATCGCCAACTCGTAGTCAATCGCACGCATCCGTAAATAACTCGCTGTTATCCGTCAATAACTCGTCACAACACGCAGACACTCGTAAGGATCCGTGAAAGGAGAGGCAAATTTTTTGACATGTCAAAAATCTTCGTACGATTGTCCACGGATTGATTTGTTCCGTAAATAACTCGTAACAATCCGTAAGTATCGTAAACCGCTCGCAACAACACGTAAACCGCTCGCAAGAATCCGTAAATGACTCGTAACAATTTTTGTTCACGATTTGTTACGGTTACTTTACGATATGTTTACGTATTCTTTACGGATTATTACGAGTGCTTACGTGTTGTTAACGATGTCATTCTGATCGTGTTACGATGGCTGTACGGATCGTTACGAGTTATTACGAGCACCTTACGTGTAGTTACGAGTACTTTACGAATAGATACGTATACTTTACGTATTCTTACGTATTGTTTACGATTTGGGAAAAGGTATAACAGCTGCAAAATCGAACACTTCATTCATAGAAGGCACATCTCTGCATATCGACTCTACAAGCATGGCTCCAAAGAAGAAGGCAGTCAACAAGATGTCTCCTGATCGTCGAAAATCTCCGCGAAAAAAGAGGACACGCTCGACTTCCCCTGAACCACTACCGCAGCTAGACCCAGTTGATGTAGAAGACTAAAACTGAAGTTGATATAGGAGCCAGTGAACGTGACTCCTCGATCTCTAGAAGTGATGATTCGGACGATGGAGCAGCTACAGCTACTGCCACGACCACTGCTGAAGTAAGTCAAAATTATAGTAATAAATCAGGAATATAATAATAAATAATATAATATGTTTAATGTAAAATTTGTATCATGCATAATATGTATAATATTATATATAATTATAGTAATTGTACGAGTATTTGTTTTTATGTGTATTATGAAATGGCTATTTTTGGTTTATTTTCAGAAGCACAAGAACAGGAAACCTAAGACTAAGATGACCAGGTCCCTAACGAATGAAGAAGAGGATGAGGTTATTGAGTGGCTGAAGTCGAACCCCCCGCGCACTCCACCCCAGTCCGCAGTAGAACCCTGGCACCCACCACTACAACTTCAACTTCGAAGGATACTGCAGCAACCTTGACCGGTCCCGGCTTTTCAGACACTGAACTCCAACACTTCCTTCATCTCGGACTTTAAATTGAGTGACTGTATGTCTGCTACGCCCAAGGTGCCGCCGACGCCGACTACTGACGCCCAGTGAACACTTAGTAAAGGAAATATCTTGAACAGTGTAATATTGAAAGTAAATGTATTGTAACTTGTATAACTTGTAAACTGTTTTGAATATTATAAATAAAGAAATAAAGCAAAGTATAACTTTAAGTTTCTTGGCACTATCCTGTCATGTGACCTTAAGTGGGAGGAAAATGCTCGCCTCATCGTCCAAAAACCACAGCGCGCGCGCGCGCGCGCGTGTGTGTGTGTGTGTGTGTGTGTGTGTGTGTGTGTGTGTGTGTGTGTGTGTGTGTGTGTGTGTGTGTGTGTGTGTTATATTTTAGTCTTAAGAGTAATCACTGACATCAGGACACAATCCATTGTGTTTATATTTTGGGGCCAAAAATCGTAAGGACTTGTAAATACTCGTAACTAACTCGTAACTATTCGTAACAACACGTAAACAAGTCGTAACTAACACGTAAAAGCTTTGATGAAAAATAACATTCCGTAATGTACTCGTAACAATCCGTACAAAGCTCGTAAAATGTCCGTAAGTTGCTCGTATTTATCCGTGACAACTCGTAACAAATCGTGGAATTTTGCCGTAAATACATCGTAATACCTCGTAATAATCCGTAATTAAACCGCAAATAGCTCGTATTCAATCGTAAGCACTCGTAAATAGGTCGTAAAAGTGGCCAAATCGTAAGGATCCGTAAGCATCCGTGCCTTTGTGCAATCCGTAAGGACTCGTAAGAAAAATCCGTGTATGTGAAGGGGGCATCAATATGATATGGGTTGGTTAATTCAAGTCCGTCTGAAAGTGGCATAGATTCTCATGAGCCATTGCAGCCGCAAGGGCTCATGTGAATCTACGTTTCCTGCTGACAGATATAGATTTTGTACATTAACCCATTCAGCCCCGAGTCCCTACAGCAGGAGATGGATTGACCATGATAATGCAACACCTCCAACATTTCAGAAATGGGACCTTGGGGCTAAAAAAAGGTTTAATCAGTTGTATAGCTACAGCCTCACATAGACGCAGTCGCCTCCGCCACCAGGGAGACCTGCAAGGGGCATAGATAGTCATGGGCCCTGGTGGCCGCAAGGGCTAATGAGAATCTACGCCTCTTATTAGAAGAAACAGTCTAGTACACTAGCAGTTTCTGTTTAGGGAGCTCGACGGGAATAAGCATGTAGGTACGGATATCTACCTGCTGCTTCACAGGGTATGTAGACAGGACTACGGTGTGGAAGGCGGGAAGACCCACTAGGCTGCAATTTGCTTGTATTTGACAAAATATAAGTCGATGTTGTCCATTTCAAACACCTGCTAACTGCAAATAGATTGGCACACCTGCAGCTCTTTGCAGAATGTTGAAAGCTGGCGGGAAATTGTCATAATTTGAAGGAATCTGTGACCTTTTGGCGTGCAAAATTTGATCGATAACGTGTCCAATTTGTCCTCGCGCTAGGACCATATGGCGTTGAGGCGCGTCCCCTGGGTGGTGGATAGGGGTCCCTCGCGAGAGGGGTGCACCGAATGAAATAAGGTGTCGTGAACCAACATGGTCTAAGGGGAGGTGACCCCGACAGAAAACCCCTGGTCCTCCTAGTAAGGGGGTTGGGCATGGGGGTAGCTTCCCCACCCTGCAAATAAGGAAATAGCTACAAAAACGCCGACGAAAGGACAAACAGCAATTCCTTTCCTGGAGGAGGAAGTTTCTTCTACCAGAAGATTTATGACGTCCTGTGGTGAAAGCCGGAAGTCTTCGGAAGCCACAGGACCGAGCCGCCTCTCTCTATCCAGGGACACAACCATGGGCACATGGAATGTCAAGACCATGTACCAGAGCGGCAAGGCCGCCCAGATAGCAGCGGAAATGCAAAAGTACAACCTTTCCCTGCTAGGTATCAGTGAAGCGAGATGGACGCAGTCTGGCCAGAGGAGGCTGTTAAGTGGGGAGATGATTCTGTATTCAGGTCATGAAGAGGAGAATGCTCCCCATACAGAAGGTGTAGCATTCATGCTGTCACCAGTGACACAAAGAGCGCTGATGGGCTGGGAACCTCTTGGGCCAAGAATTATCACAGCAGCCTTTAGAACCAAGAAAAAGATCAAGCTGAACGTCATCCAGTGTTATGCGCCCACTAATGACAGTGACGAGGAAGAGACACAAGAGTTCTATGACCGACTCCAGAGTGCTGTGGACAAATGTGTGGAGCGAGACATCACCATCGTCATGGGCGATTTTAATGCCAAAATAGGGGAGGACAACACCGGAGACAGGGAATAGGAGAGATGAGTGTGAACGGGGAGAGGTTTGTAGACTTTTGTGCTCTAAACAGACTTGTCATTGGAGGCAGCATCTTCCCACACAGAAGAATACACAAAGCAACTTGGGTCTCACCTGACCATACTACAGAGAACCAAATAGACCATATCTGCATTACCAAAAAAATTTAGAAGATCCCTTCAAGATGTTCGAGTGAGGAGGGGAGCAGATATCGCCTCAGACCACCATCTGCTTACCTTAAGAATAAAGCTCAAGTTAAAGAAAAGCCGCACCGAGACAACAAGAAGACAGCGCTATAATGTAGGGCTCCTGAGAGAGACTGGAGTGAGAGAAGAGTTCATACTGGTGCTGTCCAACCGGTTTCACGCTCTACAGGAGCTAGTAAATAAAGAGGAGGCGGTCACCACAGAGCAGCAGTGGAAGGCAGTAGAGAGGCGCTGAACTCAACCTGCAAAGACACTGTAGGGTTCAGGAAACACCATCACAAGGACTGGCTGTCGGCACAGACCTTGAAGGAGATAGAAGTGAGGAAGCAGAAGAAAGCAGTTGTCAACAACAGTCGCACGAGAGCAGCCAAAGCAAGGGCACAGGATGAATACTCGGAAGCCAACCGCGAGGTGAAGAGGAGTATCAGGGCAGACAAGAGGGCCTACACAGACAGCCTGGCAGCAGAGGCATAAAAGGCAGCAGGCAGCGGCAACATGAAACAGCTTTACAACATTACCAGATGATTGTCGGGCAAGTATGGCCATACAGAAAGACCAGTAAAAGACAAAGAAGGCAAGCCTATTGCAGACAGTGCAGACCAACTCGACAGATCGGCCGAGTATTTTGAAGAGTTATTGAACAGACCCAGCCCACCTGACTCTCCCAGACATCCAGCCAGCAGAGACTGACCTACCAATCAGCTGTGACAGACCCAGCCAGGAAGAGATCAGAAGAGCAGTGGCATTTTTGAAGAACGGCAAAGCAGCAGGGCCAGATGGCATCCCAGCGGAGTCTCTGAAAGCAGACCTAAAGACAACCCACTGTTTGGAAAGATCTGGGAAGAGGAGGTGATGCCAGCTAACTGGAAGGCGGGGTACCTAATCAAGCTTCCCAAGAAAGGCGACCTCAGCAAGTGTTCCAACTATAGAGGAATCACCTTGCTGTCAGTACCAGGAAAGGTCTTCAACAGGATCATCCTGGAGAGAATGAAGAGCTCCGTTGACCCCAGCTGAGAGACCAGCAAGCAGGATTCAGGAAAAACCGATCATGTACAGACCAGATCGCCACTCTCCGCATCATCGTGGAACAGTCTCTGGAGTGGAGCTCCCCGCTGTACGTCAACTATGTGGATTACGAGATCGAGAAACCATTTGACAGCATGGACCGAGAGAGACTGTGGAAACTCCTACGACACTACGGTGTACCCACAAAGCTCGTCCGCCTGATCAAGAGCAGCTACGATGGCATGACATGTCGCGTGATCCACGAAGGGCAGTTCATCGGGGAGCTCCAGGTCAGAACCGGTGTCAGGCAGGGGTGTTTGCTGTCTCCGTTCCTCTTCCTACAGGCCATAGACTGGGTCATGATGAGGACCACAGAGCACAGAAGAAATGGAATACAGTGGACACTGTGGACACAGCTTGACGACCTCGATTTTGCAGACGACTTGGCTTTACTGTCCCACAATCATCAACAAATGCAGGACAAGACCACGAGGCATGCTGACATCTCGTCCCAAGTGGGCCTCACCATCCACAAACACAAACAAAGACAATGAGGCTGAACGCAACCAGGGAAGAACCAGTCTTGCTTGCTGGCACCCTGTTGGAGGAGATGGAGTCCTTCACCTATCTCGGGAGCATCATAGACAAAAAAGGCGGCACTGATGCAGATGTCAGAGCACGAATCGGTAAAGCCAGAGCAGCTTTTCTCCAGTTGAAAAAAGTGTGGAGTTCCAGAGAGCTGTCACAACACACCAAAGTCCGGATTTTCAACTCCAACGTAAAAGCAGTTCTCCTATATGGAGCAGAGACTTGGAGATTGACAAAAACCACAGTCAACAGAGTACAGATCTTCATAAACAGTTGCCTTAGAAGGATTTTGAAAATCCACTGGCCAGAGAAGATCAGCAACGTCAGACTCTGGGAGAGAACAGAGCAGATAACAGCAGAGAATGAAATTGGGCGAAGAAGATGGGGATGGATTGGTCACAGTCTGAGAAAGCCAGCTTCCAGTATCACTAGGCAGGCATTGTCATGGAACCCCCAGGGAAAGAGGAAAAGAGGCAGGCCAATAAACACCTGGCGTCGAGACCTCCAAGCATACATTAAGAGACTGGGAACCACCTGGAGTAAAATCGAAGGAGAAGCACAGGACAGGTGTCGCTGGAGGTCTCTCGTCGACAGCCTATACCCGGGAGGGGTGACAGGCGTAAGTGTCCAATTTGTGGGGACAGATTTCTGCTGCAAAACAGCGTCCACACTACACTAAATGAACTTGTCAACATTCTTGCGGGTTGTGCAAGTGGCAGTCTGTGTTTAAATGAGGAAATTTTAGTCTCTTTCAAACTGAAAAGGGTGCCTGATGTTGGGACTATGATGTGCAGGAATGGTCATGGTTGCCTAGTGCAAAAATCGCTGCCCTCCCCCAGCGTACGTTGAATTGTTACACTTATTCATTATGTGGCTGTCTGATTTTAACATACAGTAAAATACTGTCAATAACTAGTTGAAATTCCATTAAAAGGTCAAATAAAGATACATGCAGTAAAAGGAAGTATGATAGAGGCAAAGGAACAGTGTCTGTTATGACAGAATGCATTTTGCTTTGCTAAAATACCCCGGCTGGAATGTTGACTATTTTATGAGGCTGATCAACAAGAACATTTGTGGGAACAATGAACACAACACGTTACACCCAAGTCATGTCAGCTGCATGCAATGGCTTATGTTACTTATGGATGTTCATTGACTAACCCCTGCAGTAACTAACTCCTATTTAGGTCCCCCTTGAACTACATAACTGTTTTTCAATTTGCACGAAAGGAAATTTGAGACAACGGAAAGCCAGTCTGAAAACCACTTTATTCAAAATTTGTTAGAAACATTTTTATATGAATCCACATACCTATTGACATACCTATTTCTTGATCTCTTTTACCTTGACCATTCCGATGGGTCATCCAAATTAGTATGCATAGGATGGTCTTACCATCAGGCGTCTTTGTACTAAGTTTGGGCTTCCGGTTGTAAATAGTATTTGAGGCAAAAAAGTCTTTTATCAAAATATTGCTAGTTTTGACGTATTTCCTGATCCCCTGTGACCCCGACCATTGAGAGAGGTCACTCAAATTGGTACGTTTAGAAAGGTCTGACCTGGGCCAAGTTTGAAGTCTGTGTCTTGAATGGTAAATACTATCGTTAAAGTTTACGACAGACGGACGACCACTGACCCATTTAACAGACTTACTTTTGCTATCACACATGAGCCAAGAAGTGCATGGTGGACCACTTTAATCGGGGCAGAATATTCCCACAAAAAGAAGAGGAAGAAGAAAAAGAAATACAGATGGATTTACAAACCTTGCTTGTTTTTTTTAGCCATAAGTAACTACGGTAATACGACTAACAGCTGATATTAGTCGTGTTACCAGAGACAGGAAGAGCTGTGGGTATGCTCATTCTGTGTTTTTTAATGGCCACGTTGCAAAATTCACCTAAAGAAGATATATATTAAGCTGAACAGCTTGCAAGCTGTAAAACAACAAGATATTCTGTATCTTTATTGTGATGTATTGAACCAAATGTAAATCTTAACACAACTGACAAGATGACTGTCAGTCGTGTTATGAGACTGTCAGTTGTGCTAGGAAACAGTCGTGTTACGGACAAATCTTACCATTTTATTCAGACGTAAATACAATATATTCCCACCATAGTTTAAGGCTTTGAGTCGTCTTACATCAGTTCACCATTAAACAAAATGGGATGACCTATAACCCACAAAGTCCCTTCTATATGAGAGCTGTCCTCACTGTCAAGGGTCTCTACCTTTTTCTTTGATCTGATCCTGATGTTGAAATATCGCATATTGAACAAGATAAGGATTTCATCCAAAAGTCTATGGTATTGTTTGGAGCTCACATGCGTTTTTCTGTTAGGAACATTCACAGTTGTATATATTTTAAAGCTTATCCTTCTGATCCATTTCCCTCCTCTCTAAACCATCCTCTGATCAACACACATGCCGGCACACAAACAAAGATGGACAAACGGCACTTCCTGCCATTAGTACATTCTGTGGGCTGGAGCAGCGACAGGAATTCTGAAGAAAAATAGCACGAGCAGCAAAATGACGTCAATATAAGCTCAACATCATGGCATCGCTAGTCTCACGACGCCGTGTACACAGTGACGAAATTGATGTTTCACATCACTCATCCGAAAGGCACCTCTTCCAGGGCTGACTGTTCATTCCACACAGCCTCTTCCAGGGCTGACTGTTTTATGGGAGTATATAGTGGATCCAAAACTTACAAAACGAATTAATTAATATTGAAAAAGTTTAAGAGGTACAAAGCTGCCTAACGACCTCTTCCAATATCTTTCTCCAAACTAGCTATATCCACAATTTCAAGTAAATACGACAACAAGAAAGGCAAAGCCATTATGGATCACGCGTATGACTGATTTACATGTGTGACCTTTGTGACAAGGACTGGCTTCTGCAGCAGCAAAATCCATGTTTTCTGAAAATGTAAGCATTTTTCACAAGTCAACCTGCTGTGACCCTGGACCTTTGTGATGAGTTGACTAAATTAGTATGCATAGGAAGGTCTTATCATCAGCTATCTGTGTACCAAAATATGGTTGAAAAATTTGCAAAAATGTTGGTAGTACCTACAATTTTATCAAAATCAGCATTTTACACACATTTGCCAGCCTCTTATGACCCTTGACCTTTTTTCAAGGGGTCATCCAATTTAGTATGCATAGATAGGTCTTACCATCTCTGTACCAAATGTGGGTTTGAATTTGTGAATAGTATTTGAGAAACAACATCTTTTGTCAAAATATGGCAATTTTTCACATATTTCCTGAGCTCTCGTGACCCTTGACCTTTCCAAGGGATCAACCAAATTAGTATGCATAGAAAGGTCTTACCATCAGGTATCTTTGTACCACGTTTGGGTTTGAAGTTGTAAATAGTATTTGAGAAAAAATAAATTATGTCAAAATATAGCTATTTTTGACACATTTCCTGACCCCCTGTGACCTTGACCTTTGTGAGAGGTCACTAAAACTGGTATGTTTAGAAAGGTATTGCCACAAAGTATCCTTGGGCCAAGTTTGAAGAATCTGGCTTGAATAGTCTCCGAGAAAATGCCAATGTTAAAGTTTACCACGGACTATGGCAGACAGATGGACGACCACTGGCCCAAAACATAGACTCACTTTTGCTTCACAGGTGAGCCAAAAATTACGGACTCTAATCTGGGTCAACTGACTTTTTATAAACGGTCATTCATGTCTTCAATGTGACATCCAGTTACAACATGCTTGGAGGCTCTCTTAGCCACCATTTAAATAAAGTATTTCGCCAAGTTTCAAACTTGTAACGTACAGCAATGTCTGAGATTCTCATGTCTACACACACACACACGACCTTTCGCGCCAAATGTACGTTCAGCAACGATGTTAGCATAACTAGACATCACATAATTTTTATCTTGTTACTTCAGTTGTCAGAGGTTTAGGCCTGCCCGCTTTTGACATCATGGGCATGCTATTAATCTCGCCGATTTCATCAAATTATGACAATTTGCGGCCACATTTTTTTACCTCTGCAACTAGCTACAGGTGCGCCAATATATTTGCAGCTAGGGGATGCTAACATGAACAATATTGACTTACATTTTGTCTGATCTACGCATACATTGCAGCCTAGTGGCTCGTACGGGACGTAGTCCTTAGTTCCACTACGTGCACAGGCGTAGTCCTGTCTACATACCCTTTTCAGTGTAGATGTACTTGTGTGTCCGAATTGCACCGCAACACGAAAGAAATTGAAAAGAAAAGTTGAACGAAAAGTACTAACTCTTATCATTCGAAATACACCAGTGTGTGAAATAAGTTTGACTAAAATAGTTCAAGGGTAGTGCCAGAATAGCTTGGCGCCTCGTGTTTATGGGTAGACGCCTTTAGTGTGATTACACGATTTCCGGAAGTCAGAAGTAGGTCAAAATGGGACGTGTTTCGATGAAAGTGGATTAAAAGCCCGGACAAACGTGCGATATCGCATGTTTGTCCGGACTGTTAATCCAATGTTCACGTCGAAGCACGTGCAATTTGGACCTACTTCTGATTCCGGAACGACTATATATCTCTCATACACGCCGCAAGTGTGGCGACCACGCCCCCACCCGGATCTGCCCTGGGGGACTTGGGTGGGGCTAACTACGTTTTAGTTCCCAGGGTCACCCTGGTCAGCCCCACAGGGTGAGTTTTCCCCTCTATTCTGGGGCACGTGTTTCTGTCCACCCTTGGTCCATTCACCTGTGTTTTCCTTTTTTAAACTCTCCCTACTGTCTGCGCTTCCTGTAGCTCTTGATATTGGATGTGTGTTGCTAAATGATCTTAGGTTTATTTAACATATTAGACCGGCTGGCGACATACATTCAATATTCTGATTAGCTTTTTTTTTTCCACAAGCAGTGCAGGCACGTCCTGAGAAAGTCTTGTTGCAATGTACAACCTACCGCAAGTGTGGCAGACAGGCGATTGTAAATGAACATTAGAGAGAGAGAGAGAGATGAAACTTTATTGAAATGAAAATTTATTTTCCAAGGATAAATGATAAGGCCATAGACCTGTTTCAATCATGTCCTTGCTCACACACACGCCATCACACACACACACATCGGAGTAAAAGTTAATATGTACAGGAATGAACACACACAGACATCAGAGTAAAAGTTAACATGCATGTACATGAATGAAAATGAAGTAATAATTTACAAGCGACCCAAAAGCAACAAGCGACACACACACGAACGCGAGGGTTCGCCCCGCAGACCCGCTTATCAATGCGCACCTGCCAGGCATAACACACGCAAGCACACATGCACTTCAACACAAAATGGCATAATATGAATATGAAATTCGGGTGGGGGGGGGGGGGGAGGGGAGGAGGGAAAGCCTGGTGAACCAAGGCCGGTGCACTCATTACAGAATGAAAAGCAATCTTCAAATTACCTATAAAACGTTGAGGGTCGTAAGTTTCTGCTGCGTATCAGCTGTAGCTGAAATAGTATTTTATCTACTTCTAAGATATTTTAGCAGTGTGTCCTGAACGCTTTGGCTGAAGAGGCTGCTCTAATATCTACGGGAATCGTGTTCCAAAACTTAGCCCCTGAATAAGACAAGGATGTCTTATAAATATCTAGGCGTGGCATGGGCACTACCAGATTGTTCTCTGGTGCTCTACTAGATCTATGAGCGAAATGAAATAGATTAGTGAGATACGTTGGCGTTTCCAAGCGTGTAATTTTGTACACGAGTATCAGTTTGTTGTAACTAAATTGCTGCTCAAGTGGCAGGATATCTAGCAGCTTGAATTTGTCGTCAGTACTTATGACTTCTGTTGATCTGTCAACAATTAGTTTTATGGCCCTTCTGCGGAGCGAGTTCAGGCTTTTTAAGTTGGCTTCACTACTGCCCTCCCAAACAGAGGATGCGTAATCTAAATGTGGCTGTATATGGGCACAATAGAAGAGCTTCCTTGTTGGTTCATCAGTGAAATATCTCAATTTTGATAACAGGAATATATTTTTGGATACTGTTTTACATACTTTAGTTATATGACTATACCAGCACAACTTGTCATCTATGATGATACCAAGCATGCGCAGTTCTCCGACTTGTTCAACAGGCTAGCCATTAAAATAGAGCATAAGGGGAGGTGGATTCAGCTGATGTTTCTGCCTGGTTGTAACTAACATACATTTAGTTTTATCAGGGTTCTGTTATCATGGAATTGTTTTTACATCATTCAGATACATCGTTCAAGCTATTCTGTAGTGACTGAGTCATACAGGTTACATTTGATGATGAAACGTCAAGTGTTCCATCGTCAGCAAAGAGGCTGCAAGTGACATTGGGGTCAGATATAATGATTGATTGATTGTACATGGCTTAACGTCCCAACAGTAACAAGGCTTTCTCAGGACGTGCCTGCACTGCTTGTGAAAAAAACGAAACAACAATATTGAATGTATGTCGCCAGCCGGTCCAATACGTTAAATAAACCTACGATATGGGGCCAAAATAAAGCTAAGACCATTTAGCAACACACATCCAATATCAAGAGCTACAGGCAGCGCAGACAGTAGGGAGAGTTTAAAATAGGAAAATACTGGTGAATGGATCAAGGGTAGACAGAAACACATGCCCCAGAATAGAGAGGAAAACCCACCCTATGGGACCCTGAGAACTAAAAAGTAGTTAACCCCACCCAAGTCCCCCAGGGCAAACCCGGGTGGGGAGTGTCAGATATAAGTAAAGGAAGATCATTAATAAAAATAGATTGATTGTACATTGCTTAACGTCCCGACAGCAACAAGGCTTTCTCAGGACGTGCCTGCACTGCTTGTGAAAAAAAATAAATAAACAGAACATTGAATGTATGTCGCCATCTGGTCAAATACGTTAAATAAATCTAACACATGGGGCCTAAATAAAGCTAAGACCATTTAGCAACACACATCCAATATCAAGAGCTACAGGCAGTGCAGACAGTAGGGAGAGTTTTAAAAAGGCAAATACAGGTGAATGGACAAAGGGTAGACAGAAACACATGCCCCAGAATAGAGAGAAAAACTCACCCTGTGGGGCTGACCAGGGTGACCCTGGGAACTAAAAAGTACCTAACCCCACCCAGGTCCCCCAGGGCAGACCCAGGTGGGAAAATAGAAAACAATAATGGGCCAAGAATTGACCCTTGTGGTACCCCGTGCTGTATCGCCCCTTTTACTGAGTTTGTTCCATTTAATACACGGATTGTGTACGCCCGTGCTGATATGATGCAAAATACGCAAGGGTGACAACACCTACCTGATAAACAGTAAGTTTTTTAATCAGTTTATCATGATTAGTAGGTCAAACGCTTTTGACAGGTGCCAAAATACTGCTCCATTCATTTGTCTACTATTTATGGCGGCCAGTCATTTGTCAACTAAGTGTATTAGTGCTGTATGACATGAGTGTTTCCGACGAAAGCCAGACTGTAGTTGATAAAAGAGCTTGTGTTTTTGTAGGAACTGATGTAAGTGCATATGAACATGCTTTTTGAGCGGTTTGGATACAGTTGACAACAGGGAAATAGGTCTGAACATGTTAGGATCAGTGAGATCTTTTGTTTTAGGCAGCTGGATTATCTTAGCTGTCTAAACTAGACGGATTGATTGATTGATTGTACATTGCTTAACATCCCGACAGCAACAAGGCTTTCTCAGGACGTGCCTGCACTGCTTGTGAAAAAAAAAACTAAACAGAAAATTGAATGTATGTCACCAGCCGGTCAAATACGTTAAATAAACCTACAACATGGGGCCTAAATAAAGCTAAGACCATTTAGCAACACACATCCAACATGAAGAGCTACAGGCAGTGCAGACAGTTGGGAGAGTTTTAAAAAGACAAATACAGGTGAATGGACCAAGGGTAGACAGAAACACATGCCCCAGAATAGAAAGGAAACCCACCCTGTGGGGCTGACCAGGGTGACCCTGGGAACTAAAAAGTACCTAACCCCACCCAAGTCCCCCAGGGCAGACCCGGGTGGGGTCTAAACTAGACGGAAATTTCCCTTGTTGAATATAAAGGTTATTATGTTAGTGACTTAGTGATATATGGTATGGCCATCTTTCAGACAACGCTACTAATACCATCATGGCCAGACGTACCTCTATTCTTTAATGATGAAATGTTTTTCCCCACGTCATGAACTGTTAAGAGCGGAACAGTGAATGAGGAGTCATTACTGAGCCTTTCTGCGCAGAACGTCTTTAACTTTTAAGAGAGAGAGAGAGAGAGAGAGATGCCACAAGAATACACGGCACAGCAAAACATACCAAATCAGCTGTTTGATCCCGGCAAAGATCAACACTTTTACAATTTTATTTTATATATATATATACACACACACACGCCGGATATAATGATATACGATATTGGGACTAACGCTACGTTTCCACAAGCACGAATCCGATCCGAACCCGATTTGATGATGCAATTTTCCTTTTAAAACTAAATGCGTCATTTTCGTTCAAAGCCGGACGCAAATTCGTTTATCGCATCGGACATATGGAAACACACTAACATGAAAAGGACTTTTTAGGATACACTTATTAGATCTGTGGCACTACTGGGGTTGTGTTGTGCCCATGTCATCAGATAAATAGTGAGGATTGACTCGCAACAGCGAACGAGAGAGAAATCACGGCGGATAAGCAGCTTGTTCCAGAAGCATTGTCAACACTCCAAACATCTCCAAGTGGCATAGATCCTCGTGAGCCCTCCGGGCTGACGAGGATCTATGCCTCTTGAAGATGTTTGGGGTGTTGGCTAAGCTTATGGTACAAGCTGGTTATCCGCCTGGACTTCGTTCTCGTTTGTTGTTGGGAGTCGCTCACTCTAAAGGAAACCTCGCTAATCTCTGACACTCAGGTCAAGCACACCGACCTCCTTGTCTCTTCTGCTTGTATCCGGAGCGGCAGATGTTCTAGTTAACCCCCTTGTACATGCAGCCACCGTTACTGTTGACAGTACGGGTGGCTGCAGAGGCATTGGGGTTAAATCATGTTCGTTGTGTTTCTTTCTGCTGTGCGCGTCCAAATCGGTCAAATTTAAGGATGTGCCCATGACTCTTTCTGCAGCTGCATGGAAATTTTTATCAGTTCCTCTCAGTCCCGAAACCTCAACTTCTTCGTCTCTCGTGCTCTGAGCAGTGTACCTGGCCTTCTTGGCCAACACATGTGAAGCATCATCAGCATAGTCCGTGCTGCCCTGTGCATCGCCGCCGCCAGAGCGTCTCCGTCTGTGTGATTTACATCCTTCAAATTCATCGCTGGCTCCGCCCTTGTCCTCATATTCATACAGACATCTGACGATGGTATTATCGATGAAGTCGCTAATACTTTCTCCGCCAAGATGCTCGTTCTCCATTCTTTAAACCAAAACTGTTATTGTTGTGAAAAGACAAGTCAATGGTCTTTACGCTGTAACTTAAACACAACAACGACTTCACCACATATATTGTAATTTTCACACTGAGTGAGACTGTCAGTAGCACACCAGAAACTCGATTTTTTTCCACCCAACAGACGGAAGCAATGCATCACCTCAACAGCGAATAATCTCCGTCCTTGTTACTGATTGTCTGTATAAGAAACTGTCAAACTATTTTTTTTTTTTGTCTTGGTATAACTTTCAGCATAAGTGTATTATAAAACGACAGACGTATGCTTTTTAGCGATGCGTTTTCTAAAACAAATGCAAAGTACAATGACCATGCAATAGTTTGCCGCATGTGCTCACGAGAACATGGTCCAGTCTAAGTCCGTAGGAACAAAAATCCCCACACACTTCGTAATATTAGAGTGAAAACACCTTTAGTATTTCCTTGCCGTTTAACACGTTTGACGGTCACACCGTATGAAATTAGCTCTTCTCGATCTCACAGATGCTGTTTTTCTGTCACAACTTTTAGCGACCGTTTTCTAGTCTAATTTTCTAGAATGTACTACAACACCGGCGAGAACAGCCTGTGGAAGAAATGTGTATCCCTCTTCAGGTTTTGTCTTGGGACGTCAACTCCGCTCCACAGCGAAGGAGCAAGCCAAATTCCAGCTGCAAAACGCCGTCTTATTTGACGATCATGTGCTGGGGTCAGTTGCATGATTGAGCTTAGTCCTGCGCTAGCCACTAAGCAAAGTGTTCCGCAATAGCCCTTTACCTCTCGGTAGCAGCTAACAAACCAGATAGGTGAGGCTAGCGCTGGTAGAACTGTACACATACCAAGGGGAATTACTCAGCGCTGGACAGATCACCTGCCCCCACCTATCAGGCACCCAATCGCCAGCCCACAGAAAATACGCAGGTATAGAACAAGACGATCATATACATCCCTTTTTGGCAGGGGATCTAACTGTTCGTCTCGGTAGCAGCGGAATCGCCTCGACAAAAACCGCTACCGAGAGCCAACGGGCTAGCTGAGCACCTTGCTTAGTGCCGCTGGCAGGGCAAAGCTCACTCATGCAACCGGCCCCAGGTCTGCGATTTTGGACCTTACGGACCTTGGGGCGGAAGGTTCAGAATGACAGACCAACATACACAGCACATTAACCCCATGACTGCTGCTAAGGCTTGCTGTCGTTCAGCACTGAGGAAAGACACGGACTGAGTTTTTAGCCAAGTGGTTGAGTCCGTAACAGCCAAGATCCTTGAATACAGCCTTTGGTAGCAGTTAAGGGGTTAAATGTCAAACTTCAAAGACAAAGAATACACACTATATATAAATATAGTGTCTTTCGAGTAATCCACCTGTTTAGCAGTCTCACATCATCCGACTGTTCGCAACACTGCCACTTCGCAGCTCGAGAAATAATTACTGAAACTAGTGAAAGAATCGTTTGCATGCTACTAGTGCATCGGCAGCCGTAGCAACTCGCAGTAACTCCTCAAACGGAAGAATTAAATGCGGCGAATCTATCCCAAAGGAACACATTTCAAGTTGTAGATGTATATCTGTGGCTGGCAGAGATCCGGGTCATGTACATTCTCGAACCCTCGCCGCTTGCAGGTCAGCGGTGGTTGGGTGACCGCTATGAAATACTGCAGAACCTGCTTTGAACGACTACCTTTTTGAGAGATAACCTGTCATTAGCGTTTAAACTTCCAGAAATAAATGACCACCATCATCCTATCGAATGGAAGTCATTTAGCTCTGGGAGTTGAAAAAAAAACAAAAAAACTTTGCTGTCACTGTGTCAGTGCTCACAAATTTTGCATCTGAAACCAGTGCATGTCAACCGACATTCACGTGGGGGAAAAAAAAAGAGTAAATTGGAGCAAAAAGTTGCAAAGAACACAGGACTAGCAAAAAATACAAATCCTCATGAGCCCTCGCGACTGCAGGGGCTTAAGACCACCTTTAAGAGAGATCACATCATGAAAACCCATCATTTAGGTTGCTGCTACCACCTAAAAGTGGTTTTAACCCCTTCCCTGTCACAGTAAGTACATTGTTTTTTTCTGAAATCTGTCTTCATCCAACAACCAAATGCCAAAAAAAGCACGGACACAAATTGGTCTCAGCACCCTCATGAGCAGGGGTTCATGAGGACCTATGTCTCTTGCAGTTGGATCGTGTTACCATTTCTCGGCAGTGAAGGGGCTAATAACATGCGACGTTTTACCCCTTCAAGACTCCTCTTACAAGAGCACGTATCTCCTAAGACCACATGTTTCTTGCACACACACAAAAACGGTTGTTCAAAACAGGTTCCACTGTAACACAAGAGTACCCCTCTGAAACCTCCTTCTGTGTCAAGCGGCATAGACTGTCATGAGCCCATGTAGAACTACAACCTTCGCTTCAACGCTCACGGACAGGGAAACGACAGCAGATGAGACAGAAAGGCTGCGCGCCACAGCCAGGGTTGTATTTTGTAGGAACAGGTTCACGGCGATAAAACCGCGTACACACAGGCCCGGTTGCACGGCCCCCGTCGCGAACAAGATAGGACTGAGTCGGTGACTACTGAGCTCTCACACACTAGAACAGGATCTGCATTTAAGTATACCATTGGTGTCATAACTTTTAACTATTTAAACCATTATGTCCTACAGCAAGAGATGAATCGACCATGACAATTCAAGGGTAGTGCCAGATTAGCTTTGCGCCATCAAGCGCCAAGCTAATCTAGCAATGCCTTTAAATTATCATGGTCGATTCATCTCCTGTAACTGATGAATTGTTGTTAACCCTTTCACCGCCACGGTGCCAAAATGTTGCATTTCCCAGCGCGGCAGATGTTTTGCCAGGCCGCTATGGCGCAACACCACTTATCTTTAAAAGGCTATAACTCTTGAACCACTGAACTGAATTACTTCATGGAGATGAGAAAACAAATTTGTACACTGGCACCTTTTTTTCTTTTATGTGACTCACTTTAAGTTTTATATCTAGCCTGATGCAAGAAGAATAAACAAAATCTGTGTTCTCAACACACACAACAGACAGTTTACACACAAGGCAGTCACAAGCACAGTAGCAAACACATGACAACATGTCAAGAAATATATTGAGAAAATGGTCAACTCACAAGTAAAGCATAGTTGGTTGTTCAGAGCTCTACAGATAATCCATAACACACCAACTCACAAGCGTAGTCCATGAAGAAAACACAACACTCTTCTGTACGAAATCTGCTCATGAGAGTGCTCGTACTCGGTTCTGGCTCAGGTCGGATCGTTAGAGCTATCTTGCAAACTTCCAAAAATCTCTTTGTCAACTTCATTGCCACATGAATGCTCCTCGTCGGAATCAACATCAGTTTGTGATGGTAGGAGGTTCAAACGACGCAAAACTTCCTCCGTAGATAGTCTCTTGTGCTGCTCACCTCGCCCTTTCAAAGTCATCACGAAAAAGCACCGCTCCCAAACAGTCAGAAAAACTCGCAATTTCCTCGCTCAAAACTCTCAAACGCACTCTAAGTTGGCGCCGGAATGAAAGAGGAGATTCCCCTGTCCCATGATGCACTATTATTGACCAAAACTACCTCATACATTAGAGTCATGATCAAGTGCAGTGAACTCGACGGTGTTACTCGCCAAAAGGCAAGATCGGCGGCGAGCCTCGTACTCGCCAAACGGCGAGAGGGTTAAATGACACCTCCAAAATTTGGGAAATGCCGCCAAGGGTTTAAACAGTTAACCCGCCTAGCACCGACGCACCACAACATGGGACGATCAACCACAGGAATTTGAGAGTGGACGATTCAATTCATTCTCACCTAAAATCACTACCATTCTGTCATAGAGTATGGAAAAAGCCCTACCATATCAAGATCTCAACCCTGAACAATTTTTCTGTAGTTGAATTGATCTGCTGCAGCTCAGACGATTGCTAAATCTGCTGATGTAACAGGTTCTCAATGTCCTGTCAACTAACTACCCTTCTTTTCACAATCCATGTAAGTAAGTAAACATATCGGAGATTTTCTAACTGGTACACATTGGTCAATCCCTCCAGCATAGCAAAGGAGAACAAGAGCAGGAAAGTCTTTCATCTTACCATCCTCAAACCTCTTAACCCTTTTAGCCCCAGGACCTGCAGCAGGAGATGGATTGATCATGATAATTCAAGGGTAGTGCCAGATGAGCTTGGCGCCTGAAGGCGCCAAGCTCATCTGGCACTACCCTTGAATTATCATGATCAATCCATCTCCTACAACTGGTACACAGTCGTTAGGCAATGCCTTCAGAAGTTTGGAAATATGACCGTGGGGTTAAGAGGGTTAAGTTAGTCTTTATGTGCAGCTTTACTGCAGGATGTACAAATAACACTAATAAAGTAAACATTGTGAACTTTTTAAACCCTTAATGGTATGGAGCAGATCACATTAACCCACTACATCCTGAGGCTTATTTTGTAAAAAGTGCTTATTTTCCATACTGTCCTATGAAAGCTACATTACAGATTAGGAGATAGATCAACTGCTTTAGTCCAAAGGTGGCACCAGAATAGCTTGGCGCCTCATGGTTCCAAGTTATTCTGGCACCACCCTTTAACTATCAGTCAAATTTATTTCAAGCAATAGGTGTATCAGGATGAAAATGCTTCAGAAAGAGGGGTCTCACTGTGTTAACAGACTGTTAGAGTGATATACTTTCTGACCCAGCCTATACATGAATGTGATACACTTTTTGACCTAACCTTCATGACAGTATGACCTCAATGTTAGACTCAGTAGTAATGTATGTAATACATGTACATGTACATGTTTGCTGACGACTGCACACTACACACTCCTCACAAAAATGTAGCTGCAATTAACACGTGTCTGCAGGAAAGCATGCGTGAGGTCACCGACTGGTGTCATTCCAACTCCATGTCCCTGAATCCGTCAAAAACAGAATGCATGGTTATAACCACACGTCAAAAGCACCAGCTATGCCCGCTCTCTCTTAGTCTGTCTATAAACGGCAGCCCAATTGAGCAAGTATCACACCACCGCCTCTTGGGGGTCACTATAGATGATCAGCTTAAATGGCAACTGCATATTAATAATGTGTGCAAAAGGGTTTCCAGAAGCCTGTATATGTTGTCAAAATTGAAAACAATTACTGACACAGATACGCGTCTTCTTTTCTACAATGCTCATGTCAAGTCGCACATAGACTATGCATCAACAGTGTGGGATGGTTCTAGTGATGTACATTTGAAGAGGCTGAACTCCCTACATAGGAGAGCTGCTAAGCTTATATTTCCCGATCCCGAACTCTCAACTGACGAAAAGCTTAAAACTTTAAAAATTCTCCCTCTATCCCATCACTTTCAGTTCAACAAAGGTGTATTGATGTACAAGCTGTACACGCAATCATGTCCACTGTACTTGAGTTCTTTTTTCTCAGAACGGACATCTGTAGCTTCTAGACATGGACAACAATTCAAAGTGCCCCTGCCGCGTATTGATTTATTCAAAACCAGCTTGTCATTCTCTGGAAGTTCATTCTGGAATTCTATTCCTGCAGAAATCAGAAACGCAAAGACGCTCACCTCATATAGGGACAGCCTCTTCAAACACCTAGAATCTCTGACGTAATCTAATCATTACAGTATTTGGATAACTTGCACGTGTGTTCAGATGTGTACATGTGCGTGTGTGTGAGTTTGTGTGTGTATGTGTGTGTGTGTGTGTATGTGTGTGTATGTGTGCGAGAGAGAGAGAGAGAGAGAGAGAGAGAGAGAGAGTCCCTTTTCCCCATAGCCGTACCATAATATTTGAATGCCAAAGAGTACATTGAATACTGCAAGTACTGTTTATAATGTTTTTGCCTTCATATGTGTGTGCTCGATATGTTGGGCGCGCACTCGCGTATGTGTGTGTGTGTGTGTCACTGTGTGTGTGTGTGTGTGTGTACTGTATGTGTGACTCTGTGTGTGTGTGTGTGCGCGCGCGCGTGCGTGCATGCTGTGTGTGTGTGTGTATGTGTGTGTGTGTCGGCGTGAGAGAGAGAGAGAGAGAGAGAGAGAGAGAGAGAGAGAGAGAGGGGGGTGGGGGTGGGGAGAGAGAGATAGCACCTGCATACATATTTGCCCTTGCTGTATGAACTTTAATGTACTTAATGATTTTTTGTTTATTGCTTTATTTTGCATTTTTACTCATTTTATATTTTTGTGCGTACGCGTATGCGGGTAGGTATGTCTGGAGTGCGTGTCCGAGAGCGTGTGTTTGTTTTTGTGCGTATGTGCCTGAGTGCGTGCGTGTGTAAGTGTGTGTGAGAGAGCGAGTGTTCGTGCGTGTGTGCATGCGTACTGAATTGCGGTGTACATGAGTGTGTGTGTCAGTGTGTGTGCGTGCATGCGCGAGTTGTGATGTGCATGCGTGCGTACCTGAGTGCGTGTGTGGGTATGTGTGTGTGTATGTGCGTGGTGCGTGCGTGCGTGAGCGAATGCATGCATGCAGCAGTGTGTGGTATGTGTATGTTTACATGTCTATGTCACTTATGTAGTAGATGTAGCAACGGCAAGTTTGAAAACTGGTCCTGTTACCAATAACTTCTACCGTTGGAAAATAAAGATTCATTGTTCACTATGTACCAGTTTCAGGAGGTGGTTTGACCTTGATAATTCAAGGGTAGTGCCAGATTAGCTTGGCACCTTCAGGCACCAAGCTAATCTGGCACTACCCTTGAATTATCATGGTTAATCTCCTGCTGTAGGGTTTTGGGACTAAAAGGGTTAAATAGCATGTTCAATCTGTCTGAGTGTCTCCAGAACTGAGCCTTTACTTAGAAATTATTACATTAAGATGTTAATGATTCTTTTTAATCATGAACTTTCACCTCTATGTCACTCTCACGGTGAAAACTCTACAACAACTCAAACCAGAAAGGTACCTCACACAGTAGCAGACATATAATACATTTGTGAAGAAGAGTCTGAATAGTGAATTACTGTACATTTAGAGGTGAGTGTGTCAGCAGACCCTCGCGCTGGGACCATACGGCGTTGAGGCGCCTCCCCTGGGTGGTGGATAGGGGGTCCCTCGTGAGAGGGGTGCACCGAATGAAATAAGGTGCCGTGAACCAACATGGTCTAAGGGAAGGTGACCCCGACAGAAAACCCCTGGTCCTCCTAGTAAGGGGGTTGGGCGTGGGGGTAGCTTCCCCACCCTGCAAAAAAGGAAATAGCTACAAAAACGCCGACAAAAAGACTAACAGTAATTCCTTTCCTGGAGGAGGAAGGTTCTTCTACTAGAAGACTTATGACGTCCTGTGGTGAAAGCCGGAAGTCTTCGGAAGCCACAGGACCGAGCCGCCTCTCTCTATCCAGGGATACAACCATGGGCACATGGAACGTCAAGACCATGTACCAGAGCGGCAAGGCCGCCCAGATAGCAGCGGAAATGCAAAAGTACAACCTTTCCCTGCTAGGCATCAGTGAAGCCAGATGGACGCAGTCTGGCCAGAAAAGGCTGTTAAGTGGGGAGATGATTCTGTATTCAGGTCATGAAGAGGAGAATGCCCCCCATACAGAAGGAGTAGCACTCATGCTGTCACCAGTGGCACAGAGAGCGCTGATGGGCTGGGAACCTCTTGGGCCAAGAATTATAACAGCAGCCTTTAGAACCAAGAAAAAGCTCAAGCTGAACGTCATCCAGTGTTATGCGCCCACCAATGACAGTGACGAGGAAGAGAAACAAGAGTTCTACGACCGACTCCAGAGTGCCATGGACAAATGTGCGGAGCGAGACATCACCATCGTCATGGGCGATTTTAATGCCAAAATAGGGGAGGACAACACCGGATACGAAGAGGTGATGGGGAGACAGGGACTAGGCTCGGAGATGAGTGAGGACGGGGAGAGGTTTGTAGACTTTTGTGCTCTAAACCGACTTGTCATTGGAGGCAGCATCTTCCCACACAGAAGAATACACAAAGCAACTTGGGTCTCACCTGACCATACAACAGAGAACCAAATAGACCATATCTGCATTAGCAAGAAATTTAGAAGATCCCTTCAAGATGTTCGAGTGAGGAGGGGAGCAGATGTCGCCTCAGACCACCATCTGCTTACCTTAAGAATGAAGCTCAAGCTAAAGAAAAGCCGCACAGAGACAACAAGAAGACAGCGCTATAATGTAGGCCTCCTGAGAGAAACTGGAGTTAGAGAAGAGTTCAAACTGGTGCTGTCCAACCGGTTTCAAGCGCTACAGGAGCTAGTAAGTGAAGAGGAGGCGGTCACCACAGAGCAGCAGTGGAAGGCAGTTAGAGAGGCGCTGAACTCAACCTGCAAAGACACTGTAGGGTTCAGGAAACACCACCACAAGGACTGGCTGTCGGCACAGACCTTGAAGAAGATAGAAGCGAGGAAGCAGAAGAAAGCAGCGGTCAACAACAGTCGCACGAGAGCAGCCAAAGTAAGGGCACAGGGGGAATACTGGGAAGCCAACCGCGAGGTGAAGAGGAGTATCAGGGCAGACAAGAGGGCCTACACAGACAGCCTGGCAGCAGAGGCAGAAAAGGCAGCAGGCAGCGGCAACATGAAACAGCTCTACGACATTACCAGAAGATTGTCGGGTAAGTATGGCCATACAGAAAGACCAGTAAAAGACAAAGAAGGCAAGCCTATTGCAGACAGAGCAGACCAACTCGACAGATGGGCCGAGTATTTTGAAGAGTTATTGAACAGACCTAGCCCACCCGACCCCCCCGACATCCAGCCGGCAGAGACCGACCTACCCATCAGCTGTGACAGACCCAGCCGGGAAGAGATCAGAAAAGCAGTGGCATTTTTGAAGAATGGCAAAGCAGCAGGGCCAGATGGCATCCCAGCGGAGTCTCTGAAAGCAGACCTAGAGACAACAGTTGAGATGCTGTACCCACTGTTTGGAAAGATCTGGGAAGAGGAGGTGATGCCAGCTGACTGGAAGGAGGGGTACCTAATCAAGCTTCCCAAGAAAGGCGACCTCAGCAAGTGTTCCAACTACAGAGGAATCACCTTGCTGTCAGTACCAGGAAAGGTCTTCAACAGGATCATCCTAGAGAGAATGGAGAGCTCCGTTGACCCCCAGCTGAGAGACCAGCAAGCAGGATTCAGGAAGAACTGATCATGTACAGACCAGATCGCCACTCTCCGCATCATCGTGGAACAGTCTCTGGAGTGGAGCTCCCCGCTGTACGTCAACTTTGTGGATTATGAGAAAGCATTTGACAGCGTGGACCGAGAGACTCTGTGGAAACTCCTACGACACTACGGTGTACCCACAAAGCTCGTCCGCCTGATCAAGAGCAGCTATGATGGCATGACATGTCTCGTGATCCACGAAGGGCAGTTCACCAGAGAGCTCCAGGTCAGAAATGGTGTCAGGCAGGGGTGTTTGCTGTCTCCGTTCCTCTTCCTACTGGCCATAGACTGGGTCATGAAGATGACCACAGAGCACAGACGAAGTGGAATACAGTGGACACTGTGGACACAGCTTGACGACCTCGATTTTGCAGACGACTTGGCATTACTGTCCCACACTCATCAACAAATGCAGGACAAGACCACGAGGCTTGCTGACATCTCGTCCCAAGTGGGCCTCACCATTCACAAACAGAAAACAAAGACAATGAGGCTGAACGCAACCAGGGAAGAACCAGTCTTGCTTGCTGGCACCCCGTTGGAGGAGGTGGAGTCCTTCACCTATCTCGGGAGCATCATAGACAAAAAAGGCGGCACTGATGCAGATGTCAGAGCACGAATCGGTAAAGCCAGAGCAGCCTTTCTCCAGTTGAAAAAAGTGTGGAGTTCCAGAGAGCTGTCACAACACACCAAAGTCCGGATTTTCAACTCCAATGTAAAAGCAGTTCTCCTATATATGGAGCAGAGACATGGAGATTGACAAAAGGGTCACTCTACAAAGTTGTGCAACGTAAGGGGTGCCTACTTTCAACTGGCTGTAAAAAAACCCAGCTAAGTTACTTTACTCAATGAACAGTACTATTCTGTTTCAGAGTGATGAAAGAGATAGTATTGATAACTGCATGGGAAAATATCAAGTCTTTTAATATTTAATTAGTCTGAATGTGTGTGAGGATGCACGAAAATGGCGGTCCCAATTGTGACATAGCTGTAACCCTTCTTCTGTCTTGTGTTGCGGATCTTTCATTTATGGTATAAAATATAAAAATATGTAATCATATTGTTATTTATAGTTGTTGTAAGTGATCCTTATGATCTTACAACCAGAAAAATCTTTTAGAATGCACTTTATAAGGATACAATTTAGTTCATGATTGACGTAACATGTGTTTCCACAACCAACCAAAGTACACACTTTGCCATTCAGACATGCCTGGCGTATGAATACTCGTATAATCACGTTTTTCAAGATGGCGGATGTGTTTCGAATATGTTTAAAAGGGTATATAGTTTGGTAAAAGCTTTGTCCGTCCTGTATTTTGAGCTTAAAGTTGGACTTGTGCTTTCGTTTCCTGTTTTGAATGTTACGTCAAACTGAACAAAACAAGCTCAATTAATACTAAGCACAGCACTTTTGGGGGCTTTTTCTTGCCCTAGTTTTCGATGTGTGTATCGCGGAAGGATATTTGCACACAACGTTGCTTCCCTTGCTTTGAACAGAGAAAGCCACGTGTGTTTTTGTTTTCGCTTCCGTTTTTTCCAGGTGTGTTACGCGAAACAGAGAAAGCCATATCAAACCTTCAAGACACGCTTTCTTTAAGTACAAACTTATTGATGAGTCCAAAATCATGCAGTATACTTAGATTTAGATACTGTTATCTTGTGCATTGACTTTGAAGGACGTTTATTACGATTTTTACGATTTATCGTACAGAAATTTTGCTCCTCGATCAAGCCCAGGTTTTACTCATTCTGATCCGACGCTTGCTAAGCTCAAATGAAACCACCATAGACTTGTTCCGACTTTGATCATTCCACTATGTAGTTATGTTTGCCCCATGGAATACTGTTTTCAATGAATTTATTTTCAAACACTTCGTTTGAAGTGTAATTGTTCTCACTTATGTTAAACGCAACCGGAAACCAAATGACCGTCCGACATATTTGATTCTTGTTACATCAACCACATGAAAATGGTGATTTTTCCAATTAAACAGAGATATTACTGGCCTGTATTGTTTCTTGTGCCAGTAAGTTCATTATTGTTACTTTGCTATTCAGCATCACTACATTTACCGAATCCCAATGCCATTAAAATAAGATGTCTAAGTATGTTTTCCGGTGTTTGATGTAACCTGAAGCTTCACATAGTTACTTTAGCATCTCGTTATACAAAACTATGCACATGATAAAGGATTTTAACTATTTTTAATAGTTGGTCTCTCTTAGCATGCTTTTCTAGACTACAGAATCATGATTCAATCCAAACTTATCTTTCATTTCATATGAGAGTTCACTAATTTCTACGATGAAGAAAGTTGGTTTCCATGTTACATCAACTACCATTTTTAAAACATATGACTAAGTGCCAAAAGGTGCTCTCACAAAGAGGACAACTGGGTTGAAAATCAAAGTGTGACATAAAGTACCAGAAAATGTATTAAGTGATGTACACTGTATTGGCAATGTGTTTGTAAAAGAAAAAGATAATATCTCAAATGGTTTTTGAGAAAATGGCTGTTAAGATTTGTAAGTCTGGATATGTCGGACATCAGGTATTGCGACATAGTGCCTTTAAATTAGTGGGATAAAAAAACACAAATCAGTTTCTAAACAGTTAAAATAATAAGTAGTGGTCACAATTGACCTATCCAAACAATTACTGCTTTTTGGCTTAGAATGTTCTAATCCCCGAACATGATTTGTGTTGCAATACCTGACATCCGACCATATTCAATTTTTAAAACATTTTTAAAACATCCTACAACCAAGAAAAACACACTTTGTCATGTTATATACCACTCACAGGAATACATGCACACATTAGAGCACAATGGGAGTCTATCTTTGCTGCCCAAATATATTTATTGGCAGTCAGGGCCAGAATTTGTAACTTATGTCGAACATCAGGATTGCAGCAGATATCCCCAGAATAGTTATCAGAAGCCACAAACACAAAGCCTTTCCCCCAGTTTCAAGCTACAATATTTAACAAACAAAACAGATATAAAGAACAAACTGCATACACTAAGATACAGCTTTCTGATGTAATATACATGATGAAACATGACGTGCTAAACAGTCTGCGCCCGAAAAAATAAAACAAATATTCAAATAAGTTTTATCTGTGTACAGGCTGATGCACTATTTTAACTCTGACCCTCAGATTTAGAAGGTCCTAATGGCTATGCAACTGGTTGTCCAACATGGCTCATTTTAACAGTGCCTTTGCCCCCAAAAGTTCTACAATCCATATGTGTTGAACGTCAGGATTGCAGCAACAAATGTTGGCACAAGCCTGACGTCCGATACATTTTTTATCATTGCATTATTATGTTATGAAATTCACCTGTTTCTTGATCTCATTATCTTACGTTTGCGTCACAACAACTGCACGTCTCCATAAACGACAAAAATACATCGGTGACCCGTGTTCATTCAAATAACTCATTTACCAACTTGCATCGATTGGAGGTCTGATTTGCGACACGTGTTCGCGATCTAACGTCAGGTTGCTACAGCCATAAAATTTGTTATCACAAGAAATCATCTTCATTCTCCAACCTACTGCCTAAAATCGGTGCTGGAGTCTCGGGCGATTCAAACTCTTGAAAATGGTCCCTTACAATAAACATTTGGCTCTTTATTTTGTCTATGATTACACTCGAACGTCAGAAGTGATCGAACGTCAGATTTATGAAAACAGTTGCGACAAAATGTCACGAGTTGTAGCTCTCCATTGACAAACCGGACATTCAAAACAACCACGCTGGAATGTGGCCCATAATGCATCTATCATAACCGGACGATCGTAGACCAAAAAACCCAAAACAACTTTGTTAAACTTGTCAAATAGTTGAACGTCAGATCTTGCGACAAAAACTGGCCGCTCACAATTTTTTTGCCAGCTTAGAAAACTGTGACGGAAAAGTAAATTTAAAGCATATAAAATATTCAACGAAAGCGAAACAACGCAATGACGCCATTTCCGGTTTGGGTCAGCGTGCCTTTCGCTAGCACAAGTTTGCGGAAATTAAGATGCTGCTGTTGCGACAAATCTGACGTCCGACAGTGGCTACTTTCAAGAGCAATAAACAAAAGCATGGCTTGCCTTCAAATCTGGGAAATACACGGATTATAAGGTCAATCTTCCCTGAACATATGGGCATGGTTGGCACCAGGTTTGTTATTGTTGCTTTTACACGCGAGATCAAAACAGACCGACGGCATGTCATTGTCCGCTTTCCCGGGCCGATTTTTATTGGTGAATTCTGGCGTTTTACAGTATACTCACCAAACGGCTTTACCTTAGGTGCAGAAATTATTGCCAGTATATCTTCAATCATTCACACACACATTGCACTTGTTAAAGTCAACACGTGTCTTTTTAAACAGATTTTAGTTTCACGCAAAAGAGATCACTCACTTTTTGCTCACCTTTTGGCACTTAGTCATATGGTCCTGAGCAACTGCAAAAGTCTCAATTTTCAAAATGTGCTTCAGCATCACTACATTTATGGAATTCTGATGCTGTTAAAATAAGACATCTAAGTATGTTTTCTTTGGTTTGATGTAACCTCAAGATTCAGATCGTTACTTTGGCATCTCGTTATACAAAACTATGCACATAATTAAGGATTTTCACTATTTTTAAGGTTTGGTCTCTCATATCATGCTTTTCTAGACTACAGAGTCATGATTCCCTGCAAACTTATCTTTCATTTCATATAAGTTAGTTCACTAATTTCTAAGATGAAGAAAGTTGGTTTCCATGTTACATCAACTACCATTTTTAAAACATATGGTCCTGAGCAATTGCAAAAGTCTCTATTTTCAAAATGTTCTTGTCAGTGAATTTGCTGCATGTTACTTATGTTGTTTCACTACATAGAAATGATCTACATATCTTAAAACTTCTTGTGGGTAAACTAAATGAGCTGCCGAGCGACTTTTCATTTTCACTAAGTGCTTGGCACAAGCTTGCTTCCAAAACTGTCATTATTATGCTTTTTTTTTTGTTGGGTGGTTTGTCTTGAAGTGTTTCTAAAACAAAATAAACTGTCTTGTTTGATCCTGCCTTTCATTTTTGTACAGTATTTCCATTTATTTGGTTTCCGTGTTACATCAAACAAATTTCGTACCACGTAACTTTACCATCCACATCCATGCAAACACATTTATATATTATCTTTTTTTTGTCATAACATCATACTTTGGGCATGCATCTCCAAGAAAAATGATAAAAATAAGTATCCCATTGAGTTTGTTTTTTCATGGTTGGTGTCACACTTTTGCTGCACAGCTTTGTAGAGTGACCCAAAAACCACAGTCAACAGAGTACAGACCTTCATGAACAGTTGCCTTAGAAGAATTTTGAAAATCCACTGGCCAGAGAAGATCAGCAACGTCAGACTCTGGGAGAGAACAGAGCAGATAACAGCAGAGAATGAAATTGGGCGAAGAAGATGGGGATGGATCGGTCACAGTCTGAGAAAGCCAGCTTCCAGTATCACTAGGCAGGCATTGTCATGGAACCCCCAGGGAAAGAGGAAAAGAGGTAGGCCGAGAAACTCCTGGCGTCGAGACCTCCAAGCAGACATCAAGAGACTGGGAACCACCTGGAGTAGAATCGAAGGAGAAGCACAGGACAGGAGTTGCTGGAGGTCTCTCGTCGACGGCCTATACCCGGGTAGGGGTGACAGGCGTAAGTAAGTAAGTGTCAGCAGACAAGCAGTGCACACTGAAACATTTGCTATGAGCTAGAAGTAGAACGTAGACCTGTACAAAAGCTGGAACAGTGCCTTTACGAAAAAGTAAATTTTAAATGCAATCTAAGATGCTTCTGAAACATGTTTCTTCATCTTCTTCTTCTTCTCGAACGCCGTCACACTTGGAGTTTGGCTCTCAAAATGAAACCTGTGGTCTTCTGTGTACGCCATATTTCTTCATGATCTACTCTAATGGTCAATAACTAGATTCAAGATAACTTTATTGTTGCTATAATAGCAAAATTTGTCTTGCCACCTCAGGTGCTGCCCACATTCACTCACTCGCTCATTCCACAAATTACAAGAACAGAACTACAAAATTGACAATGACTCGGGTGAAGCCTGTCACCGAGGCATCTAATGGCCAGCGCCATAAACACCTAATAGTGTTCGGGAAATTCCCTGCGTTGCCTAGGAGCATCGGTGAGTCATCCGCCATCTTAAGAGGATAGGATAGCCTTCAGATAGTAGTGAAGTAGTGTTTCAACACGTTTTTCTTCATGTTTCTTCCTCTTTGGAAACAAACAAAAACAGATTCTGGTTAGCGGTTTCCTACGGTGATGGCAAGACTTGATGTTATCGCCTACAGCACGTCAGGACTTTCCCGACATTGTCCTGACAGCGATTTCCCTATGAGCGCTTTAGTCCCATATCCTCTCAAGATAGCCGCCATGACTAGCGTGATGACGTTAGCTTCCACAGCCCTATAAAGATGTCTGTGGCTGGTTATGTTCTTGGTATGGTAAAATTCTAAAAACACCAATATGTGACAAAACACTGCATTTTCATCACATTTTGGCTAAAATTACCACTGACAAGACAGCTTAACCATTTTGTGACTTGTAGCACCAGAAACTGCTAAGCAACAATGTCCAGCAGTGCTACCTTTTCTCTGTCCTAAAGCAAGAGACAAATCTGGATGTGTACAAGCTGGAACAAGACTGCTACAGTATGGAACACTTATCAGCCTACATCCAAGGTCTCAAGAAAATACACAACTCTGAACTGTGCATGTTTTATGCAAAAAGAAAACTTGAATTACCATATGAAATAATGTGAATATATGTATGTGTGAACTAATTCCTAGAACTCTCATACCCCAGGGAGGAACAAATCAACTCACCCTTCGCAAAATATGAGAAGAATGCAAGGCAGTCATGTTTCTGGGACCCCAAATGATGAACAAAAATGTCACAACAGTAAAATGCCTGCTTTAGGAAGGACTACGAGAACAAAAAAAGGGCTCCCCGATTTCACAGGGACGGTAGTCTGAATGGCTACTATTAAAGCACTAAGGTCCTATAAATTTTGGTCCTTCCTGATAGTTAAATACACATTTTAAAAAATCTCTGCGTGAACCTGGTCATGTTTAGATGTCAAGCAATGAAATTACTACACACACATAGCAAACCAACAGCAGAAAAAACAACAACAGAGTAACACTACTACGACGTGAATCATGTCTGTTGAGATTGAAAACAGTTTTAGGCTACCTTGTACTTGTACGTTGTAGTGTGTTAGGCTACCTTGTTGATACAGTATATCTACAGTTTCCCCTCTCTAATATGCGTTCAAGAATAAGAAAAAAAAACTTTAAAAAGACTAAGACTATCTGTAGATTCTTTACCTTTTTCGCAGATTCTTCAGAATCATTCATCCTATTGATCTTTTCAGAAACCGAAACAAAAACACGTGTGTTGAAAACGACACTTCCTGTTGCCTCTTGGCTAGCCGTCAAGGAACCAAGACCAAAAGAAGCGAATTAGCGCAATCTGACACCAAAGATCTGACTGAGCAAGCTGTTTCGCTCATATTTGTACAGTTAGATATAGGTGCGCGCCAGATTCAGTCACAAAACAAAACCAAGGTAAGAAAAATTCTGGCAGCGTAAAACTTAGCATACAAATAAAACAAATGGGAATATTTAGAATTAAGTTTACGAATGTTTTATATGATTCTGTCTATCGATCACAAGGCAGAGCAGCAGGAAAGTTTCAGGGTTAATTTGCTAACTGATTTCATTTGTTTACTGTGCGTGTGAACCAAAAACTCAAAACTTGCTGAATAATTTATTTATAATAAAATAAAATAATCACGTTTTTTTAGCTGAACGCAAGCCTGTCGGTGTGAGAGTGGGTAGGACCAACTCCAAATTTTGTTTGAAAAGTCCTCCTCTGAATCTGAGTTTTGTTGTCCTGTACCGTGTACCAACCACACTACCGCAGTGCCACTGCCATAGTACCAAGGAACAAAACATTTTTGCTTTAGGCTATGTTAATATTATATTATGTTTTGATTGTTACAGCTTTAATAACCTTGAACCGAACACAGCAGCAGCATTCTACACATGGAGGGTGCGGATGTTATGACTGGAGTTCGCAGCAGTCTTGCTGTTGCTAGTGGAACCATCAAGCAAGAAACGAAACATGAACAACAGAAAGCCCAAAAAGATGTTGACTGTAACTGTAAGTTTTTTTTAATTGGAGATAATTTGAGGTTGCTTTCCAAAGGAAACCATGTGCACACATTTAGCCCTAAGGTCAAAGCCATTCTGGTGCCACCCTTGAATGATCTTGATAATTTTGATCCATACCTTGACTGTTCAGTATGTGTTATTAAAAAAAATATTTATTTGTAGTGTCGGGGCTAAAAGAGTTCAACAGTTATGGACCAGACTAGAGTGGTGTCCTTCTGCTTTTGCTCTGTCAGTTTGTTGCTGTTGTTTGTTTGTGTGCTTTTTTTTTTTTTAATAGATAATTGTAATACCCCCTTTTTCCCATTGCAAAGAAAAAGCTCAATGAAAGTCATTGAAGCCCTGCGACCACTTTGAACTGCACTTTTGCACTTAGTGTGGATAGTGTTTTCATTGGTTAGTACAGTTAGCATGCTTTATCGCTCTTCTGTTCCATTCTGTCATTAGCATTGAAACAATGTTTTTGTCATACTGTTAGCTTTCACAACCATGATACAATATACAGTAGATCTAGAACTTTAGAAGGCAGAAAGCCTATAGATATGATACTATTGATAATGATAGTTAACGAGTGATGTCAGAATATGTGGGTGACAGTCTTCAGTCATGGAAGCTGATTCAGTTTTGTCAAAATCACGAAAACTGAATTTCAGCCATTTTGTTCAGACAGAACACTACAGCCCTTGAGCCAGCCTGTTCCATCTGCAAGAGGCATAAATTCTTAAGAGCCCCTGCCTCTGAGAGGGGCTCATGAGAATTTGTGCCACTTGCTGGTCTTGGGACAAAGTCTGTGGACTGATTTCAGTCATTTCAATTTTTCACACCGTTTTCTATGAGAATAGCTTGAAACTATCCTTGTTGATAGATCTCCAAAACTAGTGTAATGTAAGTATTGAGAGGATAAGTCCCAGATTTGGGGAGTTTGACCTTGTGGCTCAAAGAAATGAAATCTTTTGCAGTGCCAGTGGATGTGCAACAAGAGATTGATGATCTGTGTCATTTTGTGCCAGAGGTCAGTCAACACTTTAGAATCATCAACAAGATTGGTGAAGGTGAGGCAGGCTTTTAGTTTGACTTAACCCCTCACTTCAGAGAAAAAGTTAACACAATCCAGCTGCAAGAGACGTAGATCATTATGAGCGCATGCAGATACAGGGACTTGTGAGGCCTCTATGCCTTGTGCTGGCAGCACTGTGTATCCATGCTCCATGGATTGCTGGGGCTCTTTGGTG
This sequence comes from Semisulcospira habei, assembly GCA_036245525.1. Taxonomy (NCBI): domain Eukaryota; kingdom Metazoa; phylum Mollusca; class Gastropoda; family Semisulcospiridae; genus Semisulcospira; species Semisulcospira habei. The sequence goes on from BTPG01000004.1 coordinate 178,935,495, forward strand.
TTCAATAAACAAATAGTTCAGAAACACGGCTGGCAGCTACCGGTACTGACGGTCGCTTGTACAAGGGGGTTAAACGTCCAGTAACCCTTCACTGCCTGTGCTGAAATTCTGTTTTAGATTGTTACCACAGTGCCGCCTAAAACAATTTTCTGCCAGCCCATATTTTTTCTCTGAGCACAGGGAAGTACGTGTTCTCTAAAATCAGCTTTTGGAAATTTGTAGCAGATGATAAGCTTTAGAGAATCATAGAAACACAAGAAACGGAACCATAGAACTCCAGTCAAGGAGACTTGCTCCTACTTCTAGCACATTCTGCGTGCCCTGGCTGTATCAGTGCTTTGCAAGAGACAGATTCTCGTGAACCACTGCAGTTGCAGGGGCTCTTGAGAATATGTGCCTCTTGATGGCAGAGAGTGGCTGAAATAGTATTCTAGGAGTTGTTACCCTTTAGCTGTCGGTAGCATTTTTTGCCGCGATGATTCCAAGGAATCATCTTTTGACCAAAAAATGCTACAGGCACTGAGACAGCCAAAAGATTAACTCATTCAGCCCGATGCACATATTTCCCAAATTTTGGAGGCATCATCTGACTATGCACCCGTTGCAGGAGATGGGTCGACCATGATAATTCAAGGGCAATGCCAGATTAGCTTGGCGCCGACAGGTGCCAAGCTAATCTGGCACTACCCTTGAATTATCATGGTCGACCCATCTCCTGCTGTAGTGCGTCAGGGCTGAATGGGTTAATCCATTACATCCTGAGGCTGATTTTTAAAAAAAAATGCTTAATGTTCTATGAAGGCTACATTACAGATTAGGAGATAGATCAACCGTTTTAGTTCAAGGGTGGTACCAGAATAGCTTGGCGCCTGAGGCGCCAAGCTATTTTGGCACCAACCTTGAACTATCAGACAAATTAATGTCAAGCAATGGGTGTATCAGGATGAAAAGGGTTAATAACACTATCCGTTGTTGTCAGTCTTTAAGTAATCGGAAATTGTACTGGTACCTGTCAACAAATGAGCATTGCTGTTTTTCTTGTTTTCACTCTCACAGTCTCAGCCTAGGCACCTGCATGGAAATAACTACCAAAGAAAGAAACATGCTTCGAAAGAATAATTAAAAACTGTTGTGTCCTTGTTCTCCCAAAACGTGTTTCTATTTTGTGATAAATATATATCCTTGCATTTTGCACACTTGACAATCAGTGAATCACAAATTTTTCAGATTAGGCATGTTCAGTTCTGTTTTGGGCTCGCCACTCTCACAGTCTCAGCCTAGGCACCTGCATGGAAATAACTACCAAAGAAAGAAACATGCTTCGAAAGAATAATTAAAAACTGTTGTGTCCTTGTTCTCCCAAAACGTGTTTCTATTTTGTGATAAATATATATCCTTGCATTTTGCACACTTGACAATCAGTGAATCACAAATTTTTCAGATTAGGCATGTTCAGTTCTGTTTTGGGCTCGTCTGCAGCATTACCTAGGGGCTGATGTTTGCCCAAAAACATGGAGTTATATTGGAATGGATATGTATCTTTGAACAAATGAGCCATGTGGTTATTCTTGTTCTCTCTCATAACTCAGGCACATTCAGTTCGGTGTTTCTGGCACGCCTGCGTCATTACCCCGAAGTGGAGGACATGTTTGCCCTGAAGCATATCATCCCCACATCCCATCCCAAACGCATCCTTGGGGAACTTCGCTGTCTGCAACTGATAGGGTACGTTGCTTTGTTTCACTGCTCTCTGTATCTGTTACTAATCTGTTCATTTCAGACATTGCAAGGGTCTCTCAGCTTTAAGCCTTTCAGCCTCAGGACCTTGCAGCAGGAGATGGATTGTTCATGATAATTCAAGGGTAGTACCAGATAAGCTTGGAGCCTGAAGGTGCCAAGCTCAACTGGCACCACCCTTGAATTATCATGATCAATCCATCTCCTACAACTGGTACATAGTTGTTAGGCAACACCTCCAAAATTTGAGAAATGAGACCTTGGAGCTAAAAGGCTTAGTGGTGACATGTTTTAGAGGAGGACACCAAAACAAGACATTAAACCTTCCACATTTACTTAACATTGGTGATCAAATGCTTTTCCACTGAGCCCCCCTCACCACCACCACCCCCCTCTCTCCCCCCCCTCCCCTATCCCCCTCTCTCCCCTCCCCTATCCCCCTCTCTCCCCTCACCTATCCCCCCTCCCCTCCACGCCGACCCACGCCCCCGCCCCCCTCCCCCCACCCCTGCCGATAAACAGTGTGTTGTGTGTTAAATAAATTAGAAATCATTCGTCGCCAAATGTCTTCTTGCTGAATCAGTGAATGCAATGTTGATGAAGGACAGAATTTCATCTTAGGTTGTGACGCAGATCCCATTACACAATACAATTTTGTAGCTTAACCCATATCATACTGAGGCTAAAAGCTTCAAATTTGTACACTGCCATATGCAAGCTACATTATAGTACTTACAGATAAGGATATAGACCAATGGCTTTAGTTCAAGGGTGGTGCCAGAATAGCTTGGCGCCTAGAGGCGCCAAGCTATTCTGGCACCACTCTTGAACTATTTTAGTTATACTTATTTCACACACTGGTGTATTCTGAAATGATAAGGGTTAAGCACAAAATGTGCTAGGTAAAATGATTGTATTTTTCGGCACATGTAATCTGAAATTTGTGCAAGAATGAAGTTGTAAATGATGTGGCAAATATTAACTGCTTTGAACATATTGTATGTTTTTCAGAGGTGTGGAGAATGTGATGGGATTGGAGCTGTGCTTGAGAAACAAGGATCACATTGTGATTGTCATGCGCTACTTCCCTCACCAAAAATTCCAGGTAACTTTGGTAAATTTGAACCCTAAACATCACCTCTGATTGAAGATGTAAATAAAACCAGTATGTCTGCAGGAGGCACAGATTTTGATGAACCCATGCAACTGCAGTGGGTTATCTGGCTGTGTGCCTCTTGTAGATGTAAGGAATTTCCTTAGCAACTTTTGACACATTCATGCATTTTTACATGAGATCCTATTTCCTTTCACTAGTTTCAGCCCAGTTGGGGTGTTTTGGAGGTGTTGCTTAATGACTAAGTACAAGTTGCAGGAGATGGCTTGACCATGATAATTCAAGGATAGTGCCAGATTAGCTTGGCGCCAAGCTAATCTGGCACCACCTTTGATTTATCATGGTCAAGCCATCTCCTTCAGGGACAGTCATGTGACACCTTCAAAGTTAGGAGATGCGGTCTTGGGGTTAAATGGGTTTGTTGTGGGAAAAATGAAATCAGTGCATAATATATTAACCCTTTTAGCCCTGAATCCCTACAGCAGCAGATGGCTTGTCCATGATAATTCAAGGGTAGTGCCAGATTAGCTTGGTGCCTGAAGGCGCCAAGCTAATCTGGCAGGCACTACCCTTGAATTATCATGGACAAGCTATCTCCTGCAACTGGTACTTAGTCATTAAGCAACATTTGAGAAATGGGACCTTGGGGCTTAAAGGGTTAAGGTAGGGACAGTCAAGATGGTGTGTTCTCGTCAAATAAAGGATGTGTCAAATTCTTGCATACTCAATTGTAAGAAAATGATGAAGTTAGTCACTAAATCAGTCTTTGCGAGATTTTTTTGTTTCCTCAAAATACATTACCGATGAAATTACTAATAGGATGATACACCTAGCTAACCAATTTCAGCCTAAGAACCTGTTGTGTCCATACACAACCAGGGAGGTGACTCCAGTCTAGGGCGCCGTAACCATGGGCCCTGAGTAGTCTCCCGTCCCTCCCTATCCAGTCACGTCAGGTGACATGCCAGTCTATTCGCTTAGCTTACCGTGAACGGTTGTGTTCAAGCCTACTGGACCTTCGGCTGTGCATGGTGTGACCTTTCGTTTCATTACTCATGGTTGGCTGTGCCTTCTTGGACTTATGCCTCTCGGCCGGTGGCTTAACCGGGGGACCTACTGCAATGTCTTTCTTCACTCAGGGAGTGAGCGACCGGTGCCGAGACACCCGGGTCATCAGGGACTGCGCCGTGCACCCTTCGTGGCGGGTTCCCTCTGGCCTTGCAGCTATGATAAGGTAAGGCCTCGGTTCATGCCCTCAACCGGCGCTGGGTGGCCGGGGCGGCGTCATTCAGATTGCCGTGGGCGCTTGCTCATACGATCCTTGGCTAAGAGGAATTTCGAACGCGTTGTGAAGCCATGTGGCACGTTTGAAGCGTGTTCGGCCATTACCAGGGGCCGTAGTTCAATACCACGCTTGGGGTAACCGCGATGGCTCAGCGGTACATTTTTCTATCCGCCACTGATCTTCCGAGCTGCTCTGATTATACAATATTGTCCTGCGCAAGCAAATTACAGGCAGGGCAGGGAGGCCCACCGTCCCCCCGCCCCAGATGAAGGCATCAGCCCGCTTGTCACACCGCCCGACAGGCAAGAGGTTCAAGGGACATGACCCGGCAGACCTGCTTCTGGATGGCCCTCGCCATGACGGCCCGCGTAAGCAAGCCGCGCGCGCTCTCTGCGCGCCCTGCCTACTGGCAGTTCCGTACGGATGGCTCTGTTCAGCCCCTCACTGCCTCATCCTTCCTGGTCAAGAGTGGGTCTCCCTTAACCGCGCCCCAGGTGATCACCATACGACTGCGGACAAGGTTGAACCTCCCCCGGGAGACCAGGCAGCCAGACCCGGTGCGAGCCTTACGGGTCTCCCTGCGCTGTGCCAAACGATACCCTCCTGGCTACACGGGGTCATCCGGTCCGCCTGCCAGGACCTCCCCCGGAGGAAGCTAGAGGCTAGCGGTCAGGGCACTCGAGGTTGGAGCCATGGCTGCGTGCTTCGCCTTCGACCGCAACTGCGCTGTCAAGGACCTCGGCGCGGCCATGGTCTGGCGGGAGGAATCCCGCTTCGCCCGGTTCTACCTCAGGGACCTCTCGGGCCAATGGAAACCTGGCCTGGTGGGGGGTTTCACCGCAGCGCAACACTCCCTCCCGGTGCCTGAGCCGCCGTTGGTAAAGCTTAGCTGAAATTGTCGGGAGGTTGCTACAGGGAGGGCGGCTCTGGCTAACCTTTCAGGGGGTAAAATGGTGGGCGGCACCCGCCTCCTCTTCGCTATTCTTCCTATTAGTAATGTCATCGGTAATGTATTTTGAGGAAACAAATGAATTTTTCTCTAAAATGTATTTTGTTTCTTCAAAAACATTACCGATGCCATTACTTAAGTGGAACAACCCATAGCTAGCGTAATTTTAGCCCAAAAACTTACGATGTGTACCCTTGGAGCCAGGGGAGGCCACCAAGGGTACCGTGGTCTAGTACCCGGGTAGCCTCCCTTACCCCGCCGACAGGTGAACGACAGCTCACTACCAATCCAACCAGTTCTTTCCTTTAGCTTAAAGCGTGCAGACGTGTCTGCTTAGCCCTCCTCGGCTGTGTATGGTAGGCTTGGTTAGCGCTTGCTACCTAGCCTGTGTACCTTCGGACTTCTGCTGTGTAGCCTTCGTTGAGACTAGAGTTCGACTACGTTAGTCTCTGCGCCTTGTCTTCGCAGTGACGGTGCTTGTGAGCGCGAGTGTGCCAGCTCAGGCGTTGTGCCGGCTTCGCGCCGCTGGGCGCTCTGCCCTAGTCCGGCTGAACTGTTGCGGTTGTGTGTGGCCCTCGGACTTCGCCTCGCTTCTCGGCTGTTCTGCCGCCTCTTCGGTCGTTTCGCCGTCGGCCTGCCGTTCCCGTTGCAGGACTTCCGTCCCTGTTCGACTGGCTCCTCGGGTCTGGGCGCCGCTGCTTCTTCTCTTCGACCTCAGGTTTCCTTCCCTGCCCTGTGACATGGCCAGGTAAGGTCTTGATTTTTTTCTTTGCTAGCGCCTGTGGCGACGTGCGTAGCGGCGGCTTGCCTCCTTGCTTGATGTTTCGACTCAAGTTAGAGGGACTGAAAAAAAAAAAAAAAAAAAAAAAAAAAACAGGGACTTGGGACGGCGTGAGGACGTAGTGGGAAGTGTCGGTGCGCGTTCGTTTCGTGGAAATGCCGCTTCGACCAGTCGCCTTGTAGTGTCTTTTTATGTTGCAGTGCTCACGTCACCTGCACCAGATGTGGCGACTTCCAGTGGCCGTCGGACAAGCATGCAGTTTGCCTCCTCTGCTCTGGTTGTTCCTCGAGCCGCACCTGTGATGTCTGCGCTCTCTGGGAGGAGGAACAATGGGCCCAGCTGTGGCGGTTTTATCGGCGTGACAACACTAGACCGCCGCCCGCCAGCACCAGCAAGCATGCTCCGGCCAAGAAAGACCCGACACGCACCTACGTCGCCGTTGGGGGACGGCAGTCTAAGGCTCCCCCCTTGCGCACCCACTCTCTCGAGTCGGGTCCGCAGCGAGTCCGCTCGCCCCGCTCTGCGGAAAACAAACAAGCCCCAACCCTCGTCGTTGGGGGATGCCTTTCTCCCCCCTTGCGCACCAGCTCGCTCGAGCCAGGTCCGCAGCGAGCTAGCTCGCCCCGCCTTGCGGACCCCAAGCCTCACAAGACCACCGACGTTGTTGGACACCGTGCTCCTCCGTCGCCGGACCCTCGGCTGCGTCCTTCGTCCTCGGAGTTTCGTCCCCTTGCCCTCGATCGTCGGGAGTCCGCCCCTAGGAAGGACCGGTCGCGTCGCAGCCCTCTTCCGCGCCCTCCGTCTCGGACTGCCTCTTCTCGGCCTCGGACCCGGAGCCCCTCGTCTGCTTCCCGCCTGGTGCGTTCGCCGCGCCCCTCTTCTTCGGTGACTTCCAGTTCCCGGACTTCTCGCCACTCTCGTCGTCCTTCTCCTCGGCCTGGGGAGGTACCTTCGTCCGTGCGGCGCTCTTCCCGTCGGGATGGTTCTCCGTTCTTCCGACCGTCTCCTCGCCGCCGGCCGTCCTCTCCCCCCCTTCCTCCCCGGCTTCCCTCCTCCCGCCGGCCCCGCTCCCCTTCCTGTCGTCGACATCGCCGTCGCTCCGCTTCGCACGGACGTTCCACTCGTCGGTCTCACCGCTCTCGTTCGCGCCATCGCGGCCGCTCTCCTCGCTCGCGCTCCTCCTCGTGGCGGCGCTCGGCTCCTCGCCCCCCTGTGCGGCGACCTCCTGCTTCGCCTGTGGATGTTCTCAGCATCGCCCTGGAGGACTCTGGCTCCTTCTTGGACCGCTCGGCTTCCTCGCTTCCGCGCTCGCCGTCAGCTCCCTTGTCGCCTTCTTTACGGACGACCAGGACGGAGACTCTTGCTTCGCTGGACGTAGCCGCGCGTCTTGTCGCCTCGTGTCTTCCTCCGGACGCCTGTCCCCCGTCGCCACCTCCCAAGAGGAAGATCTCGGCGTTTGTGGATGCGGATCGCCCCTCCAAGAAGTTTAAGTCCCTCCCTCAGCCTCCGGGATTTCTGGGCCTTCGTGACGCCTTCTCCGCGCTCCTTCTACAGGGTTCAGGCTCGGATGCGCCCTTCTTCTTCACCGACGCTCGCTGGCCGGCTGACTTGGATATCGCCTTGCAGCACTCCTGGTATGCCGGACACTCTCAGGCCTTCGCTGCTTCCTTACCCGTACGAGTGTACCTGCGCCGTACCAAGCCGCTCCGCCGGGGACGCACCCGCCTTTTTCTTCCTCTGTCCCCAGGTAGACAAGATATCTCAGCCCAGACGATCTCCTCCTGGCTCAGATGGGTGATACGTTCCGCCTACCAGGACCTCTGCCCGGACGCTGCCAAGCGACTACACATCCGGGCCCACGAGGTCAGAGCCATGGCTGCAAGCCTCGCCTTCGACCGCAACTGCGCTGTGCGAGACATCGTGGCGGCCGTTGGCTGGCGGACCGAGTCTACCTTCGCCCGGTTCTACCTCCGTAACCTGGCTGGCCAGCGTGACAACCTGGCCCTGGTGGGGGACATTACGGCGGCGCGACACTCCCTCCCGGCACCCTCGGTGCCGTAGGTAAACCTTTAGCTAAAATTTTCGGGAGCGCGCGCCGAGGAGGACGGGTCTTGCTAGCTCGGTTGGCTACTGGGTTACGCGGCACCCTCCTCCTCTTCGCCATTCTCCACTTAAGTAATGGCATCGGTAATGTTTTTGAAGAAACAAATTAATTTTTCTCTAAAATGTATTTTTTCGAAAAATACTTACCGATGCCATTACTCGGATGACCCTCCCACCTGCCCCGCTAGCCGCTCCTCAGTCAATGAAAGAACTGGTTGGATTGGTAGTGAGCTGTCGTTCACCTGTCGGCGGGGTAAGGGAGGCTACCCGGGTACTAGACCACGGTACCCTTGGTGGCCTCCCCTGGCTCCAAGGGTACACATCGTAAGTTTTTGGGCTAAAATTACGCTAGCTATGGGTTGTTCCACTTAAGTAATGGCATCGGTAAGTATTTTTCGAAAAAATACATTTTAGAGAAAAATTAATTTTTCGAAAAATACTTACTGATGACATTACTCGGAGGGCCCTCCCACCTGCCCCGCTTGCTGCCAGTAAGTAAGCGTTTCTGACGTGACCGGATAGGGAGGGACGGGAGACTACTCAGGGCCCATGGTTACGGCGCCCTAGAGTCACCTCCCTGGTTGTGTATGGACGCAATAGGTTCATAGGCTGAAATTGGTAAGCTAGGTGTATCTTCCTATTAGTAATGTCATCGGTAAGTATTTTTCGAAAAAATACATTTTAGAGAAAAATTCATTTTTCTTCTCCAGGAGTACCTGCCGACAATGGACCTGGAAGATGTGCGAGAGTACATGCGGAATCTCCTTGTGGCTCTGCGACGTGTGCACCAGTTTGACATTATCCATCGCGACATCAAGCCCAGTAACTTCCTGCACAACACTACCACCAATCAGTGAGTCGGCGCTCCCCTTAACCTCCCCCTTCGTGCGTGCAGCCATAGGTACTGTAACGCACGCATACTTGCCCACAGTCGCACGTACAGACTCTCACGCAACAGACGCATACACCGCCACTGACTCAGACGGGCGCATTCATGCGGTAAAACAAACACACGGGTTCCCTTTCTAAAGTGACTTTATACAATATAAATATACCAAAAAAACGCTCACACTATCAAGCTATATACATCACATACACATCACAATATCTTTGCCAGGCTAGGTTTTAGTTTCACACTGTCTCCAACCTGTTTGATGTTATTGCCTGGTTACGTTGGTCCTTCTCACGTCTAGGCGTGAAAGTCCTTCGTCGTACGCTTCTTCTTGCCGTCCTGTCTCTCTGGCATGGACGTCCTCGTTCTCGTACGGTAGCGCAGTTCTCGCTTTGACTCGGGCGTCTTGGTCCCGGTCAGACTCACTCTCAGTGAAGAGCTGGAGGGATGACCTCACGTTAGGTCCCACCTGTGACCCGACGTCTCGGCGTCTGTCGTTCCACTCTTTACAAGAACTCTGAATAGACAACAAAAGTCCCAACGTAACACTTGCTAAACACACCACATATTGGATAAATGAGAAACGTCACGTAACCTGGCTGATACAAATAACTCACACGTTCGTTCACACACACACACGTGCTTCATAAACTGTCTACTTCCGTAACACCCCCATATCTCTGTCACTATCTTGAAAAAGACTATAGCCTAACACTCTTGCTATACACTACTCTATACACTGGAAAAGACTATGCTTAACCATCCACGTGCTACCTTCATAGCGACTTAGACATACACACCTCACATTCTTTTAGTTATCCATCTCGGTAAATAACTGTATACCAAAAACACCGGTTACTTCACTGAATTCTAAACCAACATAACTGAACCAAAACCGGTCAACACTATACAAGCAAATTATTCTTAGCAACGCATACTGTCTTTAACTAAGCAACTATCAATACTACATATATAGAAACATACCTGAAATGTAGGCTTCAGAGTCTTGGAATACGGGCTAGGTATCTCAAACACAACCGTTCCATACGACAAGACAGCCCGTACTACCGATCTAGACCTCTGACAGACACAGCTTCCGCCTAGAACTCACTAAACAGAACTCACTAAAAATCCCGTGCTAACCATGTCTTACAGATTTCCCGTGGAGCCTAATGCCACCCGGACTATCGGCACAAACAAACCGTTAACAAAACCTGTACCGTACTAATCCTACGGTGTGAGCACTATGCACGAGCATAGAGCTTCATCACAGGTACTGTAAACTAGTGGTGGCAGCATGCACAACGGCCGCATTTCCCAAATATTGCAGGTGTTGCCTAACGACTATGTACCAGTTGAAGGAGATAAATCGACCATGATAATTCAAGGGTAGTGCCAGATTAGCTTGGTGCCATCAGGCGCCAAGCTAATCTGGCACTACCCTTAAATTGTCATGGTCCATCCATCTCCTGCTGTAGTGTTTCAAGACTTAATGGGTTAATGTGGGCTTTGGATTGATTGGCAATTCTTGAAGAAACACATTGTGCTTGCCTGTGATTTTGTGCCATACAGCTCAAGGTCAGTACAAAATCATGGACCAGCACACACATCGGTGCCCTTTAGGTGTAACATTTTGTTTACCATAATTTTGTGTCAGATTTTCCCTGGTTGACTTCGGCTTGGCCCATGATGCACCTGTGAAGCTTCAGGTATCCAACAAAGGGAGGTCACCACTTGTGATTGAGCACAAACCTTCAGAGCAGAAGGAAAACGTCCACATCCAATCCGTAAGAGTTTGTTAGCAATCATCCCTGTTACCAAAATAGGAATAGTGTGCAGTGACAGTTTTCAGTCCAGAGACTGACTGATTTTTTAAAAATCAGTTTCAGTTGTTTTTGTTCAGAAAGAACATACCTTCAGACTGTTCCATTTGTAAGTGATATAAATGTTCCATTGCAGTGTCAGTAACAGTTTTAGTCACGATGATTCTTACAGGAATCATCGTTCAGGCATGGGAATTGTCCTCGGATCCGCGGTTTTCCGCGGAAAATAATTTCACATTCCTAAAAAAATATGCTCAGATTGCACAGATTGCCATCGCTTTTTTTTTTTCGTCGGGGGGGGGGGGGGGGGGGGGGGGGGGCATGCCTCCGGACCTCCCTAGTTTCAGCTGATTTTTGCTTTGACAATTCCCATGCCTGATCATTACCAAAACCACTACCGACACGCAAAGGGTTGACATGAACCCCTGCACCTGCAGGGGATGGTGAGAACTTATGTTTCTTGCAAACCATGGATCATGGGGCATTTCGGTCCGAGGACTGTTTTCAGCATTTCATTTTTTGCACTGTATGCAGTGAACTTCAGCTGTCCAGTGGTTCCTGACTGCTGAAATATCTGAGGTTCACAAAGAACATTCTATAGTTTAGTAAATTCGCATTTGGAGTATTGAGCATAGGTCTGTAATTGCAACCAGCTGAATCATGTGAACTCTGTTTTCTACAGGGCAAGTTGGCTGAACCATCCTTGTTTGGCTTGAAAAGCAAAGTGATGGATGTAGATGACCTGAAACAAGAAAACAAGAAGAGTGAGAAAGTGGAGAATCCAGAAAAAAAGGTCCTGTCTCCATCCAAATTGCATTCTCCCAATAAACGTGTTGCATCGTCACCTCGAAAAGAATCCATCAAGTCGCCAAAAGGAAAGGTGAGAGTTGCTGATTGAACGTGTATTAATTAACTCATTCCAGATGTGTCATATATGGATACATGGCAAGCAGACACGTATCTAGATGCAGCAGTCTGAAGTAAGTTTATGTGTTTTTGTCTACCGTATTTAAAAAGATTCAACTGTTTTAAGATTAACCCATATAATTCATGAAATTAATCCCAAAAACGTGAAAATATATTTTTTCAAAACATATTTAATATCACTCAAAAAGTTCTAGAGGTACAATTCTGGTTAATGAACTCATTTAATATGTCCCTTTTATCTAGCTATATGCAAAATATCTAGTAAAAATAAGAGAAATTATGGACTCCAGTGTGGATCAACCGGTTTTTGTGAAACGGTCATTTTCTGGCCAATGAGCATCTTAAAACATTTTGTTAAAAAGGCCCCGAGATAATTCTTTTAGGGAAAATATCCTAAAATTTCAAGCTTGTCCATCCTCAAACGCAGGCTCTAGTCGCTGTCACATACAAACACACACATACGGCGTTTGGTGCCAAAAAGACGTTCTCTAGTAAGGTTCGCGTAGCTAGATGTGATGTCATTTTTATCTTGTTACTTCTTTGCCAAAATTTCTGCGCCGCATGCCCAAAACGTCATGCGCATGCTCTGGAAAGCACCTGACCCAGCCCCATTTCAAAGTCTACCGTATTTTTTTATGAAAAAACAATCTTCACATTAATAATTGCGTGATTTATTTCATCAAAAACATTACCGATGACATGACAAATGGGAGTGTCTACTACGTGCTCAAATTCTAGCCTACGAACCCGTTGTGTGCACACACAACCCGGGAGGCACTCGGGGAACCCTCCAGAGGGGCCAAGAGTTGTCTCCCGGACCTGCCTATCCGGTTCCGAGTCACCTGACTCGCCAGTCAGCTACGTAGGCTCACGACCTTCGGACGTGTTCTAGCCTCGCGCTCCCTTCGACCGGTCGGTCTTGGTGCTCGAGTTCGCCGTGACTTTGGCTTCGCCTGTTGTCTGACTCAAGAGACAGTAATTTCTTCTCGGACCACAGATGGCCTCCGGACCTCGATATGTACTTCCGCCAGCAGTGGCACGCCGGCCATTCCCAGGCCTTCCTCTGCCCTCTCCCTCCGGTGGATCCAGCCGCCGTGGTTCAGGCGGGTGGGGCCTCTGCACTCAGACGCGCGCTCCCCGCGGGTTTGGACAAGACGGCTTCGCTTGTCAGGAATTCCTTGGCCTGCGCCGGCTTCATGGAGCTCCTTACGCAAGCCTTCCTCCGGCGCGTGGAAGATTCGTGGCACCCGTCCCTGACCCCTCTTCTTGGCGACCTCCTCGTCCTCGCTGAAGCGGCCAGCCGCGCCGCGTATCACTCTTCGGTCAACGCTATGGCTGCAGCCGCCAATTGTGATTTACTCCGCCGCGACGCTGTCCTGCAGGCCTGCCGGGGAATGCCTGCCGACCTGAAGACCCAGCTGCGTCGGGCCCCCCTCGGGGGACCCCTTCTCTTTGGTGACACCTGGCAAGCCGTCAAGGATTCCAATGCGGACAGGTGGCCTCCCAAGTCTGTTCCTCGGCGCTTTCAGGCAGCCCGCAAGGCCGTGGGTCGCCCCCTGCGGATCTCCAGACCCGTCGCCCCGACGTCAACAACCCAGCTGCAGTCCCTGCGTCGCCGTCGCCCCGCCTTCGGTCGCCCCGGCCAAGCTAACGCCCCCGCCCCCGCTTGGCCCCGTCCCGCCCGTCGCCCTGGGCGCGGGCGGGCTCAGTGACTCCTCCCCTCCTCCGCCTCCGCCGGCCGTCTCGGGTCCTCCAGTCGGCGGCAGGCTCGCCCTCTTCAGCGACGAGTGGCGATTACTGATTCCAGAAGACCCGTGGATTTTAGACACTGTTTCCGGCGGCCTACGGATCTCCTTTCGTTCCCCTCCTCCTTTGCGTACGACTCCGCTGTGGACCGAGATCCCCGCAGACCCGCTCAAGGAGTGCGCCCTACGGGGGGAAGTCGACTCTCTCTTGAGGAAGGATGCCACAGAGGTTGTGCGCCGCGCAGACTCGCTGGGATTTTACAGCAGACTTTTCGTCGTCCCCAAGCCTGGCGGCAAGTGGCGCCCAGTGATCGACCTCTCAGCCCTAAATCGCTTCATCGTGGCTCCTTCCTTCCACATGGAGACGGCCCGAGCCCTGCGTACCGCGGTGCGACCCATGGATTACGCCGTCAGCCTGGATCTCTCCGACGCTTACCTACACGTACCCATACATCCGGCCGCCCAGAGGTATCTGCGCTTCGCGTTCGATGGAACCGTTTACCAGTTTCGAGCCCTACCCTTCGGCCTCAACCTCAGCCCCTGGGTCTTCACCCGCTTGATGGATGCAGTTATGGCCAAGGCACGGCAGTCGTCTCTCAGCCCTATGTCCAACTACCTCGACGATCTCTTCCTGAGGAACCACGTCGAGTCCATCTTGGAAGAGGACAGGGATACACTGATGCGTCTGCTGTCGCGACTGGGGTTCCTCCTCAACGTCGGGAAGTCAGATCTCACGCCCTCGCGCCGCTTCATTCATCTCGGAATGGATTTTGCCACCGCTCTCAACGTTGTTCGCCTCCCGGATCCCCGGATTCGGAAGTTGGCCACCTTCGCCAACCAGCTAGCTCAGCAGGAAGCAGCTCCCGCCCGAGTTTGGCTTCAACTCCTCGGACTGATCAACGCAGCGGCGGACCTTCTCCCCCTGGGTCGCCTCTACGCCCGCCCCCTTCAGCTGCACCTCCTGCTTCTCTGGAGACCCTCTTCTGGCGACCTTACCTACCTGGTCCCGGTTTCCCCCCTGGTTCGCCCTCACCTTCTACGCTGGACCGACACGGCTTGGTTGGCTTCGGGAGTCCCTTTGTCCTCCCCTCCCCCGCACCTCTCCCTGTGTGTCGACGCGAGCCTCTCGGGGTGGGGAGCCCACCTGCTTCCTCAATTCTCCTCGGCTTCCGGCCTCTGGCCCCCGGAGTTTGCGGACAAGCACAGCAATTGGTTAGAGCTGCAGGCAGTCTGGCAAGCCCTCTTCGTTTGGGAGAACCAGCTCAGGAACCAGCGGCTTCTCGTCCTCTCCGACAACTCGACGGTGGTGGCCTACATCCAGAGACAGGGGGGCACCCGATCTCCCGACCTCTGTATGCTCCTCTTCCGTTTGATGCGCTGGGCCGAGGAACGCGACATTACACTCCTCGCACGACACATTCCTGGCCACTTGAATGTGTTGGCGGACTCGCTCTCTCGCCGCGGCCAGTTGCTCCACACAGAATGGACGTTGCGCCCGGACATCTTCCAGATGATCTGCGCCCGTTGGGAGACTCCCTTAATCGACCTCTTTGCTACGAGGTGGAACCGCCAGCTTCCCCTCTTCGTCTCCCCGATTCCAGACCCGCTGGCCTGGGCAGTCGATGCCCTCTCGATTCCTTGGGACGGCCTCATCGCTTACGCGTACCCCCCAACAGTCCTCATTCCCAAGGTCCTCCACAAACTTCGAGGGAGCAACGCAGTCCTGCTTCTGGTCGCCCCGCTGGCTTGGACCCGGTCCTGGACCACCGACTTACTCAACCTCGCCACCTCTCCTCCCCTGCGCCTTCCCACGCCCCGTTCCATGCTCAAGCAGCCCAGGCAGGCTCTCTTCCACCCTTGTCCCGAACGCCTGTCTCTTCACGCCTGGAGGTTGTGCAGCGCGCCCTCACCGCTCGAGGCTTCTCTGGTGCAGCAGTGGAGGCAATCGCTGCAGCCCGCAAGCCTTCCACCCGGCGTGTTTACGAAGGGAAGTGGCGCGTCTTGTGTGCCTGGTGCGACGCCCGTCGCCTCCTACCCACCGGCCTGACTAACCCACAGCTAGCGGACTTTCTCCTATGGCTCTTCGAGGTCCAAGGTTTGGCGCCCATCACCATCAGGGGATACTTATCCATGGTCGCCGACACGTACCGTCATCTCGGCCTTCCAGACCCCGGCGCCTGTAAGGACCTTTCCGACCTCATGTCCAGCTTCAGCCTCCAACGTCCGACTCAGCGTTCTCTCATTCCTCGCTGGGACCTACCTTGGGTCCTGACGTGGCTGAATTCTTCCCAGTTCGAGCCACTCGCTCTAGCCCCTCTGGCAAATGTGACACGCAAGACCTGCTTCCTTCTAGCCTTGGCCACCGCGTCCAGAGTTAGTGAGCTACACGCTCTTTCTACCCGCCCAGACTGCCTCCAGTTCAGGGCAGATCGCTCCGTGCAGCTCTTAACGGACCCCAGCTTTATTGCCAAAACTAGGTCGCCCCTAACTGCTCCACAGATCATCACCTTGCGGCCCCTGGGAGGGCCTGCCTGCTCTCCGGAGACTCGGCGACAGGATCCCGTGCGTGCCCTACGCATCTACCTGCGCCGTACCAAAGTTACCCGTAGAGGGCGCTCCCGCCTCTTCCTGCCCATACGCCAGGGCAAGACTGATATCACAGCCCAGACGATCTCCTCCTGGCTGCGCTGGGTAATACGATCGGCATACATGGATCTCTCCCCACGCGTAGCGCAGAGACTGAAGATCCGCGCACACGAAGTACGCGCCATGGCCACGAGCGTCGCATTCGATCGGAACTGCGCTGTCAAGGACATCGTGGCCGCGGTGGGCTGGCGAGCAGAATCTACCTTCGCTCGTTTCTACCTTCGGGATCTGGCGGGACAGCGAGACAACCTCGCCTTGTTGGGGGACCTCACGGTGGCACAGCACTCCCTCCCGGCGCAGCAGGCGCCGTAGGTACGCACCTAGCTCGTTACCTGGGAATTAGCAATGGGAGGACGGTCTTGGTCTCCGGTAGTACCGGGGCGGCACCCTCCTCCTATTCGTGATTCTCCCATTTGTCATGTCATCGGTAATGTTTTTGATGAAACAAATGCATTTTTCTTTAAAAGGTATTTTTTCGAAAAATACTTACCGATGACATGACACGGAGGACCCTCCCACCTGCCCCGCTTGCCGCTGGTGAGCCTAGTATCTGACTGGCGAGTCAGGTGACTCGGAACCGGATAGGCAGGTCCGGGAGACAACTCTTGGCCCCTCTGGAGGGTTCCCCGAGTGCCTCCCGGGTTGTGTGTGCACACAACGGGTTCGTAGGCTAGAATTTGAGCACGTAGTAGACATATCGTAAATTCGCATTTGGAGTATTGAGCATAGGTCTGTAATTGCAACCAGCTGAATCATGTGAACTCTGTTTTCTACAGGGCAAGTTGGCTGAACCATCCTTGTTTGGCTTGAAAAGCAAAGTGATGGATGTAGATGACCTGAAACAAGAAAACAAGAAGAGTGAGAAAGTGGAGAATCCAGAAAAAAAGGTCCTGTCTCCATCCAAATTGCATTCTCCCAATAAACGTGTTGCATCGTCACCTCGAAAAGAATCCATCAAGTCGCCAAAAGGAAAGGTGAGAGTTGCTGATTGAACGTGTATTAATTAACTCATTCCAGATGTGTCATATATGGATACATGGCAAGCAGACACGTATCTAGATGCAGCAGTCTGAAGTAAGTTTATGTGTTTTTGTCTACCGTATTTAAAAAGATTCAACTGTTTTAAGATTAACCCATATAATTCATGAAATTAATCCCAAAAACGTGAAAATATATTTTTTCAAAACATATTTAATATCACTCAAAAAGTTCTAGAGGTACAATTCTGGTTAATGAACTCATTTAATATGTCCCTTTTATCTAGCTATATGCAAAATATCTAGTAAAAATAAGAGAAATTATGGACTCCAGTGTGGATCAACCGGTTTTTGTGAAACGGTCATTTTCTGGCCAATGAGCATCTTAAAACATTTTGTTAAAAAGGCCCCGAGATAATTCTTTTAGGGAAAATATCCTAAAATTTCAAGCTTGTCCATCCTCAAACGCAGGCTCTAGTCGCTGTCACATACAAACACACACATACGGCGTTTGGTGCCAAAAAGACGTTCTCTAGTAAGGTTCGCGTAGCTAGATGTGATGTCATTTTTATCTTGTTACTTCTTTGCCAAAATTTCTGCGCCGCATGCCCAAAACGTCATGCGCATGCTCTGGAAAGCACCTGACCCAGCCCCATTTCAAAGTCTACCGTATTTTTTTATGAAAAAACAATCTTCACATTAATAATTGCGTGATTTTTCGTATACGGTATTTACATAGGCCTGCAGCTTGTCTCGGCTGTCGGGTACGATTAGGTCAATTGTGACCTGTATGCCCTAGGTGTGAAAATCAGACAGTTTTCTGCACCACTTTTTCGGTTTCATTTGTAAAACAGCTAACATAACTTGAATTTTTCTTTTACGAAAAAAGCTATCTTCTCATTAATACCCACATGATTTTTCATAAACAGAGTTTGCATAAGCCTGATATTTGTCCCGGCCCTGGGGTAGGATTAGGTCAAATTGTGACCTGTAAGCTCTAGGCATGAAAATCAGCAAGAAAATTGCAAAGTTGATCCTCTGATACATCAAATGTTAGTACTGTGATCATGATGTATAACATCGAGTCGTCACTATGAACACGGCGTCGTGGGGCTAATGATGCCATGACGTGAAGCTTGAAGTGACATCATTTCGCTGCTCGTGCTATTATTCTTCTTCAGAATAGCTATGCTACGCCAGACCACAGAGCTTACAAATGGCGGGAATCACCATGTGCTCATCTTTATTTATGTGTGCCAGTGTGTGTGGATCAGAGAGTGGGTTAGAGTAGTAGATGGATTCCTGTCGCTACACCAGCCACAGAGCGTACTAATGGCGGGAAAGCGCCATGTGTCCGTCTTTATTTGTGTGCGCCGACACGTGTGTTGATCAGAGGTTGGCTTAGAGAGGAGAGAAATGGATCAGCATTATAAGCCAAAAATATGAACAACTCTGAATGTTCCTTAAAGATAAACACATCTGAGCTCCAAACAATACGGTAGACTTTGGGATGAAATCCTCATCTTCTTTAACTCGCTGGTGGGAATTTGTTGGGAGTTGTCCTCGAATGACTACATAACAGTTAAAGAGAAAGGCCTACCTTGATAGTTTAACCCTTTCAGGCCCAAGGTCACATTTCTCAAATTTTGGAGGTGTTGCCTATGTTACGTATGTACCAGTTGCAGGGGATGGATTGACCATGATAATTCAAAGGCAGTGCCAGATTATTGTGGCGCCTTCAGGTGCCAAGATAATCTGGCACTACCCTTGAATTGTCATGGTCAATCAATCTCCTGCTGTAGGGACTTGATGCTGTTTGGGTTACCCTTTGCAGGGGTCGAATTTAACTTTTTTGAGTGCCAACGGGGCACCCTAGAGAAAAACTTTGAGTGCCCCATTCTGATTTTGAGAGCCAAAAATTATAATCATAAAAATAGGTTAAATATAATGGAAAATACCAGAACGTGAAAAAAGTAATACAACTTAATAGTCGTCGTTACTGAAGAATTTACTACACTGTACAGTAAACTGATTTTTTTTAAATGTAGTTTTTTTTCTAGGGTTCTCCATTGGCACTCAAATAAGAAAGCTAAATTCAGCCCCTGCACAAACAACTAAAGAACTGGTACATGTTGTACAAGGATACATCTTCAATACAGTACTGATGGTCACATTGGAACACAGTCAGAGGTGCCAACCCCTGATTTTACGTATCAGTATTAAATGAGCATTTTGTCAGTATTTTTCAAAAACTGTCAGTATTTTTGCATGACACGGTTTCAGTCATGGTATCTACAATAAAAAAAAAAATTACACTATTCATTAATAATGATGCATTAATTATAGAACTACAGAATAATTATCATAAGTACTTTGAAAATAAAAAAGCTAACTTACATTATTGTTTATAACAGTAGAGGCTAGAATGCTGCGTAGATACATCAACTTTTCATCCCACAGAAAAGGGACATGCACAACAGATTGAGCTTCAAAGTTAACGCTTTATTTTGTCAGTGCATGTTCATTGTATTGCAAATATGAAATGTAAGTTCTGCTCTTCAAGGTGTGCTGGTAGTAAGCAGCATGGGCATGTTTAGTATGAAAAGAAAGCAAATTTTATCAGCTACAAATTTACACTCATGTTATAATGACATTCTTGAGACAAAAACGCATTTTGTGATGAATGTTCAGTTACTAACGCTGGCCAGCGTTTCCGCTGCAGTGCGCCGGTATGCTGCTGTCGGCACGTAGACATAGTATTGGAAGAGCACTCCTTTCTAGGACCATGAACGGCTCTGTCACTCTGCCTGAAGAGGCGCGCGCTAGTGACTAATTGCCCCTACGCCCGGCCCTGCCACAGATGGCTTATCTTGCACTCAGTGGCCCCCGGTCCTCTCCTAACTAAAAGTGTGGTTCTGCACAGCCGTGCGATGTGAAAATAACGGGCAATAAAAAAAAAATTGACCGTATTTTCCCTTTTGTTTTCTTCGTACTAATATACACTGAACTTTTAGATCAGTGACTAATATACAATCAAGCGGAAAACCGTATTTTTTAAACTTGACCGGAATTAAATACGGCGAAACCGGATTAGTTGGCACCTCTGCACAGTTTTGTGGAACACAATTACAAAATTGAACACAATTTTTATGCGCGATCATGTTCGAAAATACGGATTAGGCCCACTCTGCATGACGACACACCGGAAGCAATGGCCGTAGCAGCCGACGTATTTCGGTGTTTGTGGCTGGTCAACAATGCCAACTACCTTGTCCTTGATATCTGCCCTTCTCTTTACTTATTTTTGAGAGCCAACCGGGCACGCTAGACGGCAGATTAGCGTGCCCGAGGTAATTTTTCGTAGCATTTGGCTCGGGGCACGCGCTAATTTCGACCCCTGCTTTGGCTGTCGGTAGCGCTCTCTGTCGAGGTGGTTCCCGCAGGAATCACCTCGACAGCCAGAGGGATCAGACACCATGATACTGATAGCTCAAAAGTGGCACCTGAGTCAATGAATGTGGCTCAATTGAACTATCATAGGCGATCCATATCTTTTGGACAGGTATTGTGCCAGTCCTCCGTTTGTTAGTTAGTATAATTTACTATAAATTACATCTTCTAGTTCTGACCCAATATCCTTTATTTCTTCAAAAATATTACCGATGCCATGAGTACATGGGATTACCTATAGCTTACACAATTTTAGCCAAAAACTTACGATGTGTACCTATTGGGCCAAGGGAGGCTACCTGGGAGTGCCGTGACTCAGCATCCGAGTAGCCTCCCGTCCCACCCCAAGCGGGTAACTGGCTTGCGCCGAGACCCCAGTTTATTCCTTTAGGTTGCATCGTTCAGACGTGTGTTCTGTTAGCCTCCTACTTACGAAGCCTTTGGCTGTGTATGGTTCGCGCCGGTGCTCTTCGCCTTGGACTTAGCCCGGCTGTGTGTTTGTGCCTTCCTGACTGAGCCTTGGACTGTTTTCTCCTGACTGTGCCTTTCTTCATGGCGAGAGACACAACGGGAAAGTGTGGCGCCGGTGTTTTCCGTCGTCTTGGACTTTGGTTCTCAGCGGGTGGTGTTACCAGGCCTCGTGGCCCGTGGACTGTTTCACTTCTGTGCCTCGTGCGTCGGTGGGCCTAGCGGCGTGGACAATTGTTACTGGCTTGTATTGTGCTGGGCCTTGGGCCCTGGACTGTTGCTGCCTGTGCCTGCTGCTTGGTGCCCTCTTTACAAGTTCGCTCGGGACCGGTCCTCTGCGCCTTTCGTTGCTGCCGCTGCACCTTGCTCGTCGCGGTTGGACTCTGGGCCTCTGGCGCCCTGTTTCCGTGTCAGGTCTCCTTCTCCTCGCTCTCCCATGATGGCCAGGTAAGGTCTCGGTGTTTGCTAGCGACCGGAGCCTTTGGCGCCGGGTGGCGTCATAATTTTTTGTCCTTCGTTTTCGCTCGCAACGCAATTGTGCACGGTCGGTGGCGCTCGTCTCGTGGTCCTTCCGCCGTGACTGGTTACTTTTATCCTCGCCTTTATGTTGCAGTTGTCAAGTCCGCACCTGCACCCATTGTGGCGAGTTCCAGTGGCCGAGTGATATGCATGCGACGTGCCTCCCCTGCTCCGGTTGTGCCTCCGGCCGCACCTGTCAAGTCTGCGCGCCCTGGGTAGAGGAGCAGTGGTCCCAGCTCTGGAGCTTTTATCGGCGTGAACGCCCGCAGCCTCCCGCATGCTTCGGCTCCAGACAGAACAGGACGCGCCCGCTCCGCTGCTGGGGGACAGCTTGCCAGGGATCCCCCCTTGCGCACCCACTCGCCCGAGTCTGGTCCGCAGCGAGTTCGCTCACCCCGCTTTGTGGAAAATAAACGGCTATCTAGCCCTGACACTGGGGGATGTATTCCCCCCCTGCGCACCAGCTCCCTTGAGCCTGTTCCGCAGCGAGCTAGCTCGCCTCGCTTTACGGAACCCAAGCCTCACAAGTCAAGAGAGCCAAGTCCGCCACGCGCCAGCCCGACACCGCAACTGCGACGTCGTCTTGCGACCCATGACAGGCGACCCCTGGAACGCGACAGTCTGGACACCACCTCTGGGCTCTTGGACGACCGTTCGCGCTATCCGAGCCCTCACCGACGCCCCTCTTCTCGGACTGTGTCCTTCGTTCCCACGTTCCCAGACACCCAGCGTCGTCGCTCGCCCCGCTCTCCGGTTTCGTCTCGCTACTCTCGCCCGTCATCTCGGCCTGCCTCTCCCCGCCGGCGCCTTCGGACTCCCCCGCGATCCTTGGAGTTTCGTCCTTCCCCTCATCGCACTTCCTCTTCCGTGGCCTCTGCAGTCTGCTGTCCTGCCCCCTCTCCTGCGTCGAGGCCTGTTGCTTCCCCTCTGCCTCCCCGGTGGGCCTCCCCCCCCCACCGCCCCTGCTCTCCCTCCCCTTCGTTCTGTCGGCCACGCCACCATCGCTCCTCGCCTCGTGGACGCTCCCCCCTTCGGTCTCGCCGCTCGTGCCCCCGCAGCCGCTCTCCTCGGACTTGCTCCTCGTCGCGGCGGCCCCCTCCTGCCTTGCCCCCTTTGCGTCGTCCTCCTGCTTCCCCTGTGGATGTCGACGCCCTCAGCGTCTCCCCGGGAGATTCCGCCTCTGCGTTCCTTTCCCGTTCCGCTTCCCCTCGCTCCCGCTCGTCCTAGCCGCCTTCCTCCCCGACGCTTCGGACGACTAAAGTGGAGACCCTTGCCTCCCTGGACGAGGCCTCGCTTCTGGTCGCCTCGTTTCTTCCTCCGGAGGCCTGCTCCCCCCTCCCCGCCCCTCAAGAGAAAGCTTTCGGCCTCTGGATGCGGATCGATCGGCCAATAAGTTAAAGTCTCTGCCTCAACCCCCCGGGTTCCTTGGTCTTCGCGACGCCTTCTCCCCCCAGCTGCAGCAGAGCTCGGTCCCTGACGTGGCCTTCTTCTTTTCTGACTCCTGTTGGCCCGCTGACCTCGATATTGCCTTCCAGCACAGTTGGTATGCCGGACATTCGCAGAGCTTCTCCAGCGCCCTCCTTCCAGTGGACCCCTTGGCTCTGCTTCACACGGGTGGTTCCTGCGCTGCGCGCCGTTGCATCTCGCCTGGTCTGGAGCGGACTGCGACCCTCATCCGCAATGCCCTCGCCTGTGCTGGATTCCTCGATTTGGCCACGCAAGCTGTCGTCGCTCTGGTGGAGGACGCCTGGCATTACTCGATCTCGCCGCTGTTAGAGGATATTCTCGCCTTGGCCGTGGCCTCTAACCGGGCTGCTTACCATGCTTCCGTCAACGCTATGGCCGCTGCCGCGAATTGCGACCTGCTCCGCCGGGATGCCGTCCTTTCTGTCTGCCCTGACATTCCGCAGGATTTGCGCAGGCAGCTGTGACAGGGCCCCATCTGCGCTCCGCTCCTCTTCGGTCCTACCTGGTAGACGGTGAAGGACGCTAACAAGGACCTCTGACCTTCCCACGCCGTCTCCACTCACTTTTAAGTCACCCGCAAGGCCATTGGCTGTGCCCTGCGGAACGTTAGGCCCTCTACTCGCCCGGCCCCCCCCCCCCCCCCCCCCGGTGTGGGCGCCTGCCCCCTTGCACCCCGGCCACCTGTCGTCCCCGCCCGCTCCCTGACCCCGCGCCCGCCCCCGCCTGGCCCAGGCCCGCCCGGGGCAGGGTGGGGCTCGGTGACTCCCTCTCTGCCCTGCCCCCACCGACCCCGCCCGGGTCTCCGGTCGGCAGGCAGCTTGCCCTTCGCAGCGATGTGTGGCGGTCGCTTCTGCCGGATGACCCGTGGATCCTCTCCACCGTTTCCGAGGGCCTCCTGCTCTCCTTCCAGACACCGCCGCCCCTGCGTCGCACCCCTGTGTGGACATCCGCCCCTTCGGACCCCGAAGCCGCGCTTCATGGCGAGATCTCCGCCCTCTTGCTGAAGAATGCCACCGAGGTTGTTGCGCGTCCCGACTCCCCCGCCTTCTACAGTCGTCTCTTCCTGGTCCCGAAGCCCGGAGGCAAGTGGCGCCCGATCATTGACCTCTCGGCCCTGAACCGGTTCATCTCCATGCCGTCCTTCTGAATGGAGACCGCCAGAGCCCTTCGCGCCTCGGTGCGACCTCTGGACTTTGCCGTCGGCCTAGACCTCTCGGATGCCTACCTTCACGTCCTCGATAACCCGGCCTCCAGACGCTATCTGCGCTTCGCCTTCGACGGCATAGTCTATCAGTTCCGCGCTCTCCCATTCGGCCTCAACCTCAGCCCTTGGGTGTTCACCCGCCTCATGGACGGCGTCATCGCCATGGCAAGACGGACTGCCTCGAACCCATCTTCGAATTACCTCGACGATCCACTCCTTCGCAATCAGTCGGCGGCCGCCCTGGAGACAGACCGAAACGCTTTGCTGTCGCTTCTCGACAGACTCGGCTTCATAGTAGGTAGGTCCACCCCTTCAGTAATGGCTGCCATCATACCAAATTTGAACCTAAACTTGCCGGTTTTCAGCAATGCATATCTGCCTTATTATGCATTTTCATCACCCCCCAAAAAAAAATCCTCAAATACAATCAACCTTTAACATAATGTTTCTTGTGTTTGTTGTGCTGTGAGTAGCGTATGTGATGTTTGGGAACGCTTTTCTGCAGCCTATCACATACGCTCTCAGCGAGCGCCGGTGATTTTTTCCCCCGAGGTCAGGCAGAAGCCGGTAAACAGCAGTGCTGGGAAAATCGCGATTATTTCTGATCACAGTAACGCATCGCGCTACAGTTGGTATTAACGGAAACTGGAATTCCCGTAGAATATTTTGGTACCAAATTCGTTTGGAAACCTGTAAGCCTTAAAGTTACAAAATGCAGAAAATCGTAAATGTTTGGAGAAAATCCACTCTCCTGGTGACATATTACAATAAATTTCATTAAATTTGGTACCATTTGAAAGAGAAAATCATGCTCATTCGCTTAGAATTCGGTTCGAAGTGCAAACGGAAGTTGATCAAAAACGCAGGGGCAAAATGTGAACCCCGTGACGTCATTGTGTATGCGTCCGATGGCTACACACGCATGGCAGTCGAGGCGACCGGAACATCGACTCTTGTTCTCGAAGATTTCAGCCAGTCTTTACGAAAGTACAATTGTAAATCAGTCTTTTGATATTAAATTGTTTTTCTGTTGATTTTTAAAGTATAATTTTGGCTGGAAGTATGTTATATTTAAGATGATTTTACTCGATGTGTACGGGACAAAACAAAGCAGTTGCCTCGCCTGGTTGCAATCGTAAACTGATTTTCTACTTCGTTTTAAGGGGATAATAATAATCTTTTAAAGTGCATATATTTAGAACTATACTTTTCGTGATAATAAATTATACGAACAAGATTTCAAGCTGCAAATATATTGTTTATTCTGTGGTTAAACTTTATCACGATCGGTAACTCGTGGTGGCGTAGCAGACGACGCAATGCCAGGTAGACGTGGATTGATGGCACGGTTTTGTTTACATCCAAGTTCTATGGGGTTAATATAAGTGGGTTTGTTTATCCTGTTGTGAGTTACTGAAACCTCATTTATGTGCAAATAAGTTAAGTATGTTACTTGTTAGTATAATTACTATAAATTGAGGCACTCTCTTTACACAGGACAGCTAGTTCCATCTTCAAGAGAGAATGAGAATAGGATCTAAGAAAAGAGGAAGACACAACAGATACCCAACATAACTGTTGACTATAGGCTGTTCCTTTAGGTCCACTTATTGAAAGAGGAGGGTCACACCTGGGCTGAGATTAGGTCCCTCTTCAATGATATCCTGAATCATCAAGAGCTACCAACACCGCTGGGCAGGGGCACATGTGGGGAGGCCTATTTGGAGGAGTAGATTTAGCAGAAAGTTTGGCCAGAGAAGTGGAAGAAAAGATGGTTCCAAAACGTGGACGCCAGAACAAATCAGAAGTGACATCAAGTAGTTGATGTGGTAAAAAAAACAACAACCTTGCACGTCAGCTACGAACTCTTTGTCAAAACAACTTGAAACTCTTGTCATGCGCGCGCACACGCCGGCACACGCGTGTATGCGCACACACACAACACACCTGCATGAACACACACACTTTGAACGAGTGAGAAGAATTTGTTCATACACATAGTAATAAATACTCACTTTCAAATGATGCTTCATGTTCTGCTGTACAATTTGATATAAGAACCATGCTTTTAACTATAGTAGTTGCTGAGATATGGCCATTTTAGTTCAATGCGCATCTCTACCTCAATTCCTTTTGTCAAAATTTTGAATTTTCTCATTTTTGAGGTGATTTTGCAAAGTGACCATGCATTTGTGAAGCCTGAAAAAAATTAGCTAAGACAACACACTACTTTGACCAGACAGACTACATTACAGCACTGTGCATTTATAAATGTTGAAGTTATAGTTGGCTGAACTATGGGTTTCCTTCAATTTGCAGACTCTGCCGATTTCCTTAAAAATTCAAACTTATATATCTCAAAAAGTATTTGAGCTACAGACTTGCCATTTGGCATGTATACTCAGTTCGATGTATACTTTCTACTAAATTTTTTGTTTGAGTTGTATTGTGTTACTTCTTTTTTTTTTAAAATGGGGGTGGACCTACCTATTCATAGTCAACATGGGGAAGTCAGACCTCACCCCCTCCCGCCGCTTCGTTCACCTGGGCATGGAGTTTCTTACCGATCTCAACCTGGTGAGACTGCTGGAACCGCGGATACTGAAGCTCGCGAACCTGGCTCGCCTGGTGTTGCAGCAGGAGGCGGCCCCCGCCAGAGTGTGGTTACAGCTCCTGGGCCTAATGAGTGCGGCGGCGGACCTCCTTCCCCTGGGACATCTCTACTACCGCCCGCTTCAACTGCACCTGCTTCTCCACTGGCGACCTTTCACGGGCGACCTCGACTGTCCCGTCCCAGTCCCCCCCCCCCCCCCCCCTTGCCCCTCCCGCACCTCCGCCGTTGGACCAACCCTGTCTGGCTCGCCTCCGGAGTTCCCCTGTACTCCCCGCCTCCCCAGTTGTCCCTCTGCGTCGACGCCAGCCACTCCGGTTGGGGCGCGCACCTGCTGCCGACGTTCGCCACAGCTTCCGGCAGCTGGCCCCCGGACCTCGCAGACCCCCACCCGGGTCTGCCCTGGGGGACTTGGGTGGGTTAGGTACTTTTTAGTTCCCAGGGTCACCCTGGTCAGCCCCACAGGGTGGGTTTTCCTTTCTATTCTGGGGCATGTGTTTCTGTCTACCCTTTGTCCATTCACCTGTATTTGCCTTTTTAAAAATCTCCCTATTGTCTGCACTTCCTGTAGCTCTTGATATTGGATGTGTGTTGCTAAATGGTCTTAGCTTTATTTAGGCCCCATGTGTTAGGTTTATTTAGCGTATTTGACCGGCTGGCGACATACATTCAATGTTCTGTTTAGTGGTTTTTTTTCACAAGCAGTGCAGGCACGTCCTGAGAAAGCCTTGTTGCTGTCGGGACGTTAAGCAATGTACAATCAATCAATCAACCGGACCTCGCAGACAAACATATCAACTGGCTGGAGCTGCAGGCGGTTTGGCAAGCCCTCCTCGCTTGGGAACCGACTCTCGGTCACCAGGACCTGCTCGTCCTCTCTGACAACTCCACGGTCGTGTCCTACATCCACGCGTTCCCCATCCCTCTGCATGCTTCTCTATGGCTACTCAGGTGGTGCGAAGATGAGGCATCTCTCTCCGTGCGCGACATATCCCGGGCCACTTGAATGTCCTCGCAGGCTCCCTCTCACAGCGCGGACAACTTCTCCACACCGAGTGGGCGCCTCGTCCGGACATGTTTCGGATGATCTGTTCGACGTGGGAGACCCTTCTAATCGACCTCATCGCGACGAGATGGAACCATCAGCTTCCCCTCTTCGTCTCGCCCATTCCGGATCCCCTGGCCTGGGCAGTGGACGTGCTTTAGTTTACATTCCCTGGGACGGCGTCATCGCTTACGCCTACCCTCCCACGGTCCTGGTCCCCAAGGTCCTGCTCAAACTCAAGGGATGCAATGTGGTCCTGTTCCTCGTGGCCCTGTCCTGTTGGACCAGATCCTGGACCACCGACCTTCTGAACCTCGCCACGTGCCCCCCTCTACGGCTTCCCACCCCACGCATGATGCTCAAGCAACCGCGCGAGGCGCTGTACCATCCGTACCCCGAGCAACTCCTACTCCACACCTGGAGGTTGTCCGGCACGCCCTCGCCGCTAGAGGTTTCTCAAGTGCAGCGGTGGAAGCTATCGCTGCCGGCCGCAGACCCTCGACCCTGCGAGTCTACGAAGGGAAATGGTGAGTGCTAGGGTCCTGGTGCCGCGACAGTCACCTTTCCCCTACCGATCTGACTTCCCCCCCATCTCGCCGAGTTCTTCCTATGGCTCTTCACCGAACAGCGCTTAGCACCCATCACCATCAAGGGATACCTCGCTATGATTGCCGACACTTACCATCACTTGGGCCGGGCTGATCCCGGCAAGTGCAGAGACCTCGCTGACCTGATGGCCCACTTCGGACTGCAGCGGGCAGCCCTCCGCTTCTTGATCCCGTGCTGGGACCTGCCCTGGGTCCTCATCTGGCTTAACTCGAAACGCTTCGAACCGCTCCCCCTTGCCAGCTTGGCTGACGTAACGCGAAAGGCCTGCTTCCTTCTCGCCCTTTCCACGGCCTCCAGAGTGAGTGTGCTGCACGCGCACCCCTCCTGCCTGCAGTTCAGGACGGACGGCTCTGTGCAGCTACTGACGGACCCAGCCTTCCTGACCAAGACGCAATCCCCCTTACCTGCCCCCCAGGTGGTCACCATCCGGCCCCTGCGACCGATGTCCCCGGACAGAGAGTCCAGACAACAGAACCCAATGAGAGCCTTACTTGTGTACCTACGCCGTACCAAGCTGCTTCGCCGCGGATGCTCCCGCCTCTTTCTCCCTCTGTCCCAAGGTAGATCAGACATTTCGGCCCGGACGATTTCGTCCTGGCTCGGATGGGTGATATGCTCCGCCTACCAGGACCTCTGCCCTGACGCTGCCAAGCGACTACGCATCCGGGCGCACGAGGTCAGAGCCATGGCTGCAAGTGTGGCCTTCGAACGCAACTGTGCTGTCCGAGACATAGTGGCAGCCGTGGGCTGGCGGACTGAGTCGACCTTCACCCGATTCTACCTCCGAAACCTGGCTGGCCAGCGAGACAACCTGGCCCTGGTGGGGGACATCGCGGCGGCGCAACACTCCCTCCCGGCGCCTTTGGTGCCGTAGGTAACCTTTAGCTAAAATTGTCGGCAGTTTGCACTGGGACGGGCGGGTCTGGCTAGCTTGTGGGGTTACAAGTTCTGCGGCACCCACCTCCTATTCGCTATTCTCCCATGTAGTCATGGCATCGGTAATGTTTTTGAAGAAATAAATGTATTTTTTCGAAAAATACTTACCGATGCCATGACTCGGACAGCCCTCCCACCTGCCCCGCTTGCCGCTCGTCTGCTCAGCAAATAAACTGGGGTCTCGGCGCAAGCCAGTTACCTGCATGGGGTGGGACGGTAGGCTACTCGGATGCTGAGTCACGGCACTCCCAGGTAGCCTCCCTTGGCCCAATAGGTACACATCATAAGTTTTTGGCTAAAATTGTGTAAGCTATAGGTAATCCCATGTAGTCATGGCATCGGTAAGTATTTTTCGAAAAAATACATTTTAAAGAAAAATTAATTTTTGGGGTTTAACCCATTTAGCCCCAAGTCCCTACCTCAGGAGATTGATTGTGACCATGATAATTCAAGGGTAGTGCTAGATTAGCTTGGTGCTTGAAGGCGCCAAGCTAATCTGGCACTACCCTTGAATTTATCATGGTCAGTCCACCTCCTGCAACTGGTACATAGTCATTTAAGTAACATTTCCAAAATTTGGGAAATGCACATGGGGCTAAAAGGGTTAACTCTTGCGAGACGTGCCGCAGCCAGATTCGCAGCTTTAAGCCACGAATCTGGCTGCGACACGTCTCGAAAGGGTTAACTCCTTCACAACCGGTTGATGCAGATTGTGCTTTTGTACCCTTTTTTAATTCAACGTCATAGAGCACTAGCTGCCCTGGGAACATGGATTCAAAATGGTGTCAGCAAGATGCGTAGATCCTCATGAGCTCCGCAACTGCGGAGCTGTTTGGTTTTTTTTAGGCTGCCCGAGTGTTATAGTACTACATGTAGTAATATCAAAACATTTTTGTTATATTGCATTTGCGCTTGCATTGTGAGTATGTGCGTGCACGTTATGCATAATGTATTACATGATGATAAAATGTTAGAATTTCGCTTACATTGGACTTAAAATCTGCTCACTAAAAAAAGAAATGTGTTCTGTCCATCAGGTGCCAGTGTCTCGGACAGAAAACAGAAGAGACAATGAAACTTTCTTCTCTCCCCCTGCACACCCACCCCCTCGCTCTACCCAGCCCACTGCCTCTACCTCCAGACCTTCCTACGTCATCAAAGGCAAAGAACCTCTGTCCCCTACAAAGAGCAGACAACCCAGCTCTGCAAACACCACTGCAGTTTTGAACGCTGGGGTAATGAAGAGGGGCCACACCTCCCCACGCCGCACGCTTCTTGCTCACAGAGCGTTGGCAGCTCAGGCAGAGGCTGGGAGAAAGCAGGGGACGGAAGGTGACAAAAACGCATCCACATTGAAAAGAGGCAGTCACCACCACCTTGGGACCTTGCGAACTTGCCAGTGCTTTGGTCGGGCAATGATCTGCAGTATTTGTAACTCGAGGTTTGTTTGCGTTTGACATCTTCCCCATCACTAGCTACAGATTGCGTTTCTGAAGTCTTGTTAACCCTTTTAACCCCAAGGTCCCATTTCTCAAAGTTTGGGGGTGTTGCCTAACGACTATGTTACCAGTTGCAGGAGATGGCTTGACCATGATAATTCAAGGGTAGTGCCAGATTAGCTTGGCGCCTTCAGGCGCCAAGCTAATCTGCCACTACCCTTGAATTATCATGGTCAAGCCATCTGCTGTAGGGATCCGGGGCTAAAAGGGTTAACTCGGCTAATAGAAAACTTCATCCATCCAAGGAACATGGATACAAAGTAGGGGCAGTAGGAGCATGGAGCCACATGAGCCCCTGCAACCGCACTGGCTGATGAGGATCTATGCCTCTTGCTTTTGGGTTCTACAGTCACAGGGTTAACCTCTGTCATTCTTATTGGCATCAGTGTGCATGGATGAAAGTTGGCAGACAAAGATCTGTACGTTCAGCTTCTTGTGTGGCAATTTCTTTATTTTAACAGTCAAACCTGCTCTTACACAGAAATAGATATTTTCTGGTTCAAATTGTGAGAATGGCCGCAAAAATGTTGGCAAATATTCACTGACACCTTTCTAGTACATGTACCTTGATTCTGGCCTACCTTTCTGTGTATTTACAGCTGCCAGTTGTCATCAGTATGGATGAAATATAAATAAATAATAAATAAATCAGAGCATTAAATAGGCGCTTTATCCCAATTGAAAATCAGCTCAAGGAGCCCCGCCAACTGAACTCAACAAGCACGCTCACGTGAATCACGCGCATTCACTCACACACTGTACATAAACACAAAACCATTACATGGTGCTGCTGCGAGCTACTGATGTTTTGGAAATTCAAATCGTTGAATATTTGAAATTTGATTAAGTGGGCTGAAATTGATACCAAAGTCATGGGGGATGAAGAGCCAGAGTACCCGGAGAAAGAACCCCCCGGCGGTCCGCCCGATTAAGGTTGACACTTAATAGAGTAGAGAAATCCAACGCCGTAACTGGGTATCGAACCTCGCACCTCTAAGATTGGTGGCCGGCGCCATTGTGCCACAGACCGCCCCAGGTCAAATACAAAAGAGTGTTCCTCATCATCAGCAAAATCAATGAGCCGTGTTACAGCAGAACTTGTGTCGAGTGGCCACCCTTACGAAAGATGGTGGCTGTAGCCAGGCAAATGATAGTCTTTAACCTTTTTAGTCCCAAGGTCCCATTTCTCAAATTTTGGAGGTGTCACCTAACGACTATGTACCAGTTGCAGTAGATGGCTGGACCATCATAATTCAAGGGTAGTGAAGGTGCCAAGCTAATCTGGCACTACCCTTGAATTATAATCAATCAATCTCCTGCTGTAGGGACTTGGGACTACATGGGTTAATGAATGGAGACACACTTTGTCCTTCAAGGCTCCAGTTTAAAGAACGTCTGTCATTAGAGAACACCAATCTTTAAAGAAGACCTTTTTTTCTTGCAAAACAAAAAGGGTGGTTGCTCAAAACAGGTTCTGCAATACATAGCTTCTTGATTTTGTCGTAGCCGAGGAAAATCAAACTCTGGTGTCATATGGCTTCTTTTTTTTTGTTGCTAATGTATAAGAAAGAGGCATCGCCATGATTGTTTATCCCTTCCAAACTTTAAATAATTATCATGGGTGACACTGACAAAATCAATGAGCCGTGTTGCAGCAGAACCTGTGTCGAGTGGCCACCCTTACGAAAGATGGTGGCTGTAGCCAGGCAAATGATAGTCTTTAACCTTTTTAGTCCCAAGGTCCCATTTCTCAAATTTTGGAGGTGTCACCTACTGACTATGTACCAGTTGCAGGAGATGGCTGGACCATCATAATTCAAGGGTAGTGCCAGATTAGCTTGGCGCCTGGAGACTGATTCAGCTTTTCTTTAAAATCCCGGAAAGCTGAATTTCAGCTGTTTGGTTAAGACAGAACAGCCCTTCAGCCAGCCTGTTCCATCAGCAAGAGACATGAATTATCATCGTCTGCAGGGGCTCATGAGAATTTATGTTTTGCTGGACATGGATCATGAGGATCATTTTCTGTCCTCTCAATTTTTCACACCCATGAATGTACTGCATGTTTCTTCTACACTGTGTGTGTGCAGAAGTATTCAGTCAGCACCACGAGCGGGGACACCAGGCTTTCGTGCTCCAGAAGTGTTGATGAAACATCCAATGCAGTCCACAGGTAAGAAATAGTTTTTGCTGTCCGTCTCATTCTGAAACCAGCACAACTGTGTTTATTTTTATTTATTTATTATTTATTTACGTATTTGTTTATTTATTTTCTGTCTCAGCTGTGGATATGTGGTCAGCAGGCGTCATATTCCTTTCCCTGCTATCTGGGAGGTATCCATTTTTCCGAGCCAACGATGATCTGACGTGCCTTAGCCAGATTATCAGCCTTCTTGGCACAGAGGAAGTGCAGAAAGCCGCGGAGAAAT
Organism: Semisulcospira habei; assembly: GCA_036245525.1. NCBI lineage: Eukaryota > Metazoa > Mollusca > Gastropoda > Semisulcospiridae > Semisulcospira > Semisulcospira habei. Next base: position 178,968,708 of record BTPG01000004.1, read on the forward strand.
ATGGTCAGTACGATAAATTAGAAGTCCCAATTTTCAAAAATGCTGGAAATTTGAAAGAACTTTTTTCAGTCATTTTTTTCTTCAATTGTAATGTCTCTTTTCAGGTTGCAGGAATGTGCTTCAATTACTGCCCAATTATTTAAAACTTTAACCCTTTTAGCCCCAAGGTCCCATTTCTCAAATTTTGTATGAGTATGTACCAGTTGCAAGAGATGGATTACTTACTTACGCCTGTCACCCCTCCCAGGGTATAGGCCGTCGACGCGAGACCTCCAGCGAGTCCTGTCCTGTGCTTCTACTTCGATTTTACTCCAGGTGGTTCCCAGTCTCTTGATGTCTGCTTGGAGGTCTCGACGTCAGGTGTTTCTCGGTCTGCCTCTTTTCCTGAAGGCACCAAGCTAATCTGGCACTACCCTTGAATTATCATCAGGCATGGGAATTGTCTGAGAATTCCGCGGGATTCTGCGAAAAAGAAGGGATCATCCGCAAAAATAAAAAGGCGTCTCCACGAAAAAAACACCATTGTGGGTAGCAAAATGAGCAGAGCATTGGTTTAACATCGTGGGCAGGATATGACGCGGCAGGCTGTGTCCGCGATCCGCACTGGTGGCCGAGTGTGCTGCGCCGCGCAGTAAACCTAGGTGGGCAGACGTGCATAGCATTTGCTGATTTTTATTCGGCCCCTGAAATCAAGGCGTCATGACTACCACACCTCTGTCATTTGGTTTTTCGGCCCCAGGAAGCAAGGTCTAGTAGCGCCTCCCCCCCCCCCCCCCCCCCCCACCCCCCCTGTCGTTTGATTTTTTTCGGTCAAGGTGTCTAGCACCTACGCCCCCACCCCCCACCCCGCCTCCTCGTCGAAAGGAAAGCAAGGTCTAGCTTTGTGGAGACCTGAGGTTGAAGGTTAGTTTCAGATGATTTTTGCTTGGGCAATTCCCATGCCTGATCATGGTCAAGTCATCTCCTGCTGTAGGGATCCGAGGCTAAAAGGGTAAAAAAAAAAAATGTACAAACAGCCCGTGACTTCCTTGACCCCTGGCACAGCTTTTCTTAAAAACAAAATCTTCAAAAATGAAAAATAAAAACGCACTTAAAAGGACAAGTACAACACAGTTGTGTTGTACTTGTCCTTTCGAAGCGTGTTTCTTTCTTTGATTGGGGATTTCTTTTCAGGAGTGAAAGGATTACTGGTAACGCATTTATATTTCATGCTAGTCTGTCACTGTTTTCAGGCAAAATCCTGACATGTCGTCCAGTCACACGACCCCTTGACCTGAAACACCTCTGCCTGCGACTCAGATCAGTGAGCAGTGAGCAAAACATGGCGCCCGTCAAAGTGTGGGCAGACATTCCTGACTCTGCCATTGACCTTCTGAAGAAACTTCTGGATCCTGACCCATTCACGCGCATTACAGCAAAAAAAGCTCTTCAGCATGCCTTTTTTTGATTCACATGTTGTTGGACAGCAAACCAGCTACTGTCCATCTCATCAGGGTGACCTGTTCCACAAAGGATCTTTGGGTCAATGTCAGCCCAAGGACCTTTCATGCAGTGGGTTAGGCTGATGAAATTGGTCCAAAGACAAATGAATTATTTATTAACCCATAACATCCTGAGGTTGAATTTTTTTAATTTGCTTGTCCTATGAAGGCTCAGTGTTGATTCTAGAGCGCGTTTTGCGTGATTTCTCGCAATATTATGCTCCAAATCGCAAAAAAAACACCGATAGCGCGGCCGAAGAATCGCAGAAAAAAGAAACTGGACGCTTTTTTGCACGACCAGCGCGGCCGCACCACTGCTGCGTAAAAGCCTGCTCGAGCGTCTTGGTGCAGTGTGGCCTGAGTCGAGCCAGGGCAATTTCACTATTATTCACCTGTTTAACACGAACACAGATTCCATTCACAGAAAACCAATTCACGTGTCGCTCTCGCGCTGTGGAAGTACACATGACAGATCAGAGCGAACTCTAGTCTGTGATTGGCTGAATAGCCTTTGGCTGTTGTAATCTGTCTTCTCATTGGCTAGCATTTCTGTACTGTATTCATGTTGTATCATTCGTGCACCAACACAACCCTTTTACCGATGCGGGATTGTACTTCAGCCTGTGTTGCTTTTACCTGAGGATTGTAACTTAGTATGGATTTTACCTGATAGATTTACATTAAATACTCGAGCTGTACACGTTTCCTTGTGTTTTCCTAGCGAGCTGAAGGTATGCATAGAAAGTACGATAATGTCGTGCACTTTTAACCTGGTACTCATTCACGCACACGTCTTACACACTTTCTCCTTGAGGGCCATGATCAATTTTGAGGCCATATTGGTTAACACGAAATACGGTTAACAGGAAGTGATTTTCCGCCGTGTCCCCAGAAATTTGTGTTAAGCGGAATCCACTGTATGTATGTATGAATGTGTGTACCTGTATATATGTCGTTTTAAAGTAAGCAGTGCAACGCGATTTGAGGGCCTCCCTTTTACACCTTGAGGGGCTCCCTTTTTTTATTAGAGGGAGCCTTTGGGCTCACTTTTCTGAAATCCTAGAATCAACACTGAAGGCTGCATTATAGATTAGAAGATAGGTCAACCGTTTTAGTTTAAGGGTGATGGCAGAATAGCTTGGTGCCTGAGGCGCCAAGCTATTCTGACACCAACCTTGAACTATCATAGTCAAATTTATTTCAAGCAAAAGTGCATTCAGATGAAAATGGTTAACTTGTTCTGAATTTTTTATACTGGCATTTTCATCCATTTCGCAGCAATGGAAACTGTTGCCTTGCGCCTTTTTGAACACAGTTACAGGGCTCCCATTTCTGTGTGTCTGTCACTTACTAAAATTCAAATTCATGTACTGAAAATGTGATGGAGGGGTAGGCAGACAAACTAAAATTGAGCGCATCTGCATCTGCCAAGTCAATTCATAAACATTTACCCCCATGAAGGGGCAATTCCAGTTGGATGGGAGTGAATAAATATATCAAGTGAAGTATAACAAAAAATGGATAAGACAGACATATGCACACAAATACACCCAGGCACCAATGCATGCAAAATTAAGAACTGTACTAATACTGACAGCTATGCTAATACTGACAACTATACTGATACTGACAACTATATTAATACAGACATCTATGCTAATATTGACATAAATTACATGTATAAAAAAGCTATTATCACATAAATCTTACAAGAACAAAACTGGCACTTTCGATCCCCATCATGCTCGAGTACAGATATCGCAGTTGAATACATTTATTAAAGGAGAACTCCCTTCTGTTTGTCTTACAGCTGTGACATCTGTACCGGCGGGCTGAGGGCAACAGCTCAAATTTTGTATTTAAAATATGGTCTTCGGCTAATAATGGACATTGGACATACCAATTTAGAGATCTGAGAGACACTATCTCTAAATTATTTCAAGAACATGTAACTGATTCTGTGTACCGTCCAAAATTAACACATGCCTGGTGGTTTACAGACCCTTTAAGTTGCTGTGAAATGGGAGCCTTGAATTATTATATAAGGAAGTTGTCCGTCTTCTTCAGTCTTTGACTTTCTGAACATTTCTAATGGTTTCTGGCATTTCTGTGAACATAACAGCAGACGTACGGTTGCAGCTTGCTATTTTGTTTTGGTTCTTGTGTGATTGGATTTTGTACAATAGCCGCTATCCCTAACTCAGAAGTAGATCGAACATTGTTCGGACTTCAAGCATTCTGTGCATTCACGCAGCTTGCTCCATTGCAAGAGACATATTATCTACTGCGGCAGGGGCTCGTAAGACTATCTGCCTCTTGCTCGCAGAGAGTGCCTCAGGTGTAATCCTTAGTCTGTAAATCAAATGTTGAATGTGACGTACGTATGCGTTGTTGTTCAGTCAGTTGTAAAAAAAAAATATATATATGTGTATCATATTTTTATTGCTGCGTGAAATTGTCTATACTTTGGGGTCATTTTTTTCTACAGCTTGTAAAACACATAGAGCCTGAACTCATTTCACCACACTGCCGCATTTCCCAAAGTTTGGAGGTACAATCTAACGCCCACGTACCAGTTGCAGGAGATGGGTCAACCATGATAATTAAAGGGTAGTGCCAGATTAGCTTGGCGCCATCAGGCGCCAAGCTAATCTGGCACTTCCCTTTAATTATAATAATAATAATACATAGTATTTATATGGCGCATTTCTCATATTTATTATATAACTCAATGCACAGGACATAGCCACGAACTGAACCCAATAAGGACGCTCACGTGAATCGCGCGCATTCCCTCACACACTGTACATAAACACAGAACATTCACGTGGTGCTAAGGGCAAGCTCAACCGTTTTACTGAATTTGTTTGAAATTTGATTAAGTGGACTGAAATTAATACCCAATTCGTTGGGGAGGAAAGAGCCGGAATACCCGGAGAAAGAACCCGCGACGGTCCGCCCGAATTAATGGTTACACTAGAGGAGAAAAGTCCGACGCCGGAACCGTGTATGATCGAACCTCGCATCTCTTGCATTGGTGGCAGGCGCTTTTACCGCTGCGCCACGGACCGCCCCTTGTAGTGTGTCGGGGCTAAATGGGTTAAGATTACGTGTTGTATAAATATCCATTATTATTCTCATTATTATTATTATCATTGACATCCACAGTTCGAGTTACCTGTTCGATATTAACAGCACAACCATGAGGACGCATGCTGCTTTGATCCGGGGGGATGTAGCGTAGCAGTCCTTTTAGTCATTTTAAAGGGGCACAACCTACTGTCTTTCTTTACTTTAAAGGAACTCAACTTGCCATCTGTGAACTACTGTCTTTCCTTACTTTAAAGGAACTCAACTTGCCATCTGTGACCTGGTTCTGATTTACAAATAACTCCTGTTGCGGGCGCATGAGCCGTCCATCCTGTCTTTTTTTTCACCCTTTTGTACACGCAGTACCATACCATTTTCATACTGTAGCGGTGGCTGTATGCACAAGAAGGTTAAGGACTCTGTTGGATGCCAGCGTGTTAACCCTTTGGCTGTTGTTAGAGCTTTTTGTTGCGGTGATTCCTGCAGGAATCTACATTTGGCCTACAGGAATCGCTTTGACAAAGAGCGCTACCGACAGCCAAAGAGGGGTTGAAATCACATTCTAGGTGGCAGAAGACTGTTATCCTAAAATATTTACATGGGCGACAGTCTTCAGTCCTGGAGACCTATTCAGCTTTTTGAAAATTCCAGCGTGTTCCATCTGCATGAGACACAAAATTCTCATGTGTCCCTGCATCCGCAGGGGCTCATGAGAATTTATGTCTGTCTCTTGTTGACCACGGATGTGTGTGTGTGTGTGGGGGGGGGGGGGGGGGGGGGGGGATAATCAGTCATGTGGACTGTTTTAAGTTATTTCAATTTTCGTACTGTCACCCATGCATTTAAGTTATTAGCATTTTGTGTTGTGTTTTCTTGGGAATAAATTTGTTGCTGTGAAAATTACTGTTAAGTTTTGTTCTGTTTCCTACTTTTTTGACATTCAACCCATAACACCAAAGCGGGAGAGTGATCGACCATGATAGTTTATGGGTAGTTCCAGATTAGCACAGAGCCAAAGAAGGACCCAGGAGTTTTTAAAAGGGAGGTAACACATAGAGACTGGACAATTTTGTGTTGTTTCGATCGTTTCAACTTTCCAGCTGAAAAGATGTATTGACCATGATAGTTCAAGGGTTTCGCTAGATTTACTTGACCAAAACATTTTTTTTGCTGTTGAACTAATAACCTTAGCCTGTTTATGTTTGATGGACGTGGTAAGACTGACGGTTGAAATGAGTTGCCAGATATCGGGTGCATGCGGTATTTGTTTCATACTGATGTTGTAACCCTTTACTGAAGTGTTGATAGCGCTTTTTGTGGCGATGACTCCTACCGGGACATGCAGTTTTTAACCCTTTGCCTGTCGGTAGCGCTTTTGTCGCAATCATTCCAACGGGCATCATCGCGACACAAACTGAAACAAAGCGCTACTGACACCGAGTCGCAGAATTAAAATCTCACTATTAAGTGGGCTCGTGAGGATCTCTGCCTTTGCAAATGAGAATCCATGCTCTGTGCAGACGGATGCATAAGGGCCCGATGATGGTAGCTTTGACTAATGCAAATCCGCTGCGCCACCGCCTACCAAGCTCAAGACGGAATCAAGGGAAGAAACGAAGGACACCCGCGAAAATCTAGCTGTGGCCGGCAGTATCCCGGACCTCTTTCTCAACTTATCCAGAGTTGAACGTTAAACCCTTTAGTAGAGTGCCGTGGAAGAGGCCACTAGCACTGCAGTGCCAACATTGTTTTCTGCCGTGTTTACTGCTCTAATGTCGAAGAGAATTATGACTCGAAAAGATATTGACAACTGAGCAGTGTTTAAACCAGGCGCCAATTAAAGTAGACCTTTTCGGCTGGGGGAAATAATACGCCATAAGCCAGTCCTGGCTACCGTGCACCCCTCCCCCTCCAGTACTCTATAAGATGGGTTTCAACGTGTATCTTAGTATGTCCTGAGATGTTAAGCCATGTTCCCCTAAAATCCTTAGGAACACACTTGTAAGGGTGCCCCCATTCACGCTCTTCGTGGATCCTAAAATGAGCTTGAGAAACATTTACCTCTAAATAAATCAGAATTCATTCCTGAAGCCCAAATCAGGCAATATTATGTTAAGGCACACCTTCTGCGTCCTCTGCAAAAAAAAAAACAATAAAAAAATATTGAATATGTGACTCGCAGAGAAGGTATTTGTGCACCCAGTACTACGGCCATTTCCGCAAAATCCCCCCAAAAGACAAAAATAATGTGTCAGATGCCTTCATACATTTTCTATAGCACTGACAGTCCATTTTCAGGTTTACATCATTAAAACAGGATGTCACAATTATAAATTTGACTAGCTGATGCTGTGGTCACTGTAAGTGCCACAGTAATTGATTTTGTATCCAAGCTACCCCCAAGTTGTAAATATACACAAAATTAATTGAAAAGAAATTACTAAAGTTATTCCATTTCATTTTGACCTCTCATAACCTAATAAGTTTCAATAATGTGAGCATAAAGTGCAAGAAAATGAGGAAAGTCAGCATCCTTTACGATACGTTCGTCGTGAATGATAGCTTTTTCCCCATTTAAAACTGCCAAATTGGGAAACGTACTTGTTTCGGATGCCCTCAGAAATATTGTATACAACTGATAGGTGTTTTTTTTTTTTAATGTTTTATTCAGCTTGGAATAGAGTACCACAGTTACTCCCAACCTGATTTTATGATGCTGTGATGCATTTAGGGGCCACAGTGGCTGAATCATACTTTTATAGTAAAACTGTTGCTGCTAGGGTTCACAGAATATCGTGGTGGAAAACCCTTTAAAATAGAAACAAGGAACGACGTTTCGGATCAAAGATCCTTCTTCAGGTGACATGGAAACAAACGTAGAACTTTCTTTCTCTCGTGTTCTTTTCTGTTCTACGTTTGTTTCCATGTCACATGAAGAAGGATCTTTGATCCGAAACGTCGTTCCTTGTTTCTATTTTAAAGGGTTTTCCACCACTATCTTCTGTTTTTTCTGAATGATACTTTGTTAAGAAAACTGGCAACAAAAATATTTAAACAGAGGAGTATGACGTAAGCAATTTTTATGATCGTTTTGTGTTCCTTTTCGTACTGGGAAAATGGGGGTAGGGCAGCAGATTCAACCAATGTGGCCCCTAAATGAATCGCATCATCATAAAATCACTGTTGGGAGTAACTGTGGTATTCTATCATAACCATTAAAACCTTAAAAAAAAAAAAAAAAAAAAAAAGACCTATCAGTTGTATACAATATTTCTGAGGGCATCGGAGACAACGTACGTTTTCCAATTTGACAATTTTAAATAGGATAAAGCTATCATTCACCACGAACGTATCATAAAAGATGCTGACTTTCCACATTTTCTTGCACTTTATGCTCACATTATTGAAACTTAATAGGTAAAGAGATGAAATGGAATAACTTTAGTTATGTGTTTTCTAATTAATTTTGTGTATTTTTACAATTTGGGGGTAGGGATACAAAATGAATCAACCACTGTGGCACTTACAGTGATCACAGCATCACCTAGTCAAGTTTATATTAATTGTGACATCCTCTTTTAATGATGTAAGCCTGAAAATGGACTGCCAGTGCTATAGAAAATTTCTGAAGGCATCTGACACATTATTTTTGTCTTTTTGGGGGGATTTTGCGGAAATGGCCGTTTACTGGGTGCACAAATACGTGACCTTCTCTGTGAGCCACAGATTCCAATATTTTTTCATTCTACTTTTTTGCAGAGGACGCAGAAGGTGTGCCTTTACATAATATTGCCTGTTTTGGGCTTCAGGGGTGAATTCTGAGGAAAATGTTTCTCAAGCTCATTAGGATCCGCTAAGAGCGTGAATGGGGGTACCCTTGCACCATCGGATATATCTCTGGTGTGTTCCTAAGGATTTTAGGGGAACATGGCTTAAACATCTCAGGGCATACTAAGGTACACTTTGAACCCCATCTTATCGAGTACTGGGGGAGGGGGGGGGGGGTGCACGGTAGACTGGGCTAGCACTATTAGTACCTACAGCGACTGCTGCTTGCAGGCCACAAGTTCATGTCGACAGTAGAACGCACTCTTGTTTTAATTTCATTGGATATGCTAATTTACATAAAGCAATGAAAAATGAGCACGGGGCATATTTCCGACCGCGTCTAAAACCGTACAACTCGACGTCTGCTATGTGAATGATGGCTGACTGTGCAAAAAGCCGACCTTGATGATAAACTATCAGTTTTGATCGGAGGACAAGGTTGGTATAGATTTGTGGCAACTGAATATCTACCGAGTTTGTTCAGTTTGAGGTTTTAGGCAGACGGTTACCGGCTTCATGAGGGTTGAAAACTGCTCTGGAATCACAGTGCTTCGCCGCTTTGTGTGCCTTTCGTTTCTTCCCTTGTATTCTGTCTTGAGCTTAGTAGGCGGTGGCGCAGCGGATTTGCATTAGTCAAAGCTACTATCATCGGGCCCCTATGGACGGATGGTGCTGGCGAGAGACTAATGATGTGCGTGTTAACCCCTTGACTGCCTATACTCGTTAACCCATATCATACGAGGCTAAAAGCTTCAAATTTGTACACTGCCACATGCAAGCTACATTATAGTACTTACAGATAAGGATATAGACCAATGGCTTTAGTTCAAGGGTGGTGCCAGAACAGCTTGGCGCCTAGAGTTGAGGCGCCAAGCTATTCTGGCACTACCCTTGAACTATTTTAGTCAAACTTATTTCACTCACACACTGGTGTATTCCGAATGATAAGGGTTAATGCAGTCTTTTGTGGAACCATCCTAGGTTAAAAAGCCGCCCACAAGCTTTCTATGGTTCCCATTCGCATGCGCGGCGTTTCGGTTCCATTCGCATCCGATGAGGGTCCATGCATCTAGCAGTGGGGTATTGCCCGCTCGGTCGGCGGTTCCTCCGGCGGTGCCAGGGGTTAATAAAAGACCACATCACTGGTCTGCGACAACGCCTATAACACTTCACCGTCTTCACCAGAAAGTCAGTGTCGCGTGGCTCACGGGCCTTCATCTCGAAGCCTCCCATCTGCACGAAACATAGAGTTTCATGTGACCCTGCCGCTTCTGCATCTGCTCATGAAAAGTTACATCTCTTGCTTGACCGAGATCAGGGCGTTTTGCCTGCTGCGGGTTACCGACCCGACTGTGACCGGCAACGCGCTTGAAACAGTCGCGTGGCTCTAATTATAAGTTCCTGACCGCGCTGGTGGGGTGGGAAGGGTTGGGGGTGAGGGAGGGGAGGTGGGATAATTTACAATAAAGGAACCCCATTACCCCCTCCCCCCCACCCCCACCCCTACCCCCCTTTCTCCACCTCAACCAGCCAGCCAAGCCGTGATGTGGAATATTATGGTTAGTAGCGGTAAAAACCCGTAGGCGGTAGGCCTGCTACTTGCTAACAGCAGATCATGTGTGGCACTGAATTCGCTGACGAAAACTGATTCGAAAATCTTTCGCACGAAAATATCCGTGTTGTTTTATCGACACCTTTTTTTTTAACCGTAATTGGGTGGGGAGGGGGGGGGGGACCAGCCCAGCATGTCTGAAGTGCAAGAAAAGCCATTAAAACGCATGTGGAGAGCGCATAATCATTTTGTTAGCTACCCGGTGCACACACTGTCATGTTTTAGGCCCCTACGGTTCGTTCTGTGGTACGTCCATTTTTTTTATTTTTTTATTTTTAGAAAATCGAGACTTTCATCGTATAACAATGCAGAGAATAATTCAACGAAGAAAGATGCACGCCTAAAAAAGACAATTACAACACAAATTATTAATATTTCGGCTACAAAACTCTTTCAAAATAAACAAGAATACACTTCGCTATTTATCAGTTATTGGTGCGTGTAGAAGTGACAACCCTATTTGATTTTCAGTCTGCATTTGACACGCTTGGCAGTCATCGTTTTCAGTGATCTGGATTTCGTACAGTTTCTATTTGACTCTGTATTTGACACGCCGCTAGGCAGTCACCTTTTTGGTCTGGATTTCATTGTATAACAATGAAAATAATGGACATACCGGATTTTGCAAAATCAGTAACGGCAAAACTATGGCCAACATCGGCCCGAGAACCTCAGGGTCTTTGACACTGCTTTGATCGAAACGCACACAATGGTTACTCATTTTCACTGTTAGAAATGGCAGTGTCTGTATGACGATCAAGAAGAGCGTGGCCCAACATGCAGAGGGTCCCTTTGATCATAGAGCCTGGTCCTCTCCGCGTCACATCCTGTCAGTTCCGCGGCATCATGCTACTGGAGCCCAGCATGCGTAATACTCCGCTTGACCTGTAATTTGGTGCCAGGCACAGGAAGAACTGACCATACATGAATAGTAATAATGCTTCAATAGGATACTCTTTTCGGCCGCCCTGCAACAGTCGGGCCCAGTTGCATGAGTGAGATTCCCGTCCTGCACAAGTCAATATGAGCAAGGTGCTCCACTATGGCGGGGCACCTTGCTTAGTGGCCTTGGTAGGGCTAAGTTCAGGCATGCAACCGACCCCTGCGGAAGACACCTCCAGTTAACTGACTGGTATTATTTAGACTCCATAAATAGATGTCCCGGCCTGTAACCCTGACTCCAGTGCTGGAGATGTTAAAACCTTAACTAACCAACTAATCAAGCGGCAAAGGTCAAGTTCTCGGAGAAAACTAGCCCATGGAAGAAAATATTGAAAACAATAACTGACTGGCGCTTATTGTAAACTTGAAACCTGCTGAATCAATTATTAACCTCCCTTTTATGGAGACAGGCCATGACGTGAAAGCCTTTAGAAGCATAATAAACAATTCAGTAAAAGTTCTTCAGCAACAGGACTCTAAAAAATATGCATACGCCAGAACTTGAATACAAACAGGTTTCCAAGTTCTTGGAAACTTGTCTGTACTCGGGCGTATGGCCAGGTTCTCGGCGGAGAAATCTGCCGAATTCCCTTCGAGAATCAACTATCAGTCTGAGTAGAACGCTGTAGTAGACCGTTTCACATCGGAGCCGCGCACGTCCCCCTCCCCCCCCCCCCCCCCCCCCCCCCAATATCTCCGCAAAGAACACTTTTCTATACCACTTTAAGAACAAATATCACTTAGTCTCCCCTTTTCTTTTCATTTAGTGCCCAACTGACCTAATATGGGCAGTTTTTACTTATCTCCTATGATTTGTTGATTTTGCTGTACATTCATAAAACTAAAGGCAAGAACAAGCCATTTCAATCAAACTGAGGCTAAAAGCTTAAAAATTGTACACTGCCATACAAGCTACATTATAGTACTTACGGTTATTTAGTTAGTTAGATAGTTATTTGGGTTTAACGCGGCCGAGCAGGCAACTAAGATGGTACTTACGGATAAGGATAAAGACTAATGGCTTTAGTTCAAGGGTAGTGCCAGAATAGCTTGGCGCCTAGAGGCGCCAAGCTATTCTGGCACTACCCTTGAACTATTTTAATCAAACTTATTTCACACGTGAAAAGGGATCTTTCCTATACTGTGCTGAATATATCGGGGGCACATGTCACGGATGTAAAATCAGTCATTTCGTGACTAAATTCCAAATTTGTGCGACTTAACAGAAAAAAAAAAAAAAAAAAAAAACTGACACATTATTCGAGTTTCTTGAAAGTAATTCAAATTAGGTCAACTGGCACTGAATGACATTTGTTCTGAGATTGGTATAGAAAAGTGGGGGGGGGGGGGGGGGGGAGGGGGGGGGAGGAGCGGGGGAGGGGAGGGGATGTGGGTGAGCGGGGTGGGGTGGGGTGGGGGGGTGAGCGGGGTGTGGGGGGGGTGAGCGGGGTGGGGGGGGGGGGCGGTTGGGGCGAAGATATTGCAAAAAAACGTTGTGTACTCCCGGCCGATGCATAATGGTCAAAATACTTATTTTAGTAAACTCCATTCATAACAAGGACAGATAGAACAGAATTCGGACATGACAACACGTTTTCAGAGGTCCCGCCGGACAACATTTTTTTTTTAAAAATGTAAATTACTTCGCTTATAACAAACTTTGGATATAACAAGAAAGATTGGGTCCCCTGGGAGATTCGATATATCCGTATAAAGTCCATTTTCGTGGCGTCCCGTGGAGTTAACCCATTGGAGATGTGCCGCATCCGGACACGCGGCTTGATGCCTGCTCCATGTGTACACCCGGCTTGATGCCTGCTCCATGTGTACTCCCGGCTTGATGCCTGCTCCATGTGTACACGCGGCTTGATGCCTGCTCCATGTGTACACCCGGCTTGATGCCTGCTCCATGTGCACACCCGGCTTGATGCCTGCTCCATGTGTACACCCGGCTTGATGCCGGCACGTCTCCAATGAGTTAAACCTAGCACTAAATTACAGTGGTGCAGGAAGATATTTTTCTTTGGGTGGGGGGTGGGGGGGGGGGAGGGGCGCAGCGTGCTCGACAATTACTTTCCACCACATGAGCCTCCCAAAAATGAAACACGGGAGGGAGGCTGGGGGGGGGGGGGTGGGTGGGCGCAGTCTAATTTCCGAAAAATAAACAGTGGGCGGGGTGAGGGAAGGATGGGGGGGGGGGGGGGGCGGGAAGCCAGTAGGATACTGGGTAGTGTAAGGAGGTCTTCGCGGGAGAAGGCGATATGTCTGGAGGACCCGACATCAAATTTTCTCATGGGTGGTAGACTAAAATAGAAGCTGAATAAATAGATAAAAACAATTGCGTTGTAACGTTATCAAAACGCGAGTCACACCTGATGAAAGCGTGTCATGTTCTGATCCACTGTCTGTCAAGCCTGGAGACACATGAGTAAGTGTACGGTTCCGGACAAGCCAAGCAGAACAGTAGGTAACCGGAGCATACTTTGTTGATCATTTTCTTCTCACAACCCGCATTTTACCTTTGAAGCCTGGTGGCTAAATTAAAATGTTAGCCTTCTTTCTATAAAGGCCAAAGTTTGAAGTTGTATTCCCGAACAAACACCGTGGATGAAGCCTGCATAAAAACTATCCGAAAATAATGTCAGTTAACCGGCCGGCCGGTCAGCCTGCGCTGAATAGTTTTTGAACACCACCCATCTGCAAGAGATATAGATCCTCATGAGCCCCCGCAGTTGCGGGGGCTCATGAGGATCTATACCTCTTGCTGACACCACTTTGAACCAATGTTCCTGGGACTGAAAATCAACGTCGAAGATTGCAGAAACACAGTCAGCGCGGTCAGGTGGCCGCACTGAACGAGTTAAACACTGCAAAGAAGAAGAAAACATAAACTGAAGCGTGTATGGTTCGGGCACAAATGGGTGAAAGAGTATGAAAAAAGGCCTACCACCGTAGACGGTTACATCCAGCAAAATAAAAGATGGGATTCAGTTGAAGAAAGCGGATGTCAACACTTAACACAAAGCGTGTCATGCTGCTGATCTGTTTTTGTTTCAACAATGAACGCGTTGTACTCAGTGAGTCCATTCGCATGAGGCATAGATTCTCATGAGCCCCTGCAGTTGCAGGGGCTCATGAGAATCTATGCCTCGTGCTATTGTCGGGGACAGGCTCCATTTACATGTATGGATACCCGAGGAAAGCATCAGTAGAACAAGTTTCTGACCAAACAGAGCTGCAATGACGGAACGGTTTGATTGAATCATTCTCGTCTGCTATGTGTGAGGGTCGTTTCAAATTTTTATTTTCAATATAGAATTTACAAAAATGTAAAATGGGACAAAGAGAAAACGAAATAAAACAACAGTACAAACTGACAACACACCCGACTGCTTGTTTTTGTTTGTTTGTGTGCTTGTTCGTTCGTTCGTTCGTCCGCTCGCTCGTTCGTTCTTTCGTTCGTTTTTTTCGCGTGGGACTTCTAACACTGGCTTCCTGCTGCCCATCATCCTTTATGACCGCCCTCGCCTCCCCACACCCCCCCACCCACCCACCCACCGCCCCCCTCCCCACCCCCCCCCCCCCAACCCCCCCCCCACCCCCCGCTTTCTCCAGCCAACACCAGCCGCAGCAGTAACATCAACAATAACATTACCAGCAACAATAACGACGACAGAGGAAAACCCAACGGAGAAAGTCACCTTTTTGGTCTGGATTTAATAACGACAGCAACGTACTAACTCGCTTTAAAAAACTCTCCAACTAAACCTGCCGACCTAAAACATACACGCACGCTGTGCGATTCGCACACATACAGATTCTGCAACAAAATATTTCAAATTAATTCATCGGAGGCTAGGCCGCAGAACGTTGCATGCAGCCACAGCGAATGATGAGATTAGATGAATACAGCTAGATGTCAACACTTAATACAACGCGTGTCATGCTCAGTCCGGGGTTTATCAACAATATATGCACCACACCAAGTCTACGAGCCATCTGCAAGAGGCAATGATTCACATGTTCCCCTGCAGCCGCAGGGGCTCATGAGAATCTTTGCCTCTTGCTGCAGAGACAGCCTCCAAAGCGTGTCACACTAATCATTTTTTTAAAAAAAATGTATTCAACAAACGGGACACTATACTAAGTCCACGAGCCAACTGCAAGAGGCATAGATTCTCATGAGCCCCTCAGCCGCAGGGGCTCATGAGAATATTTCCTCTTGCTGCAGAGACAGCCTCCAAGGCGTGTCACACTAATCTATTTTTTATTCAACAAACAGGACACTATGCTGCCCGGGTCCACGGGCCAACTGCAAGAGGCATAGATTCGCATGAGCCCCTGCTTTGCAGGGGCTCATGGGAATCTATGTCTCTTGCTAACTGAGACAAGCTCCATTTATACTGTGAGACGGAGTGTCAGCGAAGTTAAATTTGCGAAACTGAGAGGTGGAGCCGTGAGAGGTTTCACTGAATCAGTCTGGCCTGCGTCGTAGGACTTCTTCAGTTAGTCTCCAAAGTCGAGTTTGCACTGCCGTGAACCTAAAGGGAGCATGAGCATCGCGCTATTCTACGGCTATTCTACGCCGCAGTGCCGGGACGGTCGTCGAATCACACGTGTTGACAGCGATGGGTGTTTTGTTTTGGGCTCGGTGGTCGCGATTTCATCCCGGCTGCGTAAATATAGCAGCATAGAGGCAACACTAGCCACCAAGATACATATAGTACATGTAGCTTCTCACAAGCCCCCGCACTCTGCGCGGAACTCATGAAGATCTATGCCTCTTGGGGAGTTTTGTCTTTGGTTATGGGCGAACATTGTTAGGCAGTGAATGCCATCCGTCTGATGTAAAAACAAGTATATATTTATCCTCGTGAAAGTATGCGGTAACGGTGGAATGAATGTTTCTTGATAGGTTCATTTGTCTCTGTGCACATCAGACGGAACAGAGAACCTTCTGCCATACCATCTGACGGCAGTTCCGATGAAAGCGGCCTTCAAGGCTGGTTAAAGCCTTGTACTGCCCCAGCCCTCAACCAAATAATAGACCTATCCAAGCCCAGTTTAGTATATATTTTTAATTTGTAACCTTGCTTTTAAATTTCTGCCCGTATAATAATGTGCCTCAGCAGATCCAAGTATATTCCGTAGTGAACCCGAATCTGTCTTTAACAGAACGATAGAGGGCGTGAAAGTGTGTTCATTTATATGGTCATTGATGTACGGTTACTAAAAAACAAAAGAAACGGCAGAAACTCACTGCAAACCACAATAAGCGCATCTCCCTTCACCCTCCCCCACTCAGCCTGGAAATTAAAATTGTGTGAACTGAAAAAGCAAAACCTAGGCACAGATTCTCATGGGTCACGATCCTGTAACTTGCATGACTGACTTCTGAGAATCTATGCCTTTTCTCATCAGTAGAAAGGGCCACTATCACACTGAATTAGATACACTCACTGATACGCACCTTCTGTCAGTCTGGAATAAACATAGATCCTCATGGCGCCCGCAGATGCAAAAACTAATGAGAATCATGCCTCTTGCCTGGCTCTATCATTATGCTGGTCCTTGCATACAAGAAGCTACGCGTGCTGATTCACTGACTGCCTTCCATAGTGTAATAGACGCGTTGACAGCACTTATAAACAAACCGCTGGGCTGAAGAAAGGGGACAGAAACAGAATAGATAGAGCTCACATTTTTTCCATCCAATGAAAATGATTAGGCTTTTTGGAGAACTGTGTCAGTATATATTTTAAATTTGTAACCTGGCTTTTAAATTTCTGAGTTTTCAGAATTATATGTGCCTCAGCAGATTCAAGTATATTCCGTAGTGAACCCGACTGTCTTTACCAGAACAAAAGAGGGGGGGGGGGGGGGGGGAATTGTGTGTTCATTTATAATATGGTCAACTCATTGATGTACGTTTACTGAAAAACAAAAGAAACGGCTGAAACTCACTGCAAACCACAATAGCGCATCTCCCTCCCTTTCCCCCATTCAGCCTGGAAATTAAAATTGTGTGAACTGTAAAAGCAAAACTTAGGCACAGATTCTCATGGGTCACGGTCCTGTAACTTGCATGGCGTACTCTTGAGGATCTATGCCTTTTCTCATCTGTAGAAAGGACCACTATCACACTGTCCGAGATACACTCAATGATAAACACCTCCTGTCTGGAATAAACATAGATCCTCATGGCGCCCGCAGATACGAAAGCTCATGAGAATCTTGACTCTTGCCTGCCTCTATCATTATGATGGCCCTTACATACAAGAAGCTGCGCGAGCTGATTCAGTGACTGCCTTCCATAGTGTATTAGACGCGATGACAGCAATTATAAACAAACCGCTCGGCTGAAAAAAAGGGACCGAAACGAGAAGAGCGCGCGCTCACATTCCATCGAATCAAAATGATTAGGCTTTTCGGAGTCTGAGTTAGAACTGTCTTTTCTTAATACTGTTTCCTAACTGAATGAGAACTGGCAAGCGAGACAAAAGAAAAGCAAATAAAAAGCAGGAAAAGCAAAACAACGATTGGAAGAGAATTAAAATATGACATGTCAGACTACTTTTGTTTATCACTGAAAAGTAGGTGTAAAAGTTCATCAAACTTTGTTTCTAATGGACTCTCTCTTTCTCTCTCTCTCCTCCCCCCCCCCCCCCCCCCCCCCCCGAAAAAATGAACAGTAAAAACAAAAACCACAACGAGCAACCCTCTGCAACATAGCAAATCCCAACAAATAACCACAACCCCAGACTAAACAACCATGGTAACAACACTGAAATACATAAAAATTCGCAACTAAAACCGCAACCCATTAACTCATTCAGGCCGACGGCCGTATTTCCCAAGTTTTGGAGGCGTCATCTAATGACTATGCACCAGTTGCAAGAGATAGGTTGACCATGATAATTCAAGGGCAGTGCCAGATTAGCTTGGCGCCAAGCTAATCTGGCACTGCCCTTGAATTATCATGGTCGATCCATCTCCTGCTGTAGTGCTTCAGGGCTGAATGGGTTAAACAAAACACCATTAATTGACAAACGATATAATTATAAGATAGAATACAACTTTGATGGACCCTCTGATTAAAATAATTGTTAATTCGAATCATATTCAGTTTTTTTCAGAACAACGTGACAATACTATGAGCAGCAACGCAATGCGCTGCCGTTTTTCTGCACTTGTAAAAGAGAAGATAAACGGTGTCGCATGGCTTGGTTAGATAGTTCGGGGTTTTAACGTCCACGGCACCAAAGTGATAATGGACGGCCCTGACGGGCGGGTTTATGGGGGACAGAGAAATCTATTTCCTATGGAGTACGACCTGAACACTGATGAATTTAAGCGCACTGCAACTGTGGCACTTTGACTGGTGTCGCATGGCGTCTCTGTATCCGTGTACAGGAGTGTTCCACCCAAACCTTATGTCGCAAAACAAGTATTAGTCGCCTTAGTGTCTCTACCTACAGCCTTGACACGAGTGTGCAATAGAAACTTGATGGAATTATCTTTCTCTCACAGTTACGCGTCGACGGCCAATACAAAATTTGTCAACAAATGGCCACACACACAATGCGTATCAATATTTAGATATCTGCACGCGAGCACAATGGAGAACCGCACTCCTTGCCGCGAGGCCCAGGTAAGGTGATAGGATTAGCGTCAGTGCGCACGCGCAAGGTGTTGACAGGAAGGAGACTTCGATACATCCTTTCAGTCGACAGTTTTTTCCCAAACCATCTGCAAGAGGCATAGATTCTCATAAGCCCCTGCAGGGGATCATGAGAATCTATGCCTCTTGTTAAAAGCTACTGCCATACCTGCGTCTCAAGAGGAGGTTAAAGCGGGATTAAGCGAAAGACTGACTCGGGGACGAGAACGTCTGCGGATGATAAGATTATCAACGGCTGACGCGCGGCAGTGGGTGATTGGCTCAGCGACCCGTTACGTGCCCTAAGGGGACTGATTGGATCAGTCACAGTATGGTCTTGGACGAGGGGTGGTTTCATGTGTTTCCCGGTTTATTGACTTATTTGACAATGTTAGCTGCTTGTATATTACATGAAATCACAACATGTTTCTTGTTCGACGAATAACCTTGCCTACTTGTGTGTATGTTTCTTGTAATCTGAACGTGTGTTTTTTCTTGTAGTTGATTTAATGATTTTAAAAAAAAAAATTATGTTTGTGCTTTGTAGTCTATCATGGTTCGTTAATTTGTTAGCATGTCTTTAAACGGTTTTCCGCTTTGATTTGTTTCACTTTCCTTTTTTTTCGGCGGCAAAGTTTTATTTTTATTTTTTACCGAATTGTACCTTTGAGTCAAGTCTGCGGGACAAACACACCAGAACAGCAGCAAAATAAAATTGCAAAAGCAAAATAGTCAACTAGCCAGAATCGAACACATTTAGCTCAAAGTCGACATTCATCAATTTGGTAATTTGGTGTCTGTCTTCTTAACCTGATATTACATAATAATTACGGAGATGGTTCAAGGGTGGTGCCAGAATAGCTTGGCGCCCATGGGCGCAAATATATTCTGGAACTAACCTTGAACTATCGTAGTCAATCAGTGTCTTATTGGAGGACTGAATAAGCTAGATGTGAAAAGGCACGAATTGACTAAAAACATTAGTCGTTTTGATGCCATTTAGTTTTCGTTGAGGATGAGTTAGTTATTTGACTTTAACGCCGAGCAGACAACTGAGGCCATCTCACGGTGGTTCTTCGTAATGAAGAAGATGACTGATCCGCGTAGCCCCATTTTACCACACATAGTGAAGACAGCAGCGGCCAACTCCTTACGGAAAACACTGCTGTACTAAACAGATGGACTGAGTACTGCCGAGACTTGTATAACTACAAGGCTGAGCCAGACACCAGCATCCTCCAAAACAACCAGGTTGGGGCCAGGAAGGCTGAAGACCTGCCAGTGTTAGCTGAAGAGGTGGAAGCAGCCGTACGCGGCCTGAAGGGAGGAAAGTCTCCAGGTGTAGACAACGTACCTGCTGAACTGTTGAAACATGGAGGAGAAGTAACAACGAAGGTCCTCACTACACTCTGTCAAAAGATCTGGGAGCAAAAGAAATGGCCAGTAGAATGGACACAGTCTCTAGTGATCCCGCTCCCCAAGAAAGGAAACCTGAAACAGTGCCAGAACTACAGAACTATCAGTCTGATAAGTCACCCTAGCAAAGTAATGCTTAGAATCATTCTCAACCGCCTCAAAACTTTCGCCGAGGAACTGCTGGCAGAAGAACAGGCTGGCTTCAGAGTTGGAAGAAGCACTGTAGAGCAGATTTTCAACTGCCGCGTCCTGATCGAGAAACATCTGCAGCATCAGCGCGAACTCTACCACAACTTCATTGATTTCAGGAAAGCATTTGATCGCGTCTGGCACGACGGACTCTGACAAGTCATGAGATCGTTCAACATAGAGGAGGGACTGATCCAAATGATAGAAGCGCTTTACAAGAACGCCTGCAGCGCGGTTCTACTTAACAATCAGTCAGGCGAGTTCTTCAGGACGACGATCGGTGTCCGTCAAGGATGCCTGCTCTCTCCTGTCCTTTTCAACATATTCCTGGAGAAGATCATGCAGGAAACCCTCCACGACCACCATACTTCAATCTCTATTGGTGGCAGATCCCTGTGCAATCTTCGATTCGCAGACGACATTGACCTCATGGCAGGCAGCAATAGTGAGCTTCAAAATCTGACAGACAAACTTTCAAGTAGCGCAGGGTCTTATGGCATGGAGATCAGTACGGATAAAAGCAAAGTGATGATCAACACCACAAGCGACAGCAGCAGCAACATCCACATGAACGGCCAGAAGCTAGAAGAGGTCAATAGCTTCAAGTACTTGGGAGCCACCCTGTCCAAAGACGGTAGTTGCATAGCAGAGATCCGTATCAGGATAGGTACAGCAACATCCGCAATGGCCAGGCTGGACAGGATATGGCGAAGTAACTCCATCAGCTTCACCATCAAGTACAGGCTTTACAAGTCCCTCGTAGTGTCTATTCTACTCTACGGCTGTGAGACTTGGACACTTCTTGCAGACTCAGAAAAGAAAATCCAGGCCTTTGAGAACAAGTGCCTGAGGAAGTTGCTCCGCATCTCGTACCGCGAGCACAAGACCAACGAATATGTACGGAGCATCTTCACTTCCCTGGTGGGCCCACATGAACCCCTTCTGGCAACCGTGAAACGGCGCAAGCTTGCTTGGTTTGGCCACGTGACCCGACACAACACCTTGTCCAAGACTATCCTCCAAGGCACTCTCGAAGGAAGTCGTCGGCGAGGTCGTCAGAGAAAGTTGAGTCGCAAACATAAAAGAATGGACCGAACTCGAGATGCCAGACTTGCTTGCCACCGCCCAAAATAGAACTCAGTGGAGAGCACTGTCTGTTGCTGCTGCCTTTCAGTCCCCCCAACGCCCAGATCGGGCAAGGGACTGATGATGATGATGATGATGAGTGAAGATAGCATGAACAAAATAGACCGGAGAGAAAACATTGACAAAGATATTAGAAAGATTAATACACCTATACTCGAGGATATTTGTCTATTTTGCATCATCCGAAAAAAAATACATTCCTAAAATAACGAAAATTAACTCAATCAAGAATAAAGAAAATTATATTGTCTTTTCAAAGTAAATAAAACAGAAAATTGTATTTAGTGGCCATGTGCTCTGTTGTCTCTAAAAGACTTAAAGTTACCTAAGACATAACAATGTAGATACAAGTGAAAAACGCAACAAAAAAAAACCCCACATAATCATTCTAGCATCACACATAATTATTAAATGATAAAAATATACATCAAAACTAATTAATGTACAATTCACGACGGTGTCATCTGAAAATTCGAAATAGAGTCAGTCATTGAGACCCTTCGGTACATCAACAAGAGGCACAGATGCTCATGGACCCGTGCATCTGCAGTGGCTTTTGACTCGGACAATCTATACCTCTTGTTGGTTGTGATCTGTTTATTACTCAATAAATCAGCTCCTCGTGTGGAGGAAGTCAATTTAGGTGCTGTTTTTTTTTTTTTTTTTTTTTTTTTTCTGAGACTGGATTCTCCGTCAGTCAAGCCGACGCCGGTGTCCCCGGCGAATTCACCCGGAGGCGTTTGACCAAGATCGCGTGCTCCGCCCGATCGATCACCTTGACCTGTCAACCGCACGCGCACGCTCCTAACCGCAGCCAATCCGAGAGCAGAGGGGCGGGGTCTGACCCGGTTAGAAGAGCACGCTGAATGAGAGACCAGCTCACGCGGCGCGTTAAAAGATTAGCTCCGCCCCTTTTCGAGTGGACAGGCTACATTAGTTCGTAGCCTGCCCACTCGAAGAGGGTCGGGCTGAGAGTATTTGGAAAAGGCATTCTACAAGTTACCACTCAGTGAATCGGTGACGAGCCGCATAGTCTTCTGCTGTTCTGACTCAGTAGTGCCGGCCCGCGCTGTTTGTTTATGAGTTGAACATTGTCAGCACACTATTTCAAGATTGAGACCGTTTTTCTCAGCCAAGTTTCAGCGCATTAGACTTTTGTGTTTGACAATTTCAGCGAGGTTTTTTTTTCTTCGTACCGTCTGACGTGTGGACTGCCAGACTAACTTTCTGGACAACGCGCATAGTTTCACTTACTGAGGCTGAATCACTGAGTTGGAAGCTTTTCTCAGTGGCTTATTAAAAGAACAGAAATCTTTTAGTCTCCAGCTTTTCAAACCGGCAGGAACTGTACAAGAACTAGGCAGCTCCTGCAGAAACATAACATTTCTACTGACTTTCTGTGTGTTCTAAAATCAAGGTTGTATCATCACTACTAAATTTCGTCAAAGTGTGACATGAAAGTCGTGTGCGCTACTCGTCTTGCGAGAGAAACCGAGGCAACAAACACTTCCTAAGCTCCGTGGGAGGCTAAATTTGTCTTCACCATGAGCGGTGCTATCGGACACGGACTCGACTCGGCTTCTATCGGCTCCGGACCAGGTATGTTGAACAAAATATTGTGTGTATCAGTTTTTTCTTTCTTCAACTAACTCACACCCACTACCCAGTAAGAAAACGGGCATCGGGCCGACATCGGCCCGACGCCCGTTTGCTTACTGGGTAGTGACTTGACGTTACCAACTTTGCGAAGAGTGCGCGTGTAGTCACCAGCAACCATATGGCATGACCATAATTGTTCATAATTAGCTTTGGCGCTTTGGAACACGCCCACAAGATAGAGTCGAGATAATCGTTATCAAAACGAAAATTTAAAAAAAAAAGTCAACGAAACACATTTGTTTCCTCTTTGATTTTTCTGCTTCATTTTCTTCGGTCCGCGAGACTTTATAACTGAGTTGCCTTAGTCTGACGGCTGTTCTGTTTCGGTTCTGTTCTGTTCTGTTTTGTTATTTTTGTTGCCGGTTTTGTTGTGTTGTTTTGTGGGGTTTTTTTCTTGTGTTTTTGCTTTGCTTTGTTTTTGTTTTGTTTTCCTCTTTCTCACAATGATTCTTCTCTTTAAAGTGCCATTACGAGTAACTGAAGACGAATTTCCGCACTATTTGTGTTTGTTATGACTTGTCGACACACCTAATGAGCTTCTATGGCAGTTTGGACATGCAGCAAAAGCACACGCGTAATCGCACTTATTTATTCTGCGCTGCCGTTAGCCTGTCAATCTATTTTTAGCTGTTTCTCGTACAGATAGCGTTGTATTTACAGAACGGAGTGGAGTCATTGTCGGGTTACTTGACATAAAGACGCCGTGTGCCGAACTGCATTCTCCTGTGTCTAAACTGAATGAACCACATCTAGACCTGTGCGTAGCGTTTCGTAACCATCTGTTACAGAAGTGTATCTTTGAACAGGTACGGCGGGAGTGGGCCTTTAACTCATTCGCGGCCAGCGGCATCCGGATGCGCGGCTTATGCCGCGCATCCAGATGCGGCTGGCCGCGAATGAGTTAACTCATCGCTCAATTGCAGTTTACTTTGCTTATAACAAGATATCACTTTTTTAGAGGCTCCGATAGCACTCTTTCCATGTAAATTAGCTTCGATTATTACAAACTTCGGCTAGGGCGACAACAAAAGTTGGGTCCTCTTGCGATTTTTTTTTTATGTATCGGAAGTTTACTGTTTTGTGCCTAAAGGACAAAATAATTATGATCAGGCTGAAAGACGAAGTTAAATTTGTATAACTGATATGTGCTGTTCACATTACAGGCATTATTCTTTTAAAATTTTAACCCTTTCCTGCAGGAATAATCGCGACTAAACTAACCGCGACCGACACCCAAAGGGTTAAACTGTAAACGTGTAACGAAGGAAAATTAAGCGAAAAATACATTAGGTCACAGGGAAATATAACTAAACTACCCGGTTTGCTTTTAACAACTACTTGCTGGCGAAATTATCGACGTGAACAGCTTTCACACAAGAATAGGGTTACATTTCTTCTTTTCTTTTTTTTAATCACCCAAAAAATCTAAGAGGTGGGATGAGAAGGGGATTGAGAGGGGGAGTGAAATATGAAAAAAATAATTTTGATTTTTTTTCCCCCCTGACATATCAGATTACATTAGTAACTTACATTCAGTCCGACGGCCGTCAAAATTTGGTAAATAGTATTTCCCAAATTTTGGAGGCGTCATCTAATAATAATAAAGGTAAGTTGTAACGACTATGCACCAGTTGCAGGAGATGGATTTTGGAAGTGTCATCTAATAACAATAATAAAGGTAATTTGTAACGACTATGCACCAGTTGCAGGAGATGGATTGACCTTGATAATTCAAGGGCAGTGCCAGATTAGCTTGGCGCCTAAACAGGCGCCAAGCTAATTTGGCACTACCCTTGAATTATCATGGTCGACCCATCTCCTGCTGAAGTGCGCCAGGGATGAATGAGTTAATGATTTACTCACTCGACTAGCTAGCAATTAGCCGCCAAATTCTGCTAAGACAGCAAGCGAGAGTTTGATTGTATTACTTGAAATGCTCATCCCAACACCCTCCCCTACGTCAAACACCTATGCTGCCAATTAAACTCCTTTAAAAAGTCTATAAACAAGGTTTAATCCTTTTCATTCTGATACACTACTGTTTGAAATTAATTTATGATAGTTCAAGGGTGGTGCCAGAATAGCTTGGCGCCTGAGGCGCCCAGTTATTCTGGCACCAACCTTGAACTAAAATGGTTGATCTATCTCCTAATCTGTACTGGACAATAAGGACAATAAGCAAAATTATTTATTAAAAAAAAAAAAATCAGCCTCAGGAAGTCATGGGTTCAAGTCATTGTAAGACAGCGCATGTCCCGGAGAATGAGGTAGACCACTTTTGATCACAAGCCGGTGAAATTGTTCTGTTTTCTAACCTCATTTGACGCACGGGCGCGCCTCCAATACCACAGACCAGCAAGGCGCTCGCTAACTGAAAATTCAACAAAATCCCCCTAGTCCCCACAGTCCATTACATCTGCACGCGACATAGATTCGCATGAGCCCCTGCAGCTGCAAGGGGCACATGAGAATCTATGTCTCTTGTTGATTATCACCGGCCGCACGTTTGCAGTAACGCAGACTATTGGCTCAGTGTAAGGTGCCGCGCAGTTTAATTCGACGTAAATAACCCTTAATCTACACCAGCTTAAATTCTCACGTATCCCCGAAACTGCAGGGGCTGATGAGACTCTATGCCTCTTGCTGGCTCCACTTTTCCTTAACCCCTTAGCAGCCAGTGATCACGAATTTCGCGTCTGCACACTTAGCGACATTTTGCGTAAAGAACTCAGATGTAAATGAAAAAAAAAAAAAAAAAGGGTTGGGATCATAGATCTAACAAGAGACATAAATCCTCATGAGCCCCCGCGAATGCGGGGGCTCATGAGGGTTTATGTCTCTTGCAGCTGGGTATCGTTCGCCCTGCCCCGGCAGTTCAAGAGGTTAAAAATTGAGGCTGTTACTAGTATTCCGGATAGAGTGTAGTTACAGCGGAAAGTCCGTAAACACAAATCTCGCCCCTGCGTCAGTCATTAGTGTGACATCATTTCACACGTCATGCGCGAGGGACGTGCGCCGTGGACAAATGTTATCATAAATTATCTCGAGTTGTTTTGGAAGTCGAATTTCACTTTGGTACAGTTCAAAGAAGTGCGGTGCTAATCAGACAAAAAGATGAAAAGGGGAAGATTTAGAGTGAAAAATAACATGTTGACAGTCTGTTTTGGCTGAAGAGAAGAACTCAGTTTTCTTCAACACAAGCCACATAACAAACCGGAAAACCGTGGCACAATCAGACACTGAGAAAATAAAAGGGATACAATAAACAGCAGCTCACGGAAGAAACACGTAGTACGTTGGACGTGTTTTTTAAATAGAAAAAAGTATCGATATTTTCTAATTTATTTCTTTATATTTGATCTCTATTTTTAATGTTCTATTTTTTAAATTCCTTAATGCATTGCTGAAAGCTCTTGCTGGGTGCTTCTTTCACCCATCAGCAAGTAAAAAGTTGTTTGTTTGTTTTTTAAACTTAGAAAAAACTTCGATTCTGCTGTGAAGTTCCCATAGACAACTCACGTTAACACAGCAAGGAAATTTCGTTACAAAAGCTGCAATTATTCAAAGAAAATAAGCATGTTTAAACTATTTTTTTTTAAATAAAAGAATGCAATATTGCCGATCTATACCATCAAGAGGCGTTGATTCTCGTGAGCCCCTGCATATTGCAGGGGCTCATGAGAATCTATGCCTCTTGCTTATGGTTCAGGCCCTGGATCTCAGTCTGTCTGCCGTTGACTTTTGATAATAACTCATTTTCCAGTTTCACAGCTTCTAGTCCACGCTAGCGATCAGACTCCGAGATGAAACGACACCGACTCAGCTTAAAGTGCCAATGGGCCTTCGCAGGTGTCGAAGCAAGCTTGAGTGAAGAGCCTTTAAGCTAGCCACACCCCAGCCAGACCCCCCCCCCCCTCCCCCCACACATACACACACACAAACAGACACACACAATGGTTGTCAGCGGTAGCTAATCGAGGGAGACAATCAGCGTGCCCTACTCCCCCCCCCCTCCTCTCCACTCCACACACACACCCTGCAACAGGAACACAGTCATACGAGTTATTGCAGTTTTAAGCAAGAAAGACTTTGTACAATACAGGAGCCGAAGGCTTGCAGTTGTAACGGACAAAAATACACGTGAGTCTCTTTGTGTACGTGTGAGGCCAGAAAAGTCATAAATGTTCATGAGATAACCACATTAATTAGGGATCTGGAAACAGCTAGATCTACGTAACCGGCAGTCAGAATGCGTTCTTAGCGGATCCAGATCGTCCATGCATGATAGCTTAAAGGTGGTGCAACTGTGAGACCGAATTCGTACCTAGCAGTAGTGTCAACAGTACACCTACCCCGGGGGAGCTGGACGTGGGGTGATGGGTGGTGGTGGGTGAGGGAGGGTGCTCTTTTCCTGGTGTGGTCCTTAGATTAAAGGGTGGTCTCTAGAGAGGAGATGGTTAAAGGTTTCAAGGTGTGATCCTCATTATTTCTCTCCTTTCATGGGCCCCACTTCTTCAGCCGCTTTCCTATCTAAATTTGAATCCAACAGCGTCCGGACACGATGCGGCTGAAACCATCACACACCCACGGTCTGTCTGAGGCGCACGGATATAAATGTACCCAGCAAGAGGCATCTATCTTCATGAGTCCCCGCGACTGCGGGGACTCATGAGGATCTATGCCTTTTGCGTCTGGGTGTAGTCTCCTTCATTTATTTCGGCAGTGAAGGGGTTCATTTGAGTCCACCCGAAAGATGGAAAACTGACCCGGGCCTCTCAGTCTGGCTACTTATATATGGTGGTAATGGCTGTTTCGCGTCCAGGGTACTGCTCTATAAGAAACGGGTATGTCTCTCCTTGAGCTATTATATTCCGGTATCTTCCAACTGTTCTCTGACACTTTCAAACTGAGGTTACAAGGTTTAAAACGTTAAAAGTTGAAAATCGTGAACCTTTGGAAATTTGAAACTGCTACATTATAAAGCTGTGTACCTGTTTTAAAAAAAAATCAGATTTTGAATTTGGACACTATACAAGTTATTAAGTTATTAAAATACAGTGTACTCGGGGTTCATCTCTCGCACACATGAAACAATGAGTAAAAAGACACACACACAAAAAAAAACCCAAACAACAACACCAAACAATGAAAATCATACATATAACAGTAACATTTTAACTCCGACATGTATATAATATATAATAATGCACTGATATATACAATATATTAAATAATGCGTAATGTTTTTAAAAAAAGACAACAACAAAAAAAGTATATGTTCAGTATAAAAATAGACAGTAATGTTAAAAAAGAAAAGCAAGGCACACAAACAGCACTAGCAACAACTCTTCCACTTCCCTAGACACTATAGTTGATTACTCATTAATATTAGGAGTTAACGCCGAGCAGGCAACTAAGGCCATCTCACGGCGACCCAGACAAGACTAAACTCGAATTCAGTCCCTTGTCCCTACTGTGTGTCAGATGGCTCTAGCAATGAAAATCCTGCTTCTGAAGTATATAGGACCATAGAAGCCATCAGCGTGCTCGTCAGAAAGCCATGACTTGAAGATGACACGACAACGTCAGCGATCCTCAACAGTTTAACCTGAGTGACCGCTGTATTGTGTTCATAAACCGATTGGCCTCTGAACTCTCTCATTTCGACTCGTCCGATTTAAGGAGAGATGTAAACGAAGGCAGGAAGAGTCACAGATTCTCATGACCTCCTGCGGATGCAGGGGTCATGAGAATCTATGTCTCTTGCAGATGGAAGAAATTGTATTAGCGCTGATGTGTATTCATACACAGAGCGTGTCCTCTCGACTCTGTCATTTTGACTCGTCCACGTCCCAGAATGAACCCAGGATGAGGATGTCAGTCAGTCCAACAATAGACATAGATTCTCAATGAGCCCCTTTGGCTGTCGCTAGCGATTTTCGTCGCGATGATTCCGGCTTTTTATATTCCTCCATGTTAATAATTAAGTCTGTCACTTAGAACTGCCGTGCATTGCCTTGTGGTGATCACATCCGACGGTGTAGGGTCGTGCCCCAGTGATTCAAGTACGATGGACATTTCACAGGGGTTTGTGGACGGTACGGCGGGGCTGTTTAGAAATCGCTCAGATATTTTTTATTTGATCTGATTTGAATATGATCCACGTTCTTCGATAACGCACGGAAGACTGTTGTCTTTAACTATTTACTCCAGCGAACAGTCGATAACTGCAGCAAGCACACGTTTCCAAAGGCCGCCGTGAGATGGCCTTAGTCGCGTGTTCGGCGCTAAACCCAAATAACTAACTAACTTTTCCAAAGGTCCCGAGCATACTTTAAAAAAACAAGTAAATTACTTCACTTATAACACACTTCGGATATAACATTGGGCCAGCTTCTGATAACATTGGGCCGGCTTCTGATAACATTGGGCCGGCTTCTGATAACATTGGGCCGTTTTCTGGTGATTTGTTGTATCCAAAGTTGTGTACTGAAATCGAAAACTGAGTGACCATATTATACCGCCCCATTTTGTAGTTGAATTTTTCAGTTGCCATGAGCACACCATGTCATTTGCAAAGGTTACATTTGAAGTAAATTGGACTAAAGACATAGACATTTATAAACTGAAACCGCGCGGACCATGATAGTCTGTGTTTATTGCAGACGGACTAATATGGGACGGATCCTTAACACATTCGATACGTGCAGCATTCGGATACGCGGCTTCATGCCGCGTATCCGAATGCACTGAGCGAATCTCGAATCAGTTAACACTCCAGAAGCTTGTTAGCGGCGGACGGCCGTTCGCGGCTTTTAAACGACGTCCGAAGGGCAGCGAAAAACCTTCTCAACGTCCTCTTGAAGAGCCTCTTGGGGCGGGTTCCCATGGATACCACTGCTTGCGGGGAGAGAAAAGTGAGGGCTAACAAAAAAGAGGAAAGGATGGGTTTGGGGCGGGTGTAGAGTTAATGTATTGAAAAGCGACCCAAAACTGACAGCTCAGCTCTTAACTCGATGAAAGAGGCGTAGATTCACATGAGCCGCTGTAGTCTGCAGGGGCTCAAAAGAATCTACGCCTCTTGCTGACAATCTATGTCTGTTGCATAAACAACAAAAACAACAACACGGCATTTAGATCTGTAGGTTGAACCGGTTGCCATGAGCACACCATGACTTGTCATTTGCAAAAGGTGGAGATTCCCAAATTGCAGGATTTCATGAACATCTACGTCTCAACTGGCTAGCCAAATTTAGCCCCACCCAATCCACCCTTTTTCATATCCTCAGATCGAGGACGTCAAATGCACCATCTCGGCGACCGCGGGGGAATCTAACCTAAAAGGAGAGGTAAATGCACTAGAGAGCTACTACAAGGGGAAGTAAATGCGCAATCAGCAGTCCTCGACGGCTCTGAAGAGGGATTTGAGGTGAAGGGTCTCAGGCGAAAATTGGGGGTGAGAAGGAGAGGCTAGTTAGTCACTGCTGACCTTTTCGTTTTCAGCACCAATTAAGGTGGATCGACCATAATTCAGTGATAGCTTACGGCGCCGGGGTCAGTTGCAGTGCTTCTAGGTTCGTTTCGGCGCCGGCCTTGCCGCGCCGAACGGCGTCGGATCAGGCGTCCGACGCACTGACTGACTGCAGTCACTGAAACTGAAAATAAACAACAAAATCGGCAAAGAAAACAAAACAAAATCAGAAGAATAAAATCCGGCATCGGAACTCCGCTCTCACGGCTGATTTGAACCGCCCGCTATGACTTCCGCAGGGGTCACCGACCAATCAGGCTATGACCCTGATATTTTTCTGCCCGCCGAAAATGCCGAAACTTGATGTAGTGTTCATGCAGTAGATGGGTTTAAAATGTTGACCTGTTGGCTGTGGCGGCGGTAAGGTCGGTTAGGCTGCTGATCGCAAGCGTCAGTTTTGAACAACTCGCATTTTCACTGGTGACAACCAAAACTACATCATTGATGACCGTCCCGGTGCAGCCGCTTAGTCTGTCTTCAAGAGGCATAAATTCTCATGCGTCTCTGCAGGACTTGCAAGGGCACATGATAATCTGTCTTTGGCTGGCAGAGAAGCATTTGTATGATGATGATGATGACTAAACACTTCAGCCTCTAAAGTCTGAAGAGCTAAGCTCACTCAAGCATCCGGCCCTTCGGTCAGTTTTGTGTTTGTGTGTTCACAGCTGTAAGAACGAAGAAAGGAAACACGACGGACCAGTCTGCAAGAGGCACAGATCCTCATGAAACCCGCAGATGCGGGGCCTCATGAGGATCTGTGCCTCATGCTTGCTATTTCTATATGAGGTCTACTTACGTCTGAAAGTTTTGGTGAAAGGCCGAGGTAGTTATCGGGGTTTTTAACCTGTAAAGAATGTTAGACCAAGGAAAACTTGACTTGCCTATGAAAACAACGCCTCTGACTTGAGGCATTTCACACGAAATCTTTCCGGCTTGAGAAAATATATGTTCCACCTAACCTTTCGTAATTAGTTACATTTATTTTCTGTTTCACTGTGCTTGTCCGCGGTTGTTTGTTTGTTGTTTGAAATTTCTTCTCCGTCTCAAAGCCCCGTTTATATAGCGTTTATATAGTTTGCAACAAACTGGCCAAGAATACAGATTTTAAATTTACTGCTCCCCCTACCCCCGCACTGCACACACACACACACACACACACACACACACACACACACACACACACACACACACACACACACACATTCACACACACACACACACACAATTCATCCCCCCCCCCCCCCAAGGCCGCCTGCAATCACCTCTTGTGGTGCATACGTTAAACGTCAATTAACCAACCAAACTCTGCTGCGCCCAATGTGAAACTTTCTTTGACCATTTGCAAACTGTCTTTGAATTTCGTAATTGCAAATAGGAAATTGTTTGTATACTGTTTATGCATAAGCCCCGATCACCATAGCCCATTTCAGTTTACAAAGCGCGGCGGAAACACCAACAACCGAAACTATACAAACAAAAACGTTTAAATCTAGATAATGGGTCGGAAAAAACACGTGCCTCTGCAATTAACGTAGGCTTAAAATCCCCCCACCCCCACCCCACCCTCCGTCGCTCCCCCGCCTCCCCACCTCGCTCAAACTGAAGAAGTAGTTGGAGGTTATAGAAACCCTTTATCTACGTCACACATGCGCAATCCTCTAAAAGGGGGAGACAATGACAATAATGTACTTAAAAGCACAATTACTTCCCTTTGCTCTTTCTCGGCATGGCCTATTGCGCTCAGCTCCGGTCGACAAGTCGCCTCTTGAACAGCTTGTCCGTCGTTCTTGCGAAGAGATTAAGCCGGCCGCTTAACCCCTCCAATGCCAGCGAACAAAAATTGCGTCTCTAAAACCACCGAGGACTAAAAGCCCAATCTGCTTGAGAAAGATAGATGTGTATGGAGCCATCAAGAGGCCGGCATAGATTCTGACATGAGGATCTATGTCTCTTGCAACTGTGTATCGTTCTCTGAGCTGGTGAGAAGGGTGAAAAAGTAGGAAGTTGATCATTTTCTACTTGTAAGCCGTCAATGCTCAAGTCCACGTGGGCACTGCTAACCATGCTGACCGCACCTGTGCAGTTTACATGTATTTGGAATACCCACCCCCCACCCACCCCCACCCCCACTACCCCCTCCCACACACACACACACTCACACACTCAGATATACAAAAGGCAGCAAAGGAGAACCAGAAAAAAAAAGTCACAAAGAAATACCCAACAAAGGCTGAAACACACTTACAAAGGACGGGTACAACACGTTTTGTTTTAAGTTTCGGGATAAAATCCATTTCCTAATTAGACGTACATTGAGACAGACATCGACCACATATACTTATTTGTTTCCAGTGAAGTAAGAAGTCTTTAAAGACAGACATCGACCACATGTACTTATTTGTTTCCAGTGAAGTAAGAAGTCTTTACAGACAGACATCGACCACATGTACTTATTTGTTTCCAGTGAAGTAAGAAGTCTTTACAGACAGACATCGACCACATGTACTTATTTGTTTCCAGTGAAGTAAGAAGTCTTTACAGACAGACATCGACCACATGTACTTATTTGTTTCCAGTGAAGTAAGAAGTCTTTACAGACAGACATCGACCACATGTACTTATTTGTTTCCAGTGAAGTAAGAAGTCTTTACAGTTTAACACCCCTCGTCGCTTTTGCCTCTTTCATTTCTTTTTTTTTTGTGCAGTTATTGTTTATTTGTGTGTCTCTTTCTCTCTTCGTCTCCCGTGATGGTGTTTAGTTTGTTTCGACTGGTGACGTTTATAAGAACTGTGTGACTTTTGTAAAATAACGTGATTATTGTTTCGTCGTTTGTGGCCTGTTTCCGTGTTTCGTGTTCTTCGTGTGGTGTGATGTAAATTGTGTAGCGTTGCATATGGTGTTGTATTTTTCCAAACTGGTCGTCTCCGTCGATTCGCTACGGAGGGGGACGACCAGTGTGGTATTTTGCCTGAGTGTAATAGGTGTCATGATATTACTTATTTTGCGTTGTTTTTGTTTTTTTGTGCCTGTATGATTGCTTTTTTTCCTCTCTTTCAATCACTTGCATGACATTTTGTGAGGTGTGTGTGTTGTTATTCTCATATTTGTAGTGTTGTTTTTTTCTTCTCATAGTTTAACCCCTTCACTGCCAGAACGAAACAAGCAATGCCCAAATGCAAGAGGCATAGATCCTCATAAGCCCCTGCAGTAGCGGGGGCTCATGAGGAACTACGCCTCTTGCTGACACCGCTTATAGCCATCGGTTCCTTGGAACGGTGAAGTTCCTTGGTCTGGAATTAAGAAAAGTTTCAGAACAAAATCTGGGTCTACTGACAGTGAAGGGATTAACAGTAGTGTTATGGTTATGGGAAATAGCTGATAATTTACTAATTTGCGTTTGTTTTTAGTTCTTACATTTTTAAAGTATGTGACTTATTAAGCAAAGCATTTAAGCGGGTATCATGATAGGGTTACCTAGGATAGTGCGACTAGATTTTGTCCTACAAGGTTTGCTCATTGTTTGATTTGTGCAGCCAATCCCCAGTTTTGAAGTCTTCAGTTTCGAGCCACCCCGCACATTCTGTCAAGTAAAAAGGACATTTATTGAAGCTTTTCACAGTCAGAACAGTGATTTGTTCTGAGTCAGCTTGAAACACATAAAAGCAGTTCTTCGAACTTCACATTTTAGAACGCATAATTGTGACTTTCGTGAAAACCAGCGGTATTTTCGATTCAAAATGGCAGTTGAAACTCAGTAAAGGACCGGCTGCAGTCTCCTCATAACACAAGCTCACACGGCTTCATGGATGTCGTCAACGTTGACGATTACAAACAGGAAGCGACGACATCACCGGAAGCGACAAAAACGCCAGGGGAGACCACTGCGCAGTCAAGTTCAGAAAACGACGGCAGTGACGTAGACCTGAACCGTGAGACGGACGTCTCAGGGGACAGTGATATAGACGTGTGTGCTATTGAAGACGACGCCGATGATGAGTTAGGTCTGCAAGACGTCGATGCCTCGAATCCCAAGTTTCCCAATGAAGAAAACTCCCTTCCGCTAAGCCCATCAGCTCAGCTTCCGGCGGAAGCTGGGCTGATGGGCTTAGCCGCGGAAGAGAGTCGGTCTTCCTGGAAATCTCTGTGTGAAAGTCAGCCGGACTGCCAGTCTTTTCGCACGCTCCTCACAACACAGCCAGAAACAACAGACTCAGACAGGATCCCTTCTCTCGTTCCTGAAGAAGTCAGAGAAGGCATCCGACGATATAATCTGACGCTTCTACGCTCCCATTATGAAGACACTGCGTCACAGGCTCCACACGTCAAAGAAAGTACTCGCCGACTAAACCTCAAGCATTCACACTCCGACGATGAAGACAACAACGACAGCGACGATGATGTCAAAAACAGCCAGTCTTCGGCAGAAGATGGGGACACAGAAAACAGCGATGGTGAGTCGTCTTTCGCTGCCATGCGACCGGTCAACAGAGAGTCTGCAATCGGCCTTGAGGTGGATCGACCGTCCAGCGGTGTCGGCAAGGAGAACTATAGGGAGCCGGCGATGCCAGAAGTTAGGAGTGAAGAGTCATCACAGAACAGAGCCGACCACAAGACGAAGAAGAACAAGAAAAAGAAAATAAAGAGAGGTAAGTCAAAGGCAGTAAGCTGGATTTAAAAGTGAATTAAAAGCGTAAGGCAGGCACTGAGCAATTGTGTGTTGGTCTGTGATTTCGGACCTTTTGGTCCAAAATCACATCGCACATAAATATCCTCATAGGCACATGTGAAATTGAACTACGTGTAACGATTACATATTCTAGAGAAGACTTTGTGGGGGGAAGGGGGGGTGGGGGGGTCTTTCCACACTATGTGTATTATTTTTTTCAGACTGAGCAGTCTGAAAGAAAGGTACATAGAGGCAATACTGGAAAAAAAATTCTGCAGACATGTACACCTACAAAAATTCCACAACATTCTAATCAACTAATCCAGCTTTTTGTTTGTTCGATAGCCATTAGTTTTGTCGTTTGAAGTGTGCGTAACACAATCTAGTTAGATCAAATATTGGTAGTGAATTTTTAGTTGATGTGTGAATGCATGCATGTGTGTGTAGCATGTTTCCTTCCTTGTTACTGACCAGTTTTATCGTGTACAGTACTTGTTTATTATCGTCACATATTGTTGCTTTGTTTTATTTTATTTTCATTTTCGTCCTAAGTACACATTTTGTTATGAATACATCCCCCCCACCCCCCCCCACCCCCCACCCCCACCCCCGAAAAAAAAAGCAGGTGTGATCATTCGAAAAAAATGAAAATAAAGAAATGAAAAAATAATGATACAAATAATAATAATATAAAATAATAATAACAACAATTTAAGAGTGCTGGAACCCAGGAAATTACGATTTTAGGGCGAGGTACGTGGTGTGATGCGGCAGAGGTTGGGGGGTGGGGGCGAGGGAATGTGGGGGGGGGGGGGGTAGGGACACAAGGCACCCGCGCACACCTCATGTAAAGTGATCTCTTAAGATGGCCATTATTATGAAACTTAGAATCATTCAGCGGCGACATCAAACGGGGGATAAAGTCAAAATGCAGACAATGCAAAACTCTTGTAACGCAATGTTGCTAAACAAGGTACCGGCCCCCTCGAGAGCCTCCCGTTATAGCGAACACTAAGAGTAAATAGAACCAGCAAGCGTCATAGATCCGCATGAGCTGCAATGATACATGAAGATCTGTGCCTACTGCAGAACAAAGATAAACAGATTCCCATGGCATGACAATGCCGCTCAGGCCTCAGACACAAGAGGTCGCGTTTAACCACTAGTTAACAGTAGGCGTCCGAGACTTATCTACCGTATGGTACCTAAGGGGTTAACTCGTTCAGCCCTGACGCACTACAGCAGGAGATGGGTCGACCATGATAATTCAAGGGTAGTGACAGATCAGCTTGGCGCCTGTCGGCGCCAAGCTCATCTGGCACTGCCCTTGAATTATCATGGTCGATCCATCTCCTGCAACAGGTGCATAGTCGTTAGATGACGCCTCCACAATTTGGGAAATACGTGCGTTGGGCTGAATGATTTAACTACCCCGACACCGAGTGTGTGATATAGACACCGCCGACCATCAATAAACCCCGTGACTGTCGGTAGCGGGTTTTTTTTTTTTTTTTTTTTTTTTTCGTCTCGGCATCGCCGCGACAAAATCCGCTACCGACAGTCAAAGGGTTAACCCGCAGCGAAATCAGCGCGGCCCCGTGCTCCACAGGGAGTGAAGTGGATTAAGCCAGTGGATGCCGCCCGACCAAAAGGCGCACCCGCCGCTTAAAGTCGCCACGCCACCCGGAATTAAACACAGTTACCCGGGAAACGGACTGTGCACACAGTAAAGTAGCCATTGAAACTGTGAAGCTTCCACCTGTTTAAGTCCTGTAAGAGATATGCGGCCCCCCCCCACCCCCCACCTCCCCCCACCCCTCACCTCCCCCCCCCCCCCCCCCCACCCACCCAATGCCCTCCCTCGTAAAAGTAGGCGCCTACTTCATCTGCAAGAGGCATAGATTTTCATGAGTCCCTGTTCATACTGATAGGACTCATTACATACATGCTGCAGAGACTGAGAGCGTTTAAGCGTGCTGGTAAGAGCGGCTCATTTGCGCTCAAGATCATAAGCGCTGGCCGCAGTTGTCGCCTGGCCGTATTAGACACAAACAATGTAAACGAGGAGGGCGTAACTAATGAACATAAGCACACTATGGATAGTGTTCGGCTCAACCCCGCTGTTAGAACCAAAGTGACGCCGAGTTTAAGTTCCGTTACTTAGTAAGAAGGAGAGAGAAAAACGACTGACGGTCAGAGATGTGGTCAAAGGAGGTGTGTGTGTGTGTGTGTGTGTGTGTGTGTGTGTGCGTGTGCGTGCGTGCGTGCGTGCGTGTGTGCGTGTGTGTGTGTGTGTGTGTGTGTGTGTGTGTGTGTGTGTGTGTGTGTGTGTGTGTGTGTGTGTGTGTGGAAAGGGGGGGGGGTGTACAATGGTAATTGAAGGTAGGTGCAGGTGGTATGGGATCTTTTGAATTCCTTTGAATCAATTTGGCCACAAGGATGTCGCCGTCGCAAACTGACGTCCATTTTAAAGGTGTCCCCCTCCCCCCCCCCCCTCTTGGCACTCATCTATTCAGTTTAAGGTAGAAATAGCGCTAGTATGGTCAAGAGAACTGTGCTGTCATGGACCGAAGACGATGGATTAATTATTAGCCGGGCAGAAAATTAAAAATATCTTGATATGACTGCTCAACATGAAGTTGATATCAGGACTAATAATAATAATAATGATAATAATAATAATAATAATAATAATAATAATAATAATTATATTATTATTATTATTATTATTATTATTATTATTATTATTATTATTATTATTATTATTATTATTATTACTACTATATTATCAATTTACATGTGTTCCTCACAATTACCAATCTTAACAATAGAACTATAAAACACACGCAGTTTCCCCAATCCTAATAAAACACAAAATAAATTTCAGATTGTTTTCAACCCTTATTTTAAGAACGGAACAAAAAACACACACGCAATTCCCTATTAATCTTTAATTCCAAATCCACTTGTTATGCATTGAGCAGTGCAACATTGAGTCACAAGGGCCCGCAAATCTTGCCAAGCCAAATCCTTGTGTCAGATTAGCGTTCTTTGTTACGGAAAAGATCTATGTTCAGCTGTGAAACATTGCATGGTGTGCACACGCACATTCTGCAAGAGGCGCAGATCCTCACGAGGCCCTGCAATTGCATAGGCTCATGAGAATCTTCGCTTCTAGCTTGAATCTGATTAGTATTGTATGCTGCTGCAAATGGTATCCGTTCGGTTGAGTCTGTCACTCCACATGCATGAAAGGTAAGAGGTTTACACCTCTAGAACTCTGCACAGCCATTTGAAAGAAAGGGAAGTAATTGACTATTGTTTCCTCCCTTGGGAAACGTTTGCACCCCCCCCCCCCCCCACTCCACCCCTCCCTTTCTGGCTTTTGTTTCCCACGGTCTCTTGGAAACGTTTCCATGAGTAAGACTAACTGTCCAGATTTTTAAATTCTGTCTGCAACAAATAACACAGACAGTTCTCTTTTCTTCATTTGAAGAAAGAAAAAAAAAAGCAGGTGTGACCCTTCGAAAAAAATTAAGTGTATTGAAAGAGCGGATAAATAAACGGAGCTTATCCGAGAAGATGTCAAAATGAACTACTATGTTTTTTTCTTGTTAGTGTTTATTGGCTGATTGAGTAAATGATTGACTGGTTGATCATTGACTAATTGATGGATTCATGGATTCACTGATTAAAATAATGCTCTGCTGGTCCCCCCCCCCACCCCCCACCCCCCCCAAAAAAAAAAAAAAAAAAAAAAAAAAAAAAAAAAAAAAAAGTTCCGCAGCTCTGCAGACGAAAACGAAATGCTTGAAAAACACAAAATGACACTACACATTACCGCAAGGCAACAAGCTAGAATCAGAGCAGCGTAGACGCTGGCAGTTCAATGAAACAACAGTACGTTGGTACGTTGCTCTGTTACAGTGGTACTTCAATCCTCGAGCGATCAACCTCAAACCATAATCCGATTTCCCGAAGGTCTGTTCAGCTTCCTGGCTACCTTCCCGGAGTTCCACAGGGGTCCGTCCTGGGCCCGGTCCTTTTCACACTCTACACCTCTCCTCTGTCCAACATCATCCAGTCTCACCGCATACACCACCACCTCTACGCTGACGACTCACAACTGCTAGACAAAGACAAACTCGACAACACTCAGTCACTACTGACTCGCACGGAGACGTGAAAAATTGGATGACAGCAAACAAGCTAAAACTGAACGACGACAAAACGGAAGCCATGCTGGTAGGCACTCGCCAGAAACTCTCCCAGCTCCTTCCCTCTCTCCACCTTCAAATCGATAGCACCCCCATCTCCCTCTCTGACTCGGCCAAGAACCTCGCCGTTATCCTCGATTCCTCTCTGTCCATGACCAGCTTCGTCTCCGCCACGGCCCAGGCATGCTATTTCCACCTCCGCCGCATCAGTCAGATCAGAAAATACCTCACTACCGAAGCTGCCACCAAACTTGCTGTCTCTCTCATCTTATCTCGCATCGACTACTGCAACTCTCTCCTTTCCGGCCTCCCTCACTCCACCATTTTCACTCTCCAACGCGTTCAGAACAATGCTGCCCGCCTCGTCCTCAGAAAGAAAAAATCCGACCACGTCACACCCCTGCTCAAACTCCTTCACTGGCTCCCCATCCCCCAACGCATCCAATACAAAATTCTGTCTCTCTGCTACAAATCCCTGAACAACTGCGCTCCTGCCTATCTCTCCAACTTACTTCACCCCTACACACCTTCCCGCTCCCTCCGCTCTGCCTCTGAACCTCTCCGCCTCCACATCCCTCGCACCAAACTTAACACTTTCGGCCCCCGCTCCTTCTCCGTCCACGGTCCATCCACCTGGAACACTCTCCCACTCTCTCTCCGTCAGAAACACTCTCTCTCCTCCTTCCAGTCCGCCCTCAAAACTCACCTCTTTCAACAGTTTTAGCACTATATCACCACACTCCCCACCCCAAGCCGACCGTCGTAATGTATTCCACTGTTTGTGTACGCGAGTCATTGTCTAAAGCGTGCGCATGCGTGCGCGAGTTGTGAGTGCGCGCTTAGAGTTATAATTATTATAAGATAAGCGCATTATAAATACCGTAATTATTATTATTATTATTACCTGTTGCGCAAGCGCGGCACATTTCATCAAATGATCTCCGAGTCGCC
Source organism: Semisulcospira habei (assembly GCA_036245525.1). Taxonomy (NCBI): domain Eukaryota; kingdom Metazoa; phylum Mollusca; class Gastropoda; family Semisulcospiridae; genus Semisulcospira; species Semisulcospira habei. The sequence goes on from BTPG01000004.1 coordinate 179,009,097, forward strand.
TCTCTGAACCACAGTTTCGCATTTTTACGAGCTGAGTCGTCTTATGCCAAGGTTTCGCATTCTTTGACAGGTCGATTGTTACAGGTACTCTGTAGAATGTGCGGCAACGCGAAACTCTCGATTCACGGATCACGACCCATTACGCATAGGCCATCGGACTGACATCAGCCCGATGGCCTCAGTTTTGGGCATTGGGGAATTCACTGAGTTGCTAGAGCGGCGAATAGCGCGGCTCTTGGACGCAAAGGAGAAACAGTTCAAATTCGATCTCCAGTCAAAAAGGGCGAGGAATTATTGAATTAGTCCGGATACTAAGCGGTTTAAGGGAAATTACGATAGGATTCTGTCATTTGTCAACACTGTTGCGTTGAAGCCAGTCTCCCACTAAGTCGGCTTCCTTTCATTTTGCAAGAGGCACAGACATTCTCATGAGCCCCTGCACTGCAGGGGCTCATGAGAATCTGTGCCTCTTGTTCATTGATAATAATCAGTACTATTTAGCTTCGCCTTGATTGTTGCCGTCTGAGCAGGAGGCAGTCACGGTTGCCCGGACAGGCATCTGCTGCCGCCGTTAGTCCGATTCTGACCAAAGACCCGTATGAAAGGAAGGTAATTGAGACGCGACTTCTCGTTCTTGAACCGGCGTAGCGGCTGAGCTACATTGAACTGAGCTGGTAGACCACGGGCACGCATTTGTAAGACTTAACTCTACCTGTTAGAAAATTATTGTGATGGCATTAACCTTTTGTGCTGGCAGTAACAAGCGAGTCAAATCCCGTAAGTGGCCGCGAAAAGCGAAAAGTCAAAGAGTGCATAACCGTTAGGTGCATTACGGCCGCAAAGGCTACTGTGAGAAACTAGTCGACAATGAGTTACTACCCCGGAGCAGAGACCATTTCCCAAACTTGTGGAGTCTTGTTGCGCGCAACCCCCCTCCCCCCCCCCCTCTCCCCCCCCCTCCCCGTCCCTTCAAAAAAGAAGGATTTTATGGAATCAACTATGAGTTTACATTCAGACCGCACTATGCGAATCACATAGTACCTGTGAACTATTAGTATCATGGGTTCTGTAATTTTAGGCTGCCGGCTATCAGTCATGGTAAATTGAAAGTTAAATTACAATTAAATCATAGTTGAACTATACAAAGGCCAACCTTGTGTACTAAGTCCATCGAAATATCATGTGTGTAATGACTCGATGTGTTTTCTAAAACGTCAGTGAACACAACGCACGATACAAATATCTACACAGGGCTGTGTATGAACACAGCTCATAACCGTAGCTTAGCCTTCACTCTGTTCCGACATCAGTACTGCCCTAAAGAAGAGAAGCAGTTTTGAAAGCGTGCTGTTGTGCTAAAAGACAGAAGGAAACGACTCCTAGTGTCAGAAGAAGAAAAAAAAAAAACATATTTTGCGCAGAAAGGCTAAAATAAGACAGGTCACAGCTCCCTGGATAACGCTTGAAGCGGAGGCTGAAAACAAGAAAGCTTGTGATACGGAAAAGGGCGTACAAACAAGAAGGACTTGCATACCATAGCTGTCAACATTTTCCGGTAATTTCACCAAGGATTACAAAAATGACTGTCGACCTGTGTTCGTCTGATGCAAGTCCTGCGGACATTCAACCTTTCTCCGATGTTTTTGACACGTGTATCACAGCCAGTGCGGACAGCAGTTCTAACTTGGGCTCCCCTCCCAGAAAAAGACGACGATGTGTAATTGAGGAGCGAAGAGCCAGAAGAGTTTTGTTTCCTGTAGAACTAGAAGGTGCACACTGGAAACAGATCCTTGGGCCGACGTTAGCCATAGCTAGCCCGCGCACAACTGTGCTAAGGCTAAGGCTGACAGCGGCCCTGGGACCTTTTGCTTAGCGAGCATATATCTCTTTCTAATTTACACTGACTGAAAAATGCGATTGCATTATTAGAAAACATGTTTAAAAATTAATCTTTTGTTCACCCGTCATGAGATGGCCTTAGCAACCTGCTCGGCTTTAAATCCCAATAGCTAACGCAACATTTCGCCATTTGTTTTTATTTATAAATGTCGATAATTTAATGTAATGTAATTAATTGAAATGAATGAATGAATGAATGAATGAATGAATGAATGAATGAATGAATGAATGAATGAAAAGTCAAAGGCACGCTGAGTGGCGGCATAGCTGTCAAACGGTACATGACAGCCCGAATTCCGTCTAATGTTTCATAATCTCATCTATGATATTTGGTTTGTAAAAATAAATTAATTAAAAAAAATAAATTAAAAAAAATAAAAGAAAGAAAACAAAGAAAAATAAAATAAAATAAAATAAAATAAATAATTAAATTAAATTAAATTAAATTAAGTGCCTAACGTCTTATGTTTTAAATGGCAAAATCTGGCCATTATCTCAGATTATTAAATTCTTTATGATATTGGGGTGATATAAATATGTCATATTTTCAGTGATACTTGCCTTGTAAAAAATATATGTATTGACGAGCAAACGGAATGCTACATTTTTGGAAACATCGGAAACAATTAAATTTTAGTGTTTCCGAAGGTTCCGAAAATGTCGCATTTCTTTTGCCTCGTCAGTATACATCATAGTATTTTAAAAAAATTGCCTTGTGTCTTATTTTTCAGACGGCAAGTCCCACCAGCTTTGCAAAGTGTGCGGCGACAGGGCGTCTGGCAAACACTATGGTGTAATCAGTTGTGACGGGTGTCGCGGCTTCTTCAAACGCGCTATACGTAAGAAAATGGGGCGCCTCTACCGGTGCAAGGACAACAACTCTTGCATCGTTGACGTCAGCCGCCGGAACCAGTGCCAGGCATGCCGGTACAGGCGCTGTATGGAAGTAAAAATGAACCCTAATGGTAAGTTTAAAAAAAAAAAAAATTTTCAAGATGTGTGATAACATGTGCTGGTCTGTGATTTTGGACTTTACGACTGAAAGCTGTAAAGTGCAAAATCACGGAACGACTTTCTTACACATAATGGTTGATTTTCTGGCTGATGTGTTGATTGGTCACGTCCATACGGAAGATGCCATACGGAAGATGGTCAGTTGGCATGTTTGGTTAGTTGGCTAGTTAAATTTTGTTTTTAAAAAAACGTTAAAATTCCTTCTTTTTTATTGTTGATCTGTCTTTCTCGCTTTTTCTGTGTCTTTCTCGACCTGACCATCTCTTTAATGATGTTTTTGGAAAATGTGAAAAAATGCACACCCCACGGCCCCCACCTAAACACACCCCTTCCCATCTGAAGGCTGTAGACACAAATTAAACACTCCTCCATACCAACGTTAAATGTGGTCTAACTGATAGTTATCATTTTCATTGTTTCTCTCTCTCTGCCGATCATTTTTAGCAAGATGGCTTTCTTTCTCTGTCTGTCTGTCTGTCTGTCTGTCTGTCTGTCTGTCTGTCTCTCTCTCTCTCTCTCTCTCTCTCTCTCTCTCTCTCTCTCTCTCTCTCTCTCTCTCTCTCTCTCTCTCTCTCTCTCTCTCACACACACACACACACACACACACACACACACACACACACGACAGTTTGTAGTGTGTAGGGCTATCCCGATTAACCCTTTTAACAAGAGGCACAGAACCTCATGAGCCCCCGCGGATGCGGGGGGTCATGAGGTTCTGTGCCTCTTGCTGCAGTTTGTAGTGTGTAGGGCTATCCCGATTAACCCTTTTAACCCCAAAACCGCATTTCGCAAGTTTATAGGTGTCGCTTAACAATTATAGACCAGTTGCATGAGATGGATCGACCAAGATAATCCAAGGGTAGTGCCAGATTAGTTTGGCGCCATCAGGCGCCAAACTAATCTGGCACTACCTTTGGATTATCTTGGTCGATCTATCTCCTGCTTTAGAGCGTCGGGGCTATGTGTGTTTATAAAACGTTTTCTTTCTTTCTCTCGCTTTCAGACCACACCCAGCCCTCTTGCCTCGCGCCCCCACCCCCCCACCCCCTCCCCTCCCCCATCCACCCCCACCCCACCTCCCGCTCCATACCCTCAACTGACTCTTATTCTCTACACCTCCACCCTCCCTTCCCTTCAAAAACCTTAGATTGCCGCAAAAAAGGCGACCACTTGTCAATTTCAATAGCAACCGTCCGCGGAGCCTGCTAGGCAAGTGCCACAGAAAGAGAAACTTAAACGCATCATGCTCGTTGCGGTCGGTCCACCTTGTGAGCAAATAAATGGTGCGCGCGGCTCACGCTCTCACAAAGGACTCATCTGCTAGAGGCGCAGATCCTCATAAGCCACGAGGTTCCGTTAGGATTTGTGATCATTGCTGGTTCTGTTGTGGACCGATTTACACTAAAACATCTCGGGCTGAGGAGGTCAAACATGAGAAACGATCACATAAGCGACAATTGACAATCTTTTCATGAAGAATTTTTTTTTTTACAAGAGGCATAGATCCTCATGAGCCCCCGCATATGCGGGGGCTCATGAGGATCTATGCCTCTTGGAGGTCGTTCTATTGGGGTGCATTTATACCTAACGTCTTTCGCGCTAAGGACAGTTAAACACTGAGAAACGTTCAATAAGCGGCGGTTGACATTATACCGTTTTTATCCCCGATGGAACCGATTAGCTAAATTTGCGGACGTCGTCTCCTAAGACGCCGCCATTCTGCTAGAGTCCATATTCTCCGGCAAGAGAGAGCAGGCACGTGTAATCGCTAATCACCCCGGTGGCGGCCCCTTGAGTTCCCACACTCGTACGCCCCTCGATACTTGCCCCATTGCTTAGGCGCCGCCGGAAGACTCTCTAGTCCCTGAAAACCTGAAAAAGCCACCCTCCTTCCTTCCGGTGCAAATTGGGGACAGTGGGTGGGTGACTGACTTAGACATGGAATTGGAAAGACGGTTTCTGAATGGGTTCCGTTCAGATGGAATTGAAGGTTTATGGGTTTCATACGACAGACTGATTAGAGAAAGAAATCTGTTTGACTGAAAAAATTCAGAAAATGTGGCGTCTGTTTGAACCCATTAAACCCCAAAGCCGCATTTCCCAGATGTGATGTGATAGACCTTTATTGCCATATGTAACAATACATTAGGAAATCGTTGCGGTGCTGCGCAACATAAAAGGAAAAACATTAAACACATCAAAATATAATTAAGCTACTCACGTGCACACACACACGCACACACACGCACGCACACGCACACACACACACACACACACACACACACACACACACACACACACACACACACACACGCACGCACGCACACACACACACACACACACACACACACACACACACACAACCGTATGCCTTAGTAACTATTGTGGTCTAAGCATAAAGGCAATAAACACGATTTCACAGTAACACAAATCACATACGCGTATCGTAATATAAAACTGAACACGTCACTTGCATCATAGACACAGCAGTGCAGTTAGCCCTATTTCCTACACATTAGTTTGGCCAGCCACCTTGTGCTGTGGTATGCAGTCACTCCCCGCTGCCAGCAGGCTATCTAGGTCACTGTTTGGCATCAACTATTCCTTCTATAATCTCTGTTGCGGGACTAATGATGTGTGTGTTATGCCTGTGTGTAATGTTCTCTAACTCTGCTTCCTCAGTTTTCTACATACCCTGCGGGATGTTTGACAGCAGATACACTTATTAGTAGGATATTGGAAGAGCTTTCTCTTCTAGTATCATAAACAGTTCTTCCAGTCAGTATGACTAGGCGCGCGCTAATGATCAATTGCCACCGATGGCTTATCTTGCACTCGAGTCAGTTTCACCCGACCGCTCCGTAACTAAAAGTGTGTTCTGCACAGCCGAGTAGATGAAGTATTATGCTGATAGCTGGGCAATACTGTATATATATAATTATACATTACATTAAACAGTGGGACGGATGGGTCAGGTTTGGCGTTTGTTTGCATCATGACTTAAAAGTCTGGACAGCAGTTGGGTAAAAACTGTTTTTAAAACAACTTGTGCGTGTTCCGATCGCTCTATAACGGCACCCTGATGGCAACATCTAAAACAACTCATGGGCTGGGTGGGAATCATCTCGGAGGATGGATTCTAGCCTTTTTTTAAAGCATTTTTTCGTGGAAGAGGGACTCTACCGAGGGCAAATCGATGCCTATGATTTTCGATGCAGTTTTTACTACTCTGTTTAATTTGAATCGCTCTTTTTGTGTGGTACTGCGAAACCAAACGGTCACGGAGAAGGTCAGAATACTTTCAATAACTGCCAGGTAGAAGTTGGTAAAAATTTGTCTGCTGACGCCAAACGTTTTAAGACGTCTGAGAAAATACCGTCGTTGCTTTAAAATTTTCACTAAAGAATCAACGTTTTTCTCCCATTTAAGATCGTTTCAGATATGGGTGCCGAGAAACCTGAAACAATCAACAATTTCAACATGGCTACCATGAATAGTGAGGGGAACAATGTCACTTTTGATTTTCCTGAAATCCATGACCATTTCTTTCGTTTTAGGCACATTAAGGTCAAGGTTATTGTCAGAACACCAGCCAACAAGTTCATCTACTCTCTCTCTCTCTCTCTCTCTCTCTCTCTCTCTCTCTCTCTCTCTCTCTCTCTCTCTCTCTCTCTCTCTCTCTCTCTCTCTCTCTCTCTCTCTCTGTATGCTGTTTCATAGTTGTTTAAATAAAACATTCAACAGTGGTGTCGTCAGCAAATTTAACTGTAAGGGAGTTATCATCCGTTGATGTACAATCATGGGTAAAAGGAGAGTATAACATAGGGGACAAAACACAACCTTGGGGTGCACCCGTGCTCAGTGTGACGTGCTTAGAAACGCGACTTCATGAACCAGACGAGTGGTTATATCCCTGTAGTCTAGCAGCTGCCCTTCATAGACGATCAGCCGTTTACGAGATAGTGATTTTCTAGAGAGTAACAAAGGTTTGGGTATATCAAAATGAAGTCTAGTATGAATAAAAGCAGTGCGCACTCGTTTTAAACCGCCGGAGGATGGAGACATTTTTCTGTAGCACATTTTGTTTCCAGTATGGCTGCAGACGAAACCAGGACCTTACCGCCATGTTTACAGGGGATCAGTAGTTTACACGGGTCTCATTGTTCCTGTATTCAGTGGTAGTATGCACTATATGTCACTTAAAAGGATTTCATTTTTTAAAGTAATATTTTCACACTTAGATATATTAAGAGAAGAAACAATTACGAAAACGCTTGCCTTGAACGCAAAATTAATATCGTTTCGCAACAATAAGGTATCCCAAAATCACGTGATCAAAACATCACGTGACGCCACGACCTCTGCGGACGTGAATTTCTGTGTGCCGACGGGTTCTTTTTTATTTGTTCTACATAAGCTTGTTTGTTTAAACAAAAAAAGCAAACGTGTCAAGTTGCTGTGTGCATTTTTACGGATTGATAAAGGTTTGTCACGTTTATTTCCATTCACTTTACCATCGCTTTGCCCGTTTCATTTCGACAACACAGCACCAAAACAAAACGTAACCCACAACACAAACGCTATCTTCAAAACCTATGCTGCATTCTGTAAAAGAAAAAGAGTGCCACACCACTTGGTTTTAACTGTCATGGCTGAGCAAAGTTTCGGAACTTGATTAATTATTTTATGCAGCAGTAACATTTATTTTAATCGTTGCACTGACAAGCTATGTTGTGATGTGCGATCACTGCCAGTGCCAATTTTGCAGTCTCAGTGATCACTGATGGTACAATACACTTCACACTGAAAAAAAAAATACACAGTACAATGTGAACACGCTTGGAAGTTCATGCAATGCTTTGTTTAAAATTGAACCCTATCTTGCTAGCACAAAAGCACTATCTTGCTACTGCACAAAAGAGGTTTTGATTGTACATTGCTTAACGTCCCGACAACAACAAGGCTTTCTCAGGACGTGCCTGCACTGCTTGTAAAAAAAACACAACTAAACAGAACATTGAATGTATGTCGCCAACCGGTCAAATACGTTAAATAAACCTAACACATGGGGCCTAAATAAAGCTAAGACCATCTAGCAACACACATCCAATATCAAGAGCTACAGGCAGTGCAGACAGTAGGGAGAGTTTTAAAAAGGCAAATACAGGTGAATGGACAAAGGGTAGACAGAAACACATGCCCCAGAATAGAGAGAAAAACCCACCCTGTGGGGCTGACCAGGGTGACCCTGGGAACTAAAAAATACCTAACCCCACCCAAGTCCCCCAGGGCAGACCCGGGTGGGGTGCACAAAAGAGGAACTTATTTTGCTGCTGTGTTATTTGCAGTTTGTCTGCATATAGACATTTGCAGTTCGCGGCAAGGATTCTTAGCAGCTGACATTAGCATTGACATATTGGGATTAAAACGACAAAGAAAACGGAGAAAGGTGACACAGAGATGATTTAATAAATCAGTCAAGTGATCAAATGAATGAGATATCTATGTTTTATGATAAACAGCTAGTTATGGGAGGGGGGGGGGGGGGGAAGGAGGCACATACTTTATAATGTACACGTACTATTTTTTTCAGTGTTTCCATCACCCATTCATAACACCATTAGACTCGATGAGTTGTCATGTTTTGAGTGGTTTACAAAATACATGTACTTGTTGCTGTTACATTATCTTCTTACTGGTGTTGACATTTCGCTGTAAGATTTACAGTCACATACTTTAAGCGTGTTCCCCCTAACGCACACAGAGGTTGACTGTATCATTGATATGTGTGTGTAGGTAGCGTTTGGTTTTGTTTGAGGTGGCAGTTTTGGCCTCACCTTTACGTTTGGTGCCACTGTGCATGTGGCCACCAGTACTATTTACAGAACTGATGACTGCATGTGCAGGCTAGTTCACGGTATCAAAATGTGAACTGGGCAGCCTATTGTTTGAAGTGATCAGTGGTAGCAACATCCATGATGTATGTGTGCATTTGGCCACTGGTACTGTTTACAAAGGTGCTGTTTACAGAACTAGTGGCTGAGTAGGCATATTATTATTAGTACTGTTATTGTTATCAGGTGTGGCTTTATCTCTAGGTTTTGGTGCCCCTGTGCATGAGGCCAACAGTACTTTTCACAGAACTGATGGCTGCATGTGCAGTGTGGTTAACTGGACACATGAAATTTGTAGGTGGGCAGCTAAAATACAGGCAGTAAATATAAGCCACTTGCTTAACCTGAAGTCTCTATATATAGATTTTACAGTCCACTAATGCCCATCAGTATACAATTGTGCATGTCTTTTGTGGGTATTCTGTGGTTTTGTATGTGGGCTGGGGTTGAAAGTGGGGCGGTATGGCACCTATTACCGTGTATGTACAAAACCTTCATTACAAACAAACAAATTAATAATTTTAATAAATAGTTATTTGGGTTTAACGCCGCGCGGTAGACTACGGCCATCTCATGGCAGTTAAATAAATAAGATAAAGTAAGTCAAAGATACCTGGGACATAAGAATGCTAAGTAAAGTATAGATTATGATCATGCACAGATGTACATTGGTGGATGTTCTGCGGTTTTGTGTGTGTAACTGGATTGGGGTTGGGAGCGAGTGATACTGCACCTATTACCATGTACGTGTATAAGACATAAGACATTTATTCACCAAGTAAAACGTTACAAGGATTTTTGTGTGGCATGGCGACAGTAAAATATGTCCTCACTTGTAGGGCATTCATCATGTCATACACTTAGTTGGCGATCATCCTATATACAGCACTAAAAGATAGATAAACACAATATTAAACACAAATCAGTCATATGTCACAAATCATGGAATGACGTTGTTCCGTGCATGGTGATGTATTGAGGACAGCTTCTGGAAAAAAAATTGCATCTGAATCGAGAGGTTCTGGCTTTAAAAGCATGAAACCGCCGGCCAGAGGGCAGAAGCTCGAAGAGATGATTGGCTGGGTGTGACAGATCTGTCAGAATAGTACTGGTGGCCACATGCACAGGGGCACCATGGTGTATGTTCTTGAGCTGTATGCTGATGTGTATGTACAAAACCTACATTACAAACAAACAAAACAAAACAAACAAAATAAATAAATAATTTAAATAAATAAGATAAAGTAAGTCTAAGGTACCTGGGACATATGCATGCTAGGTAAAGGATAGATTAAAAATTATGAACATACACAGATGTGTATGTCCTTCTTTTGGTAGGTGTTCTGCGGTGTTATGTGTGTATTTAGGTAAGGGTTAGGAGCAGGCAGTATGGCACCTATTACCATCTATATATGTGTATATTTTCTTGTTTGCTGATGCCCCCACCCGGGTCTGCCCTGGGGGACTTGGGTGGGGTTAGGTACTTTTTAGTTCCCAGGGTCACCCTGGTCAGCCCCACAGGGTGGGTTTCCTTTCTATTCTGGGGCATGTGTTTCTGTCTACCCTTGGTCCATTCACCTGTATTTGTCTTTTTAAAACTCTCCCAACTGTCTGCACTGCCTGTAGCTCTTGATGTTGGATGTGTGTTGCTAGACAGTCTTAGCTTTATTTAGGCCCCATGTTGTAGGTTTATTTAACGTATTTGACCGGCTGGTGACATACATTCAATTTTCTGTTTAGTTTTTTTTTCTTTCACAAGCAGTGCAGGCACGTCCTGAGAAAGCCTTGTTGCTGTCGGGACGTTAAGCAATGTACAATCAATCAATCATTGTTTGCTGATGTGTATGTACAAAACCTTCATTACAAGCAAACAAAATAAATAAATAATTTAAATATATACTTATTTGGGTTTAATGTCGAGCAGGCGACCAATGCCATCTCATGGCGGTTAAATAAAAAAGATAAAGTAAGTCAAGATACCTGGGACATATGAATGCTCAGTAAAGGATAGATTATGAACATGCACAGATGTAAGTGTCGTTTGGTGGGTGTTCTCTGGTTGTGGAGTGGGGTTGGGAGTGGGCAGTATTACCATATATGTGTATGTGAACATCAGCATATGAACAAAACCTACTTTTCAAACAAATAAAAATAAATAATAAATTTAAATAACTAGGACATATGAATACCAAGTAAAGGATATATTATGAACATGCACAGATGTTTGTTCTGTGGTTTTGTATGTGGGGTGGGGAGCGGGTGGTATGCACCTATTACCATATGTGTACATGTTATGTTCACATCATATATGTGTATATGTATGTTCTCATACCCACCCAGGTCTACCCTGGGGGACTTGGGCGGGGTTAACTACTTTTTAGTTCCCAGGGTGACCCTGGTCAGCCCCACAGGGTGGGTTTTCCCCTCTATTCATGGGCGTGTGTTTCTGTCTACCCTTGGTACATTCACCAGTATTTACCTTTTTTAAACTCTTCCTACTGTCTGCACTGCTTGTAGCTCTTGATATTGGATGTGTGTTGCTAAAGGGTCTAGTTAGGTTTATTTAGTGTATTAGACCAGCTGGCGACATACATTCAATATTCTGTTTAGTTTGGGTTTTTTCACAAGCAGTGCAGGCACGTCCTGAGAAAGTCTTGTTGCTGTCGGGACGTTAAACAATGTACAATCAATCATTTTATGCTGATGTGTATGTGCAAACATACATCACAAACAAACAAACAAACAAAAAAATAATAAATTAATAAAATAAGTTGGGGATACCTGGGACCTATAAATATGCATGTTAAGTAAAGGATAGATTATGAATATGCACAGATGTATGCATATTGAAAACAAATTTCCTCTCCTTGGTGACCACTACCATACCACTATAGTGATCATGTGCATCAAGGAATTCCTTCCATCCATAATTAAAAGGATAAATAATAAATAAATATGTAAGTGAATACATACATGAATCAATAAAAAATAAATAAATAAAACCTGTAATATAATAGAGAGGGCTACTATCTGTATTGTGTCTCATGCAGTCCTGATAAAGCTTAATCATAAGAGTCCTTGTGAGTACTTGAGTGCGGATTGGTTGAATTGGTTGCAAAAACTAAAATTTTATATTTAGGTGTTTAGCTGAACATGGTGATTTTGATGGAAACGGTTCGGAGATGGATTTCACTCTGCCTGGCTTGTGCTTAAGACCAGTCGGATACGAGTGTGCTTGACCAGTTAAAAATCCCATCTCCACTAATAAAATAAATAAAAAAAAGAGCAGACCTGCACTTAGAGCCGTTAGGCTGAAAAACAGACGAACAACATGCATGTTGTATCCGGCCAAAGAATGTTAAAGATGGTCGGCTGACACATTGCACAACATGCACAAAGGGAGTTTACTTTCGATATGCTTTCCTCCCACAAAAGACCGAGTTCTGTGGAAAAGGCTGTTTTCAAGACCAGGAAAAATAACGTATTTGACGTTGATAAGATGTTCAAATCGATAATAATCTCTGTTTCAATTCAGGAGCAAAGTAAAACTTCATCAACCGTGCGCGTCTGATTGACTTCTTTAGAAGGCTTCTCGCTGACCGCCATTTTGAAACTAGCGACGCGACTATGCTTACCGCATTAAAAATAATACTTTTAAACTTATTTTATCGTATATATGTATGCATGTTTACTTGCTGATGATTTTAATTTACTCACTGGAATAAACTTGTAACTTGTATGCTTGAAATTTTCAATGTTATGCACAAAAAATGTCTTGCACCTTATCCGGGCGGTGTACGAGGACTGGTTCCCTCACATCGAAAAATAGCTTTCGAAAAACACTTCTACAAAAATGTCTCCATCCTAAGGACAAATATTGTTGCCATGCATAAACTATATGGCATTAGTACTTTCGTTTCGTACCTGCAAACCATTGTTACTCTTTTGACGAACTACTTAGTCTGCAGAAATTGCGAAAAGCTGCTGGACTATGGGTCTGAATGCTGACTGTACGGACCAACTCAAGCAAGATTTTGGAGGTGTCACCTAATGACTATGTACCAGTTGCAGAAGATGGATTGACCATAATAATTCAAGGGTAGTGTCAGATTAGCTTGGCGTCATCAGGCGCCAAGCTAATCTGGCACTACCTTTGAATTAGTATGGCCAATCCATCTCCTGCTGTAGTGCGTCCTACCGTGAAATTGTGGGTTGCCACATTCCTTCTGCATATGAAGATAAGTAGCGGCTAATGTGGGTTGCCACATTCCTTCTGCATATGAAGATAAGTAGCGGCTAATGTGTCTGTTTGTTTGTCTATTTTGACAAAGGGTATTTACCCGAAATATTAATAAATTGTGTTGTACCGTTTTTTCTAAGCGTGTTTCTTTCTCCGTTGGGTACTTCTTTGTCCTACCGTGAGACGTGTGGTAGACGGATTTGCCACAAACGCCCCGGCTAGCACCCCATTTGACTGAATAGAAGTGTACTTGTGGCGTATTTCCGATTTGGTCTATCTGAGGAGCATCCCTGCGAATCACGCGATGCTTGTTACTTGAGACGGGTTAGTTACTTGGACATAACGAGACGCTCAGTTGGGTGGATCAGTCTTAGACGGCACGAGTATCGAGGTTTATAAGCTGTTACTCAGTATTCTGAGAATCATTAGATCAGAACCGTTCCCTTGAATAAACCCACACGTGCTGTCTTCGGCAGTCAAAGCTGGTCACAAGTCTTTCACTTACGGGGGCTCTGACCGCAGTTAATCAGTCATGGACAAATGTGGATCACGACTCCTGATTTGAGGGTGTCAATGGGACCAAGTTGGCAAACAAGAAGCATGGATTCTCATGAGCCCCTGCATCTGCAGGGGCTCATGAGAATCTATGCTTTTTGCAGGAACATGACTGGCTGAGACACTGCCTCGCGGAAGGCCGCCGATATGGCCTGTGAACCGCTAATTGGTTAAACAGCTTTTGCGGTTCCTTTCAAAAGGCTAGGACACCCGAAACTTGTCGAGAATCCAGCCTTCCAATCGCTAGACGGCGCTGGAGTCATGTGCGCGTGCGCAGAGCGAGGGCTGGACAAGGGCTCGCCACTCTAGCTGAATGGTGCGCCAACCAGAGAGTTCTCCTCTCTTGGCACGGTACTCTATCAGCGATTATCGATCGCTGCTCTTTTTTTCTGTTCGCAGTTCGAGACGTTCCTCTGTCAGAAAAAAAGAAATGCATAAATGAGGTTCGACTCTAGTTATCGAAAAGGCACAGATCCTTATGATCCTCTGCAAGCTGCAAGGGACCATGAGCATCTGTGCCAACTGCTGATATCAATTCTGGCGAATCAATCTGGACAACATCGACCGGCACCTTTTCTGCTGGACAATCGCATGCATAGACTTAACCCCAACCACTCCCTCCACCAGAGGTATCACGAATCCGGTCCTTAGTTAACAACATGAGGCACAGATTCTCATGAGCCCCTGCATCAGCAGGGGCTATGAGACTCTGTGACTCTTGCAGACGGAAGGGTTTGGCAGACAGACTTTCATAATGTCCCGCTCCCTCGTTAAGTGTCTTAGTCGAGCAAACAGCGTCTCAGGGTGAGCAGCAATTAAACTAGTCACGTTTTGCTGGGAGGGTACGGTGTCCTGGCACTTCATGTGAAGCCCCGGAAGCCTGCTAAGGCTTAAGGAAAATAGATGTGAGACAAGAGTTACGTTCAGAAGTTACGTCATCTAGAGTTACGTTCGTTGCTTGTACTGAGTAAAAGCCAAATATGTCAGTCAATCAGTCGATCCATCCATCCATCCCGCATCCATTACGCATCCATCCATCCATCCATCCATCCATCCATCCATCCATCTATCCAAGGATAACACGCTATTCTGGCACCACTCTAGAACTGTCATAGTCAATCGACATCTTCTTGCATGTGTCTGAGCTGAACAAATTAAAACCATGTAAAGTTTTATTTTCCCCTGCTGCCGGTATAGCTCCAAGCTCGCATAAAGAGATACAGATCTCTACATCTCGTTTGGTGTTCAAAGTTTGCGCATGTAGGCCTAATTGACAAACATGAAATCAAGCCAATCGATTTCCAGACAAATTATGGTCAGGTGTTGAACAAAAGAACACAAAACATCGGGCAACTCACACTTCCTAATGCACTCCCACCTTCATACGTGTGCTGGTTTGTGAGTTGGACCTTATGGCCTTCGCCCGTAAGGTCCAAACTCACAGACCAGCACACAATTAAAATTCTACCTTTTTATCCACATTTTTTTAGACCGTAGAATCACTGGCAGCGCGCATCCCCATGATGTAGTATGCTCACAAATTTGCTGACTTGTAGCAGGGCACAAACACACAAATGCTCACAGATCACACCCATGATTTAAGGAGCATCTGGAGCTCTTTTTCGCTAATAAGAGGCATAGATTCAAATAAACCCCTGAGGCTGCAGAGGCTGTTCTGAATCTACGTCTCTACCAGACAGAATGAGCTGTATAAAACAAGGCAACTTCCTAAACATGTATTCCCAAGAGTTTATTGGCAGTTTTAGGCCAGGCAGAGGTATGGATTCATGTGAGCTCCTCCTGCTGATAGAGCGCATGTGAATCTTTGTCGCGTTTAGAAAAAATGAGCTGGCTAACGAACTGTACGAGAGAACCACAATACAAATGTATTCTCGCTGCGTTATTGACGTTTTGGAGGTGCACAAAACATTAAGAGCGAACTATCCAGCCTCACAGGTACATGAAGGAAACTTAAGACGCGGAATTGACTTCATTGAAGCACGTTTGAGTGGTGGGGACGGTGCGGTTTGCAAATCAAAACTTGTTTGAGTTTTGCGCCGTTATTTCTTCCGTTAATTGTGTGACGTGTTTGCTGATGTGGTGATTTTGAAAACACATTTAGCACGTGGCTTTTTTCCTGGGTGATTTTTTTCACTCGACTGTTAGACTGAGAACGATCCGGCGCAGTGCATGGTTTGAACAGCTGTGGTTGGAAACTTTGCTCATGAAAACTTAAACAAGGAAGGAGAAGACAGTATGCCTTGTTTCACGCCTAGTATTCTTTTTTTCCGGATGAGATTATTTGTTGGCTGCGCATGTGAATTTATTTTCTTAAATCGATGTAACGCAGTCTTTATACCTGTTTCAATTGAAAACTGTTGTGGCGGAGAGACCATTCTGAAAGTTTTTGCATGAGGATTGAAAGCTCTTATTGAAAATCGATGATTCCATAATGACAAAAAGTTGAAATAGTGACATCACTTTCGGCCAAACATCACCGCTTTTAGAAAATAACAAAATTCAGACTAGAACGTTGATGCCAAGAGTGCAAGATACAACACGCCACAAGTACAACACGGTTTGTGAATTTTTCCCCCCCTTTCTTAGCGAGTTTAATTTTTTTTTTTTACAAATCACAATACCGGATACACAAAATTCGTGATTTTAGCTAAATGTTATGCGGACCAACACGCGCGGCATGATTATTCCCACCCCCAACCCCCACCTCCCACACACACATCATCTTGGATTTCGCTAAACGATATGCTAGACGGCACCGCTATTTTCAAAAACCGGTGTAATGGTCAGGTAATCCGGTTTGCAAACACTTTCGGTTGAGAACACCTCTGCTGACAGTCTGTAAGCTCCGTGAACGAGCCGCCATATGCTTCCTCCGTTGTCAGCCTCACACTCAACCCCTCAGTTTCCACTTGCTCGGTTTTATAAGTACAGATGTCTATTAATATGGGACCAATCTGAAAGTTTAGTTGATACTGTAATGTACAAAGGAACAATGCATTTTTATTTTTTCAATCTGAGTAATTTTTTTGTGTGTAAACCAAAGTTTGAAACCAAATGAAACAGTTGCCTTTCGGCCAAGAGTCTTAGATGTAGATTGCCATGTGTCGTGCCTTAGAGCCTTCGGGTCGGTTTCTGAAATCAAGAGGCATAGATATCATGAGCCCCGGCGATCGCCGGGGCTCATGATAATCTATGCCTCTTGCAGATGTCAAGATTTGGCTGAGTCGTGACTTCGTGACTGAAAGTGAACCGCTATACTTTCAGTATTCGAGAGGGAAGATCAACAAAAACTGAGGCTCTGGTTTGCTCTTATTCGTCATCAGTCATCTTTTAATCCTCTCTCTCTCTCTCTCTCTCTCTCTCTCTCTCTCTCTCTCTCTCTCTCTCTCTCTCTCTCTCTCTCTCTCTCTCTCTCTCTCTCTCTCTCTCTCTCCGTCTCAATCTCTCGGTTGTCTCTCTCCCCCTCTCTCTATCAGCCATAGTGTTTTGGATTAAATACTGTTCTGCTGTCCGAATCAGTTATTTGGGTTTAACGCCGAAACCTGAAACAGCATTATCAGCACTCCGATTTCGTTTTCAGACGGATAAACAATAGCCAGGCCGGCGCACAAATCAAGTTGCGCGAATTCATACACGGTGGAAGTTTTTTTTTTTTTTTTTTTTTTAAAAGAAAAAACGAGTTACTGTTAATTGTGACAGTTAACCGCGAATTTCGCATAGTCAAAGATCGACACGCCAAAAAGAGACCATCCAACATTGTGCCACACGTCGGTGAAGTAGAAGAGACCGCGAGAGGTGCACGAGAGACACGCGCCGCTCGCGCCAGGCGCGCGGAGAGCACGTGCGCTCCCTTTGCTTACTAATCATCCATCACGCCCTGCTCGAGTTGTCTCCCGTTAGCCGTAGTTACAACCCCAAATAACACCGCCCTTAATTTGAGCACGTAAATGGAGCAGATTTTCAGCAACAATAGGCATAGATTCTCATGAGTCCCTGCACCTGCAGGGGCTCATGAAGACCTATGCCTTTTGTGACAAAAAAGGAGTGGATAAGGATGTTCTCTAGTCGCTCTCTTGCGCGCACCTGTCGCTGGTCCCAAGCACTTGTTTGTACGCCTCCGCGCTGGCGTGCGACTTAATTCCTCGGCAAATAGTCCGGCTCGCGCCGCGCACGCGCCACAAGGGCGACAACCCTTGAGATGGAATCAGAAGTGGTGGTGAGGTTTTGCAGAAATTCAGTCACACAGACACGTTAAAGACATTTTCTTGTTATCAGTCCTAAGTTTACGATGACGACGAGGATAACAATTATTATTATTATGCCGAATGTACGTTTTCGACAAAGATCATAATCATAAGCTGTGTATGCTGACGGTGACATAAAATGAAAAGCCGCAATAATACTCAGTAAAAGCTGTTGACAGTCAGACTGCAAGGGCGTAAGACCCTGTTACTGTTGTAAACCAAACAATAACACATGATACCTTTCACCGAGTTGAGAGACATTACTGATCACCTGTTCAAAGCTGTTTGGTTTTTTGGTTTTTTTTCCCCCCGAGCGCAGACGGTCCGTCTTGAGCGGGACCTGTAAGCAAAAGTCCTCGGGCCGACGTCGGCCCGAGGACTTTTGCTTAATGGGAGCCCGGCAATAAAGCCAACGTCGACCAAAGGTGCCGACACTGAGAAACCCTGCCCGCGTTATGTGTCCGAGAACACGGCCGGTGTACTGTGACAGCGTAATTCAATATTGGGCCTGACGCTGAGGCCACTGTTGGATTTCCCTAGGACTCGCGGCAAGGCAGTTCTACTCAAAGTCATGGTCAGGTCCACGCGATCTGTCTTGCGGCGCTCAAGAGAGAACACGGTTAATGCCAGTAGGAGACCTTCAGCTAAACCCGCATCCATCTGTGCGAGGCGTAGATCCTCATGAGCCACCCCCCCCTCCCCTCAGACTGCGGGGGGGGGGGGGGGAGCTCATGAGGATCTATGCCTCTTGCAGGTCTCACGTATGTCCGCGTTTCTCTTGGACGCCCACCTCCGTTGTTTTCAGTGTCAGATTCAAGGATATCCATCGCCATCTGCAAAAAAAGCATTGATCCTCATGGGACCTGAAGGGGGGGGGGGGGGGGGGCTAGACGTTCAGATAGGGAGAGAGAGCTCAATTTTTGCTTGACGCAGAAGCAAACGTGTATATCGAGTAGAAAGTCACCTTTGCCTCGGAGGGTGCCACCTCGATCCATCCCTCCCCCCAATCACTCACATCCCCATCCCCACCTCCGCCCTTCATGCGACTGTTGACTAGGTGTGTGCTGATCTGTGATTTTTGACCTTACGGCTGAGAGCCCTGAGGTCTAAAATCAGACCACAGGCCTATGTGAAATCACTCACTCCCTATGTGAAATCACTGACTCCCGTTACAATTTGTACATTAGGTGTTTCAAGGATAGATCTGTCTTGCAAAAAGATATCGTTGAAACGTTTAGTGCCGAACACTTTTCAAGATGACTGATTGCTTGAACAGTTTTCATACAATCTCCGATTTCAGGCAGTCTAAGAAAACCACTTTATGGACACTTCATTCTTTTCTTTTTTATCGTTGCACGTGCAACCGACACCTTTGACAACCTGCGCTGTTTCACACAAAGTGATTTCCCTCATTTGCCTAATGAAGACCAACCCACACCCCTCATCCACCCCCACCCCCTCCACCCCAGCCTCCACCCACCCAGCCACCACCCAGCCCCATTGATCGTCCTTGCTTATGTGAAATAATTTTCTTTTGGGTCAAACGTGACTTCACGAAATCTTGCGAAGTTTTTCTATACATGATGCCAAGAAATGATATGATTTTCCTAGAGCTCACCAGTAGTTTACAGACCGCGGGGAGAGCACCTCGGCCCACCTCCCTCCCGTATGTTAGAGGCATAGATTCTCATGAGGCCCTGCGAATGCAGGGACATGAGAATCTATGTCTCCAGTCTTACTGCCTTTATTTTGTTGTGAATTATTCAAAGCCAGGTTCCTCGGACGCGGGGGAGTCATGGAGATTTAGAAAGAACCAGTTCAGTGGCAGCTCACGCAGACCGTGTTTCTGCAATCTTTCGTTAATTCAGCACCAAAAAAAAGAAAAGCCTAGATGTCCCAGGACCACGCATTCAAAGTGGCGTCAGCAAGAGGCATAAATCCTCATGAGCCCCCGCAATTGCGGGGGCTCATGAGGTTCTATACCTCTTGCAGTTGGGTGGTGTTCAAATTGAATTTCTCGGGACTGAACGGGTTGAAGTCTGGCTGCGAATGCCTGCGGCCTGTAATAGCAGTTTTGGCTGCAAAAAAGAAGAGATTCTCAAGAGCAGTTCAAGTCATGAGAATGAATGCCCGGGTCTTGAGGCCTTTGGTTACATGAACCTGTAGTACTCAGGCGCGGGGAGAGTCAATGGGGTTCATGCATGCGACAAAAAAAAAAAAAAAAAAAAAAAAAAAACCACCCTGATCCAAGGTTTCTGCGGTAGCGTGTTGACTTTTTGCGAAACCCATACCCACATTAACGGGCATTGCTGGAAGTCACACACTATTGAATATCAGGCGTTCATAAAAGCATCACATCGCGCGCGTGTTTTCTGCTATGAGTGGTGAACAAAATGAGTGAGGTAAAATCACAGGCGGCTGAACCTGAAACTTTCTTGTGGGCACACAATTAGTGATTGAAATTTGCGATAGACCCACTGCTCCCCCCTCCATCGTCCCCCCCCCCCACCCACCCCCACCCACCCACCCCACCCCCCTTTCACATTGCCGTTACAAGTTTCAGGGACACAAAACGGATTTCTTATTAAGTTTGCCAGATTTTGGGTGGCACCCTTTTATTCTTTTTCCTCGTTTCATTTTGTGTTTGTTTGGGTTTTTTTGTTTTGTTTTGTTTTTGCAATTACTGTTCTAGTCTGTTTCCTTAAAAACAAATACCGACATTTAAATCTATGTATCTATAATACTACTTCCCAAAATGCTACAATTTTATCAATTATTTATTTGAATATGGCATTTTTTTCCAGCTGTGCAGAAAGAGAGGTCCCCTCGTCCTCCCAGAGATGACGGGCACATCCCCACAGCCATCGTTCCGCCAGAAATCGGCAGGTGAGGGCCTTCAACGCAAACTGTTAACCCTTTGGGTTATCTAATTCGAGAAGCGTCGCATTCGGACACGCGGTTTTATGGCTTATGCCACGTATCCGGATGCATCACGCCTCGAATGAGTGAATACAGTTTATTAATGAACGAAAATAAAAAAAAAAACCAAACACGATGATTCACACACAAAACAATTGCGCTGATTTAAAAAAAAAAAAAAGTGTGCTTATTGACACGCGACTCTTATTTAAAATTTTGTTTGGTACAAATAATGCATTGCTTCCAGTTAATTCATTCAAGACATGCCGCCTCCGTATACGCGGCATAAGCCGCGTATCCGGAGGCGGCACGTCTCGAATGAGTTAAACTGCTAGAAACGAATTTGAAGCCGATTAAACTCTTGGCCTAGGACGTAAAACGTAGATTCAGCTTGTAATTTAGTTTACTATCTCTGGCATCATCGTCAGGAAAAGTGCCCCCCCCCCCACCCCCACCCCCCAAAACAACAACAACAACAACAACAACAAATTGCACTGCGGAGAACGTCGTTATTGTTCATGCTTGCCGCATTTCTGCCCTGTGAAGGCAAAGACAAAATGTCCAGTTTTGTGAAAAGCGAAATTTTCATTGTAATACAATGAAAATCTCGCTTTTCACAAAAAAATATTTTCTTTTGTCTTAGTGTCTTTTGTCTTCAAAAAGAAGGTTTACATCTGATTCTCAGCCTAACTTTCAGTCCATGAGTGTTTAACTCATTCGAAACGTGCCGCCTCCGGATACGGAGGCGGCACGTCTCGAATGAGTTAATAATTGGCGGATTTTCTTTTCTTTTTTCAGTGGGCCCTACCCTCATCTCCTTCCCAATTGTTCCTCTAGTTTCCTCTGCCCCTACCCCGGGGCTCCTTACCCCTACCCCTCCAACCTCTACTACGCCTCAGCTTCACTCTACCCTCGCTTGGCGGCGCTGCAGTACCAGCACCATGCCTCCCTAGCCAATCACTTTCCTCACAGCGCTCACGTGAACTTCCCGTTCACAAATGGCGAGAGAAGCGGGAGAATGGGTGACGTGAAAGAAGCGGCGGAGAAAGAGAGGAAAGCTGCGGAGGATTCATCAGGAGAGGAAGAAGAGGTCAACGTGGTGGAGAAGTCCCCAGACTCTACTACCGAGAGGGAGGAAAATCTGAGTCACCCCAAGTCTCCAGACTCCGGGAACGCAACAGCGAGTCCGCACCTGCTTCTGAGTCTCTCCAGTGAGCATTCGTCCATCCAGGGACACAACTCATCAACCATTCTGTCCTCCTCTCTTAGTTCCACGCACTCGCCGGAGACAACGAGCAAGGCTTTGGCGAGGGACAGTCCCCATTCACCCGCTTCCAAAGCCTCTGCCTTCGTCGTTCCGTCCAGTTTGCCATGGGGGTCTCCCGTCTCCAACTCATCGCCCGTTTCGTCGCTGTCCAAATCAAAGTTATCGCCGTTCGTCAGCGTTGCTTCGGGAACTCAGCACCCACACCTGGCCTCACCAGGCTATCAGAATTCCCCTTCCTTGGGAATTCCTGGGGCTGCAGGTCTGCAGTACAATGGAGGTCACCCTGCTTTGGGGCTCGTTCCCAAGCCTGGCCTGCCCCATCCACTGTCGTTCTCTGGTCTTATACCCTTTCCTATGCCGCTGCCGGCAGCCACGTCCAGTCCCGCCAATCATAAGCTTCCTGCCTTTGCGCACATGTCTCTTCCGCCGACGACCAGCGCGAGTTTCATAGAGACCGCAGCCTCCTTGGCAGCCGCAGCGTCTTTCGGAAACGCCGCTTCTCGTCCACCCTTCCCCTTTCACACCACCCCTCTCGCACCCACCTCATGGCCGGCGTCCATCCCCACCCCATCCCAGCTGACGGAGACGGAAGAGCTGCAACTCTCAACGCATGTGCTTCGCGTTCTTCAGGCCAACATCCGGTGGGTGGCCGGGCTGCCAACGCTGACTGAGCTGAGCGGTAGAGACCAGCTGACACTTCTGGAGCAGTCCTGGTGCGAGCTGCTTGTCCTCAGCGCCTTGCAGAGCAACCAGCTGCAAGAGCTAGGTGAGTCACAGCGCATGTGTAAACACAGGCGGAAGAATCCGACGATTATGTGCCCATGACGTCGATTCCCTCCCCCTATGGTGTAAATGAAGACCAGCAAAAGTCATAGCTCCTCATGAGCCCTGCATTTGCACGTGTATGTTTCTGGTGCTGATGCTTGTATCAGAAAGCAATTTTTTTTTAAATCAGGCATGTGCATGCCACTTGACTTATTCGAGAGCTGTCGAATATGGATACGCGGCATTCCGAATGCGTTACGTCTGGATGTGTTAACCCTTGTCATTCTGAGACACTACAGCTTGAAATTAATTTAACTATGATAGTTCAAGGGTGGTGCCAGGATAGTATGGCGACTGAGGCGCCAAGCTATTCTGGCTCCACCCTTGAACTAAAATGGTTGATCTATCTCCTAATCTGTAATATCCTTCATAGGACAATAAGCAAATTAAAAAAGCAGCCTTAGGATGTAATGGGTTAATGGACCTAACAAGTAAATGCAGAGTACTCAGTTCAATAGTCATACGCCATCCAGTCCAAATTCCAATCCAAATTCCGGCCCAGTCCAACTATGAGTTTGATGTATACATTATAATGTGTATGTTTCTATCGACAGCGTGTCTGGTGTCGTCCAGAGTGCAGAAGAAGGAGAATGTGGCTGTGGACCTGGTGAACATCACCACCCGCGCGCACAGTCTGGCCATTGACGGCGAGGAGTTCAACCTGCTCCGATGCCTCGCTCTCTTCAGACCTGGTAAGTGAAGGCTAGCAGATGTTCGTATCCAAAGACAAATAAGATAAAATAAAAATCACATCCCAAAAGTGAATTTATAGTACAAATCTAGTTAGGGAGTGTCGTATGATGTTTGCCCTTTTTTTTTTTTTTATCGTAGGGCTAGCGATGCCATAGAATAGGGGTCACAAACCAAAGGTCAGGCTAGCACTGGTAGGATACGTGACGCATGCCAAGGGAAATCACTCAGCGCTGAACAAACAGGCAGTTAGATCCCTTGACCCCTTCAGATGCCTGTTTGTCCAGCGCTGAGTGAGTTCCCTTGGTGTATCAGCGTACTATACGGTGGAGGAGGGATGGTTTTCGTATTCAGTTATCAAACGTTGTGTGATTCCAGTTGGTATGCATAGTTGTATACTGTTTCAATACATATTCATCTCACTGTTTTCAGTAAGGGTAAAAAGATCTATTTACTTGTTGCGTGTCGAACGCTCACTGGTTGCTTCCATCGATCCGGTACGCGCATAACGGATCAAGGTTGTCAACCATTCTGTGGCCAGCTTTGAGTTTTTTCCCAGTGATCATCTCACTGTTTTAATAAGTTGATTTTTTGTTTTTGTTTTTTTCAGAGAGGCGCGGACTGAGCGACCCCCGCACCGTGGAGACCATTCAAGAGAACGCCACTGTCATGCTGAACCAGCACATTCAAAACCTCGTGCCGCCCGTCCACGCCCCCGGTTTACGACACACCAAGCTGCTATTACTTCTGAGTGACATCCAGCATCTGGACGCAGCCGCAGTGGGTTCGGGTCTGTTCAGAAGGATTCCGAATGTGCTTCCCGTCGAGAGCTTCGTTTGTAACCTGTTTTCCGTGATGGTCGAAAGGCGCTGAAGGAACTCGACTGGCAATGCTGCCGGGACGTGAGCTTGCTTCTGATGACTCTGAGACACCTGAGCTTGTTTCTAAAGTCATTGAGACTCCTGAACTTGTTTCTGGCGAAATTGAGACTCCTAAGCTTGGTTCTAAAGGCACTGAGACTCCTGAGCTTGTTTCGAATATGTGTAGAAAAGGCATCCCAGCGACAGTGCTCTGACGAAGCGGCCCTGATCTGCTGCCCGTTGAGAGCTTCATATGCCGACAGAGATATCTGTGCTGGCCGAGAGGTGATGAAAAACTTGTGCGATAGTGAGCACTTCGAGTATGTACTAATCCATACAGTTTGCGGGAGTACTATTCAGATAGGCACACCCGGAGAGTACGCCACAAGTACACTTCTATTCAAATGAGATTCTTTAGCATCTCATTTGAATAGAAGTGTACTTGTGTCGTACTCCCGGAGTGGGTCTATCTGGGAAGTACTCCCGCAAACCGTACGGGAAGTAACTCGCTTAGAGTACCCTTAAGCTGAGGACGCAAATAATAGGCACAGATTGTCACGAGCAATCCAGTCGTGAAACTCACCTGGCTGTGTAGCTGCAAGCAGCGAAAGTGTTAAACACTCACAGAATTAGGAAACTTACGGCGTAGTGACTTTAACCATTCCGGCCAGTGAAATTTCTGTTCCAACCGAGTTTTCTAACGCAAGCTCCACACATTGTTCTGCCTACAGGCAGAACTATGCGTGGAGTAGGCGTTACGTGACTCGGTTGGGAAAAGAAAACTTAATCTGCCGACAATTACTTGTGAAAATACCTGTTTGCAGACACTGCACAGTTTTGGTTCCCATGTGCTGCATTGACTTGTTTTGCACAATAACAGGACTTTTGCGAAGTAATTTGGCAAGACACGATCAATTACCTTGATATGAGACTGACTTAATTCTGACTCGGAAGAGCTTACTTGTGTCAGCTAAGCCCAGCCTGACTTTGTGAAGCTTTCATAACATTGTGGGTCGATATTCAGTAACGTGCGCAGCTTATGTTGTACTTGAAACTGATGCGGTTTACAGTTTGTGACTTGAATTTTAAAAAGAAAATTCTGACTTGATCTAAAATGACTGGCCTCTTGTAATTCAATCTGAGGAAAGTTTTCTACAAATCTGTGCTAGTTTGTGATTTTTAAACCTTACGATTAAAGCCATAAGGTCGACTAGCACAGGCCAGCACAGAGTTCATGGTGAGTCAGTTAGACACTTAACCAACGAGCTCTCAACCATTATCATAAAATGGGAAGTAGGACTACTTGTGTTTTTGTATGAAGAACTTCCTAAGAACCACACTTAGCAGTGAATAGCACATGCTGGGACTTATCTTGTCTCTTTGTGTGAAAACTTTCTATGCCGGAACCGCAACTAGCGACAACTCAACTGCCGGTATGGGTTGCTTCTTTAGAACGTTTCTCAAAGAGAAAAAGTATCAGCCAGATTGACAGTTTTTGTTGTCCAAAGCCGAACGGGGAAACCTCATATATACGAGCTATGTCCCTTGTTAGCGGCTTTTAGCCTCATAACATGGTCCTAATTCGTACAGGTGTCTTCGTACTGATCTAGTCTTCAAGATAACGGACGGAAGTCCACATTTTGGGACTCATTCATTAGAGATCGTTATAAGGACGGTAACGGTTGCTTAACATTGTCTCTGTGAACTGTGTTGTTTTAATGAATACCAGAACTGTGAACAGCCTCATTAAAAAGCTGTTTCAACTGCAACCGCAACCTAGTAGAACATATGTCACAGTGTTTGGTGTAATCTTTTTTCCCTAATAGCTCAAGAATAGTTGCTGATTAGCTTGGCGCCTGTAGAGAATAATATGCTGATGCTGTTTTCCTCTGTGTAAAATTGTGATGAAAGACAGGAGTCGAAAGGACATGAATTGTAATTCATTTTTAAATCTGTTCATTCTTCTTGCTTTTATCACGCCATTTTATGTGCTTTAAGTATTATGAGAAGATGATGTACATTTAACTGCAGTATATAAGAAAATGTACACCTATCTGCCATATGAAGATGTACAATAATTATGTACTTTGTTAACTGCTTGGAAGAATTTCTATGAAACAAGCCCAGGCAATAATGACAAAGAAAAACGACTGTTCAGAAAATAAAACGGATGTGCCATTTAACTGGAAGTATTGTAAAAACGGGATCAGCCCTGCAAAAGACAGTGCGTCCATTTTTGCGGAAAGCGAGATTTTCATTGTTTTACAATGAAAATCTAGTTTTTCACAAAAATGTATTTGACCTTTACAGGGATACTGTTGCTGAATTCGTCTATCTTGAAACGAGGATCATGTTCTTTGCAATGTTTGCAGTTCCACTTGTGTAGAGATTGTCAGAATGTACTGTATTATGTTGCAAATAAGCGAATATGACGAAGTCGTGTACAACCTATTCATCTCAGAGCAGCATGTGCTTATTCAGAGCATGCAGTGCATTATTTGGAGCCAAAAGACCACAGTGGGTACCTCCCTTGGATCAAAAAGTCACACTTGTTACTTCCCTTGATCGGTGGAGCGGAAGTCTTAAAGTGCGCTAAACATGCAATGAATTTTACCCTTAACCGGGAAAACTGGACGCTCAATGAACCGAACCCTCCCTTTTTTTCGGAGGGGACAAACCTCGCTACTGCGAATTTTCAAATTATTTAGTTGCTGCTATAGCTCTATTTAGCTCATTCGAGACGTGCCACGTATCCGGAGGCGGCACGTCTCGAATGAGTTAATATGTGGAGAAAGAAGAGAGGGTATTTTCATTGAAAGTTCTCTTTTCGGCGCGCTTTAAGGTTTTTTTTTTTTTTTTTTTTTTTTTTTTTTTTTTTTTTTTTTGGGGGGGGGGGGGGGAGGGGCACGCAGAGCGAATCAAGGGAGCTAACCAAAGTAGCCAAGAACTTGAGACTATTAAGCTTTGTTGATTCAGTTATGCTACCTCTCATTTCAAACCCCGAGCAAAGACCGTATATAATTTATTTTAAGGTCTTTGCCCCGAGTGCGTGGATCATAATGCATGAAAGTAATGGTAGCGTTGCAAGGTGTACGCGTAAGACATGGCATTTGTTTGATGAACAGTGTATCACGTACAGTGTGATTGATTGGAAGATCATGCATTTAGCAAGCAATGCCGCAAAATAATTTATGATTTTTTTCTTTTCAATTTGTGCTGTATTTGTGATCAAGAGTATTGGTAAATTACGGCTTTCCATAGCTGTGTGTGGAATATAAGTATATTGAATGTTGTTTTTTTCATGTGCATACACTCCTTATTTTTTGCGTTTTTTTTTTTTTTAATATTCAGTGTGTGATTGGTTTAATTTTTACTATGTGTAGCTAACTGCGTCACCTACAGGTAACTTTTTGCATGGTTGAGAATAAATATTCATATTTAACAAATTACACTGATTGGTAAATTACACTACTTATTACTTTGATCACTGGTGCTTTTGCAGCTATTCAGCCCTGTGTGTTTCCAAGTCTTGCAATATGCACTGGTGCTTTTGTAAACTAGTCAAAACTTTTGCGTTTCATTTTAGTGCGACATTTATGTTGCTCCACCACCGTTGAAGAATAATCGTATTCGCTCTTCAACCATTATGTAACAATTGTATTATCGGTTCTAGTAGCGATGATTCCCGCTACCGACACCCAAATCGTTAAGTGAAGGAATCGTGTAACGCATGATTTTGCCACCCATGCACACGTGCACCGCGTGCATGTATGGTAACTGATTCATGCACTATTTAACTCCCAGAATTAAATGACTTTCATTCTACAGAATGGTAGTCATTTAGTTCTGGGAGTTGAAGAGTTAAACTCAAGATTTTTCAGGCAGATTATTTGGTCATGTTTATACCTTCAATCTGTGTAGATATTCAAAACGTTCAACTATCCAACAATCATGTTTATACCTTCAATCTGTGTAGATATTCAAAACATCCAACTATCCAACAATCAGTCACATAATTATTATGAGATCATTTTTCGTCAAATAGCTATGTTAATTGTGCTTCTGCATTTTCCCCTTATTAAAAAAATGTTCGCTTAATTTTGAATGTGTGACAGTTGAGTGTATTTCTCTCTCCTTTGTTTTTGTCATAAATATGCCATGCACGCAGAACAGACTGATGTTTTCATTTTCAGTTGCCAGTACATGTTTGATTGATTTGCGACAATACACAAAATATACACTTCAGTTTAGTGACTGTCTTGTTTTCATTGACAGCTTTCCGCACGCGTGTGTATGTGTGTGTGTGTGTGTGTGTGTGTGTGTGCGTGCGTGCGTGCGTGCGTGCGTGTGTGTGTGTGTGTGTGTGTGCGTGTGCGTGCGTGTGTGTGTGAGTGAGTGTGCGCGCACGCAACAACCAAACAAACCAGCAACTTCATCGTTTGCAGGAGTACTCCCCAGAGAGACCCACCCGGGAGTACGCCACAAGTACGCTTCTATTCAAATGAGATGCAAAGTATCTCACTTAACTCTTTACGTGTCGTTAGTGGTTTTAGTCGCGATGATTCCTACAGGAATCATCGCGACAAAACCGCTACCGACACGCAAAGGGTGAAATAGAACAACACGTGTGTCGTACTCCCCGAGTGAGTGTATCTGGGAAGTAGTAGGCTCCCCCCGACGGCACGGGCAGACCTGTAGTGTGAAAGTTGCCGTATCATTTAACTCATTGTACCCCAAGACCGAAATCCTCACATTTTGCCGTTGTCCTCTGAAGACTGCTTTGCAGTGCAGGACACAGATCGACCATGATAGTTCAAGGGTGATGCCAGAATAGCTTGGCGCCCATGGGCGCCAAGCCGATTCTGGCATCACCCTTGAACTATCATGGTCGATCCATATCTTGCCGTGGTGTGTCTGGGGTAGAAAGAGTTAAAACTATTACTGTGACCATACATGTAACAAAAGTTCTGAACACACACGCACGCACGCACACAAACAAGTGAGTAAGCAGGCAAACAAGCAAGCACCAAACCAACAAACAGCCACTTCAAAGACAAACCTAGCATCACTCGTTACATGTAATCCAATTATTGCTTTGACTGCGAAAGGTCAAACAACCACAACCAACAAAAATGTTACTACATATATGGTGAAATATTGTGCGGACAGAAAATGAAAGTGTTACGACCAATAATAACAAAGACTTTTAAACTGATATGGGAAAGCATTTCAGTGTTTCTAACCAACTCGGTGTTGAGCAGTTATCTTCCCTACTTCGTGACTAGCGTAGGGAGATATTTTTTATTTGGAGGCGGGTAAGGGGGCGGGGGAGGGGGGGGAGGGGTCGTCGAGCCTCTCAAGAAACAACAACAAACAGCTATAAGATTTATTCTTCAAAATACTGGCAGGGAGTCGGGGTGGGAAGTGAGGGGTGGGGGGGGGGGGGGGGGGGGTAGGGGGGGGGAGTCGGGGAATGGGGGGGGGGGGGGGACAGGAGAACTCATCTAGCCCCACCTATATTTTCTTTGTGGGGAACTGAGCAGATCGCCCCTCCCGTCCCCCTCCCCCCCCCCCCCCCCCCTTCCACGCGGTGCCTCCAATCTCCCCGCAGACACTCCCTACACTGAGACAGGGTCTGCAAAGCTGTAAGTCACGTCACCTTATTGCATCATACCTTCCATTCAAAGATTGGCCAGAATGCGACGAGGTTTCCCCGTGTTGTTTTAAATGCATGTCACAGGTCACTAGGCCATAGTTAGTGCCGAAAACAGAATGTCACAAGCAGAGAATGTTTTGCTGCTTTACAAACAAACAAACAAACAAACAAACAAACAAACAAACAAACAAACAAACAACCGATAATAAATACATATAGTCCGAATAACTGTTCACGAGTAATGCGTGTGTGAAAAAAGCCTCGCTGTCGCTTCCGCCATGCATAGGTAAATTTCCACACCTACGTCATTCTACGTTTGCTAAGCGTACATATGTGTACGTATGGGAGCGCAGATACTAGGCTAAGCTATCCTCGGTTCCTATGCCACTGTGTCAGTAACGTTGGCCAAATTTCATGGGTGCCGTTTCGAAGCGAGGTACACTCGTTTGTATCATTACCCCAGCAGCAAAACGTCTTCGGGCCCACGACGACTACAGTGGGCCCGCGCACAGCCGTGCGCGGGCCCACTGCGGTCGTCGTGGGCCCGAGGAGCTTTGCTTACTGGGTAGAGAGGTTACGTTTATACTGGACGGCCGCCTCCCAACAACAACGAGCGACAGCGAAGTCACGGCGGATAACTAGCTTTTACCACAAGCATTGACAACACTCCGGACAGGCATATATCCTCAAGAGCCCCTCGTCAAAGTGTTGTCTATGCTTATGTAGGGGCGGATCTGGGTAGGGGGAGGATCCTAGGGGTCCCCCCCCCCCGACTCAAAAATTGTTTAAAATGCTATAACGAAAACCCGTTTTTGGGATGCCCCCCTCTCCGCCCCCCCTCCCCCCCTCTCTCTCTCTCTCTCCTATGGCGCGAGTTGACACGCCTTTTTCCTCTCCCCCCTCCCTCCCCTCCCCCGGTTGTTTGATTTTTTGGCCACTGGAAGAAGGTCTAGCGTCGGAGAGACCTTTTTTTTTTTTGGTCAGGTTGAAGATCCCAAACAAAATGTTGGACCCCCCCACCCCGAGGTAACTGATCCGCCCCTGCCCGCCGAAGCTGGTTATCCGCCGTGACTTTGCTCTCGTTCCCTGGTGGTCGGTGTCGTTCGTTTCAAACGAAACCTCTCCACATGATCATGACCTTTGTCAAAATACCCGGCTATCGTGCCGCCAAGTCAGTCGCGCGTTTGGAAATAACTTTGACGACGTCAGAGTCTTCCCGACTTGCTCTCCACATCTGTACGCGCCTGCGCTCCGGATCTCCCGGCGGAAGAGTGAAATGCAGAAAGAGTGTTTTCTGGAGCACGAAATACGAAGACGTCAAACCATCCGGAAGGATCCCCGAGTGGATACGGACCTCGCTGTAGTATCGTGGTGACAGTGAGCTATCGTGGACACAAAGGCAGAAAGAAAGACATGAAATAACACCAACTAAAAAACAGTATAAGTTTATCGCTGAATGAAACAGAATTTCAGAATACTCGCTTTGAAGGCGGCAAAAGACAGTAAGTCCGTTTTGTGAAAAGCGAGATTTCCATTGTAATGATACGTCAATATAGATTCGTACATCGGTCATTAGGTGATACTGAGAATGTCACTCGAATGGTTTTAAAACCTTATCCTACGAGCGAAAGCGAGTAGGATAAGGTTTTAAGACCACGAGAGTGAGATTTTCAGTATCACCTAAACACCGATGTAAGAATCTATTTCTTACTCACCTTTTTCTTGGCAGTGGATCTGAGTGAGTTGGCTTTCAGCACACGCCTAGTCACAACACGGCAGCCGCATTGTGTCTCGGTAAAAATCTGGAGTTAACGTAATTTACTTTGTAATGTGATTTAATATTTTAGATGCCAGACAAATTGTTCCTACATGATGATGTAATGTCGCAATTCATGACGCCAGAGTGCCAGTCGTCACTATGAAATGACTGATGTCATTACACGTGAGCTGAAAGTAGGTCAAGTTTCAATATCGCGTGTGCATGTACGTTTTTGTAGACCAGGCATTCTGCAAGACCGTTGTGTGCACACTTGTATATATTTATTCGCTTTTCTTTCATGTCCGTTGCACTCATTCTAATCAGCGTAAAGGCAATTTTATGCACATATTTTTAAACATACTTGTTGTCAAAACTTGACGTTTCCCTAACTGCAATTCTACGCCATGAATTTACAGCCCCACAGCTTCAAGCCGTAAGGTCCAAAATCACAGAACAACACACTAAATTGCATTTAAACTCTTTTTTTTTTTCTTTTCTTTTTTTCATTGCAGAACAGAATGACAAAAATAAAAATCATTGACTTTTGGAGAAGAGTCAGACAGTGACGGTGACGTAAAAGCACCAAACGCGTCAGTGTTTTACGACGTTCCTAAATGACGCAAAGCATCCGCATGTCAGTGATTCTCTCCCTCTCTGATTTGACTTAGCAGGAAGACACTCTCTTTATTTTTGATGTAATGTCTGCAAACGTATTGCGGAAAAGGTGGAAAATGCACGCAAGCTCATAAAGAAGAGACTTTGTGGGCACGGGTCATCTCCGATCTTGTTCTTTTTCAGAATGGCTGTGGCTACGCCAGCCCACAGGACGTAAAACTGGTACGAAGTGCCGTGTGTCTGTTAGTGTTTGTGTGTGCCATCGTGCGGATTGGTGGGTAGGGTGAGTTCA
The DNA here is from genome assembly GCA_036245525.1 of Semisulcospira habei. Lineage (NCBI taxonomy): Eukaryota > Metazoa > Mollusca > Gastropoda > Semisulcospiridae > Semisulcospira > Semisulcospira habei. The sequence continues at coordinate 179,041,850 of BTPG01000004.1, forward strand.
GGTGGAGAGAGATGAATCAGGATGAGGCTTAAAACAGGAACAACTCTGAATGTTTATAAAAGGAAAACGCATGTGAGCTCAAACCCTGAATACGGTAGATTCTGGGACAAAATCCTCATCTTGTTACTTATCTCATCGTATTTTCTGGGTTTGCTGTACAGACGTAAAAACTTGGTAACATGACAACAGGCCAATTTTCAGTATATTAAACAGAGTCCCGAGGAAAACGGCCAGATTTCAAGCATGCCGACTTCACCTATACCTGCTCTGGTTCAGGTTTGAAAACTTGGTCAACTTGCCCATTTACGTGAAAATGGGTCATTGTAGTATTGGGCTGAATATAGCTGAGGCACATTTAGGGATGTAAAATCAGTCATTTCATGAAAAATTCCGTTTTTTTTTTAAATTTCTTTTTAAATTTTTTAACATCTGTACAGCAAAACTGGCAAAATGTACAAATTTCTTGAAAGTCAATCGTGTTAGGTCACCTGACACTGAATTATATTTGCTCTATGAGTCGTACTGAAAAGATATTTGCGAAAAACTTTGCGCGCCCCGATGTCAAAAGACATATACCGGGGTATGTTACTCTTTCCGATGTTTGGACGGTTACTAAGCCAAACCCAATGCGCAAAAGGCCATCGGCTCGACGTCAGCCGATGGCCTTTGCGCACTGGGTACTGCCCCAGAGGTCAAAAGACGGCAATCCGATCTTACAAAAAGAGAAATTTTCATTGCAGGCCTATTACATGTACATTGAAAATCTCGCATTCACAAAAATGGACTGTCTTTTCGCCTACAAGGGTCAGCATATGCAGGGATCAAGCCTAAGCAGATTTCAATACAAACTCTCACCTTATGGCTTTAGCGTGGTTTTCCGACTTGAAAAAGTTCTGCAGCACAGACCTTTCTCGAAACAGCACTAGATTTCCATAGTCACCTCCCTTAACGCGCTGTCCAGTCACATAGGCAATCATCCCGTCCACTTCCGGTAGTTCTTTCACCAAAGTGCAGTCAGTGGCGTTGATTTCACGCGCCAGATTTGAATCAGTTTTGCCCTCGTCACTTTTGTTACCTATAAATCCGACAAAACACATTTCCTTCTGTCTCATCGAATTAATGTCACTGTTTTCCAACACGTGCCGGGCGTCTCCAGAGATTGTCGAGGACGCTTCAAGATAATGTAACACTGTACGAAGGCCACCAGGGAGGACAAGTCTCACTTCTCTACTATCGCTCGTCTCCGTGTAAATACCGTTCTTCAGTTCGGAGTCCGAAAATGTGGGGTCACCTTCACTGTCTTTCATTCGCAGGAGCTCCTCAATGAGCAGATCTTTCATTTCCATTAAGAACCTGAAGTCACTTTCGTGTTTCATTATATCCCCTTCGAAGGACATCGTGATTGAATCACCTGTGTTGTTATGCTGAGAGCTGAAATAAATGTGAAAACTACACTTTTGACTGACGTCATCGACAGTTGCTAGCGGCCAAACCAACCGGCAATGACGTCAGTCAGATTGTGAAGAATGCTATATTGTGTCCCTGCTCTTGTCATGTTCGTAAAATTCAAAATGTAATTTCTGTGTACGAGACGCAGGCTACTTTGGAATAAGAAATTTGGAAAGAATTGCCCTGCGAGGACAAATAACACTAACAGTCGATTTCTGTGACAAGCAAAACGTACATTGCAATACAATGAAATCTTTGCTTTTCACAAAAATGGACAATGTCTGTTGTCCTAAGAAGACAAAAAGACACTAATTAATAGTCAGTTTCTGTGAAAAGCGAAATTTACGTTGCAATACAATGACAATAATGCTTTTCACAAAAAATGGCGTTTTGCCTTCACAGTGCTGAGAACTCTGCATATATGTGCTGATATGTGATTTTGAACCTTACGGCTTGAAGTCGTAAGGTTCAAAATCGCGAAGTAGCACAGAAAAGAGAGGTTTTTTATGGTAGAAAATCCACAAACGGCAGCTGTTTTTTTGTTTTTGTTTGTTTGGTTGTCTGCAGAATGATCTCCGACTCCAAACGTAAACACCTTCAAAACAAAATCCTGGAATCTACTTCTTCCAAAACCCTCTACGCTACCATGAACACACTCCTAGGCACTCCTAAAGACACTCCTCTCCCCAACACACACAGCAGAGAAGAACTCCCGTCCGCTTTTTCCACCTACTTTTCCGACAAAATTCAAACTCTGCGCAACACACTCGACACTCTGCCTTCTCCTCCTTGCCCTCCCGACACCCCCTTTTCCGGCACCCCCTCTCGTCCTTCCGCCCCGTCTCTCAGGAAGAAGTCCTCAAGACCATAAAGTCCATGCCTCTTAAAACCTGCGAACTAGACCCCCTCCCAGCTTCTCTCTACCGGGACGGCCTTCCAAAACTTCTGCCCTTCATTACCGACATCATCAACACATCTCTAGAGAACGGTTCAGTCCCTGATATCTTCAAGTCCGCCATCGTCCGTCCTCTTCTAAAAAAACACAACCTCGACCCAAACGAACTCAAAAACTATCGCCCAGTCTCCAATCTCTCCTTCCTGTCCAAGCTTCTTGAGAAGGTTGTTCTCAACCAGCTCAACCTCCACCTTGCAGACAACAACCTCCTCAGTCCCTTCCAGTCTGCCTATCGCAAACACCACAGCACTGAAACAGCCCTTCTACACATCTTAAACGACCTGCTTCTCTCCACCGACTCGGGCAACATCTCCCTTCTTACGCTACTCGACCTCGCCTGCCGCCTTTGACACCATAGACCATTCTATCATCCTCCACCGCCTTCGTCACTCCTTTGGCATCACAGACTCTGCTCACTCCTGGTTTCTCTCCTACCTCTCCGACAGACAGCAGTCCGTCACCATTGGCGGCGTCTCCTCCAACCCAGTCACGCTCTCCTGCGGAGTACCACAGGGGTCCGTCCTGGGCCCGGTCCTTTTCACACTCTACACCCCCCCCCCCCCCCCCCTGTCTAACGTCATACAGTCTCACCACATACGCCACCACCTCAACGCTGACGACTCACAACTACCAGACAAAGACAAACTTGACAACACTCAGTCACTACTGACTCGCACGGCTGACTGCTATGAAGACGTGAAAAACTGGATGACAGCAAACAAGCTTAAACTGAACGACGACAAAACGGAAGCCATGCTGGTAAGCACTCGCCAGAAACTTTCCCAGCTCCCTCCCTCTCTTCACCTTCAACTCGACAGCACCCCGATCTCCCTCAGTGAACTCGGCCAAAAACCTTGGCGTTATCCTTGATTCCTCTCTTACCATGACCAGCTTCGTCTCCGCCACGGCCCAGGCATGCTATTTCCACCTCCGTCGCATCAGTCAGATTAGAAAATACCTCACCACCGAAGCTGCCACCAAACTTGCTGTCTCTTTCATCCTATCTTGCATCGACTACTGCAACTCTCTCCTTTCCGGCCTCCCTCACTCCACCACTTCCACTCTCCAGCGCGTCCAGAACAATGCTGCCCGCCTCGTCCTCAGAAAGAAAAAATCCGACCACATCACTCCCCTGCTCAAACTCCTTCACTGGCTTCCCATCCCACAACGCATCCAATACAAGATTCTGTCTCTCTGCTACAAATCGCTGAACAACTGCGCTCCTGCCTATCTCTCCAACTTACTTCACCCCTACACTCCTTCCCGCTCCCTCCGCTCCGCTTCCGACCCTCTCCGTCTCCACATTCCCCGCACCAAACTCAGCACTTTCGGCCCCCGCTCCTTCTCAGTTCATGGTCCATCCACCTGGAACACTCTCCCACTCTCTCTCCGTCAGAAAGACTCTCTCTCCTCCTTTCAGTCCGCCCTCAAAACTCACCTCTTTCAACAGTTCTAGCACTATATCACCACACTCCCCACAAAAGCTGACTGTCGCAATGTATTTCACCATTTGTTCTACGTGAGTCGTTGTCTAAAGCGTGCGCATGCGTGCGCGAGTTGTGAGTGCGCGCTTAGAGTTATAATTATTATAAGATAAGCGCATTATAAATACCGTAATTATTATTTTTTGTTGGGTTTTTTTAATTGTTGTTGTTGTTGTTGTTTTTTTTAATGAAAGACAAACAGTAAATGGATGGGTGCTTGGCTCGTAGAACAACACAATCGGCTGCCGGCTTTCCAGGATCAGTGATTTTCAATGGGGGGAAGGGGGTGGGGGGGGGGGGGGACTGAATCGATGAAAAATTGTAATAAATTTTGTGAAAAGCGAGATTTTTATAGTAATACAATGAAAATCTTGATTTTCAGGAAAAATGAATCTTTATTGAAAAAACAACCACACCTAAATGGATGAAAAATAGTATTAACGCATTCTGCCCGCGACACACCGCAGCAAAATATGGCTCGACCATCATAGTTCAATGGTGGTGGCAGAATAGCTTAGCGCCTATAGGCGCCAAGCTATTCTGCCACCACCCTTGAACTATCTTGGTCGATCTGTCTCCTGAATTGTAATGTAGTCCTCAGACAATAACTAAAAAATGTGAGTATTTCGTACATCGGGCACTTTGGGTAAGGTTTTGTGAAATGCGAGATTTCCATTGTAATACAGTGAAAATCCCACTTCTCACAAAACTGGACTTGAACTGTAAATTGCTTTCACAGGGCAAGCAGATAGGAAAGTTCTGCCCTTTGCTAGCGCCCATTTATAACTGCCACTTACCTTATTATAGTCCAGATCTGAAGGTCACCAAAGCACGAAACGTCGAATAAATGTTTTTTTTCAATGAAGAAGAGTAACGAAGTATAATGAGTCGTCACAGTGAGCAAACTTATTCGAAGCCCACTGCTGGCTACGGTCAGACACCTTTAGGCTTATATACGGTCTTTGCTCAGTACGGTATCAGGGTATGTAGACAGGCCTACGCATGTGCACTCAAAGGATTTAAGGACTACGTCCCCTAGGGCCCACTAGGCTGCAATTTATGCTTGTATCCGACAAAATGTAAAACAATGTTGTTCTTGTTAAGCATCTGCTAACTGCACATCGATTGGCACACTTGTAACTAGTTGCAGAATTTCGAAAGCTGGCGGGAAATTGTCATAATTTGACGCCGAATTTGGTGAGATTTAAGTGTGCAAAATTTGATCGATCGCGTGTCCGATTTGTCAGGCCGTATTCCGCTGCTGAGCTGCGTCTACGCTGCTCTAAATACAATTGTAAATAAGTGGTTAGGTTAGGGAAATGTAGTGTCTTTCGAACTGAAAAAGATTATTCGATGTTGGGACTACGATGTGCAAGGGATCATCTCGGAAATGGCCTACGGTGTGAAGAATATGGGACTTCACTGTGCACACGACGCTGAAGTAAAACCGCTTAGAAAGCTGTAGAAAGTAGATACAACTCTAGTATTGTAATATGTTTTGAAAGGTCTTGCCACAATGTATCATTGGGTCAAGTTTGAAGACTGCGGTTTGAATAGTCTCAGAGAAAATGCCAACGTTAAAGTTTACCACGGACGACGGCGGACAGACGACCGACCACTGGCCCAGAAAATAGACTCACTTTTGCTTCGCACGTGAGCCAGAACTGAATCAGACCCAGGCAGTCTACAGTCCGTCGCGTACTTGAAACACAGCAGGGATAAAAAAATAAATAAATAAATAAATAAATAAATCCTCAAGACTTGTTCATCCCAGGGACATCTTGTTCGTCCCTCTTAAAAATTGTCCGTTAAAATACGGAAATTTTACGTTAACGGAAAGCCCAAGCAACCAGCAACAATTCTAAAGAACTTAAAAAGGGGTGCGATGCTGACTGTCATGCCACTATACGGAAACACACAAAGTGACTTTCTGCCTGCTGCCCAGCTACTTTTTGTGCTGTGTGGCCCAATGGATCATTGTCACACAGCTATATGGAAACACACCCTTAGGGTCAAATTGACATGTGACGTTTTATCACGTGTGTAGTATTCATATTTCTTTTTATTCTGTTGTGCAGTGAGAAATAAATAGGACTTGAATATTTCAAAACTTATGCACCTGCTGTAAAGATCTCTTTCATTTTACATTGGCTTATAATTCTTTTAAGATATGTAGGCACTGATGTTATTGGCCCCCATGTGCGCACAGCCACTGGTACTGTTCATAGTGCTGGTGGCTGCACCGACAGCCGGTAGTGAAGACCAACGTAACGTGTGTCACAGTGTGCTGTGTATGTGTGGATGTATGCAAGAAGTATGCTGTTTGTGCCATGGCCTTGGTTTCTGTGCCCTTTGGCTGGAGCAATGGGGACCGGGATCTCAGGCCCTAACACATCTCAGTACCTAGAACAACAGTCACTTCTGTGTGTTATGCACGTGTGTGTTGCGTGTCCGCTTGTGTGGGAAGTGCGGCTATTGACTTATATGTCATATGTTGTGTACCACTGTGATACCTGTGTAATATTCACTTTCCCTAGTCTGTTTCGTTGTTTACAATATGAAAGAATAAGGTAGCTAGCCTTCTGAAGATCAACAGCAGTATTATCACAAGCAAGCAAATCATAAGCTTCACTTCATGACATTATGTGCATGATGCCGTGACATTGACATGACACAAAGTTCAGAATGACATCATTTAGCTCCTGATGCTCCTTTGCTCCTGGAGCAGTGTATGTGCTATTTTCTGTCACTGAATGGCTGAGTATAGCCGAGGATTCCTTCCTAAGCATTTAAAACAACAAACATCCCCAGTGCTGTACACATTGATCATTATTCTCTTGTGATCATTGGCATCTAGATTTTGTCAGGGCCATAAAAGTCAATTCTCAAGAATTTTGTAAAACTTATTTTTGTGCAAATAGCTATATGAGGCATATAAAATACAATGCTTAGATAAGACACTAGTTATCAATAATGCCTTTTAATGTACTAATGCCAAAGGCACTCTGAATCTGATGCAACTTTCCATAATTCCACAGCGCCTCTGGGTTAGCAGTCTGTAGGCTGTATTTCCTGCAATTAAAATGTTGAAGACAAAAATTATGATAATAAAAAGTCTGAAATCTGTTTGTGTGTAAGACAAATACATGTAGATCAAGAAAGGAAGATGTGCAAAATACACAATAACATAAGTTAGGAAGTGCAGAAATGGTCCTTTTCCCTTGCATCACACAATCCTGGTAGAAGTCTACGCTCACAGAAACTGCTTGTTCAGCCCAGAGTCAACGTAATAACTGCTGGTGCACGTTATTTCAGTTATCAGGCCCATCACGTCTGGACCTCACTTCCACTGTATGTCCGTCTATCCCCTACCCTGATGACTTTCAAAACAAATTTGAAGACCCATCTTTTCCAGGTAGCATATCAGGATTAGCTTAGTCTGGATGTGCTGCCTGGAAATGTTGGCTGTTTCTTATAGGTGTAGCCCATGTATGTAGATTGTGTGTGTGTGTGTGTGTGTGTGTGTGTGCGTGCGTGCGTGCGTGCGTGTGTGTGTGTGTGTGTGTGTGTGTGTGTGTGTGTGTGTGTGTGTGTGCGTGTGCGTGTGTTTGTTTGTCTATGTGCGTGTGTGTTTCGTGCTAGGAATGTGCCTTCATGGTGCGAGCTAATGTTTATTTAAAGAGTGAGTGCATGTTTATTTTGTTCTATTTTTTTTCTCTTTAAATTATTTCTGTGTTGTAAAGCGCTCCAAGCTTGCTGTCTGTGGGGAAGGGCGCTATATAAAAACGATGTATTATTATTATTACATGCAGTTTGATATTGTACTGTAATTTAATATTATGTATTTGAACTAAAATATGCTTTATCATACAATTGGATTCAATTACATTTGTAGTTAAAACAATGCAATGAAGTGCAGTACACTGCCAGTGCAATACAATACTACTGTAATAATCCCTGGTGGGAAATGATGTGTATGTTAAACCAAGGTTCTGCAAGAAATGTGTGTATAAAGCACGCTGAGGCTCGCAAAACCCATTACAATACAATACAATACAATACAATACAATACAATACAATACAATACAATACAATACAATACAATACAATTGTACTTTATTAATCCCTCATGGGGAAATTTACTGTCTGCCCATACAACACATAGCATCATCATTCACTCATTCAATTAATTAAATAACCTATAACTCGCTGAAGGAGATAAAATGTAACAGACGTACTGTTACCTTTGTAACACTCTAGGCATCAGAAACACTTAAGGTTTATGCCCCCTTGCGCTTCTGGTGTCAGCAATGTTGCAGTGAACCAACTAGTACCAAACAACTAAAGAATGTTGACAGACACTATATACTGATATTACTGTTGAAAAGGGTAACAGCCTGAGGGACAAAAGATTTGGCATAACGTGATGTACTACTTTTGGGTACTCGAAGTCTGCCATCACGTTCGATACGTCTGCTGTCAAATTCATATCTAAGTGGATGTGTTTTGTCATCAAGAATGTCAGCCAGTTTGTTCGTAATCTGTCTGTTGTACAGTGTGTCCAAAGTATCTTGTGCACTGCCAATCATCCCGCCCGCTTTCCTGATTACTTTGTTAAGATGGTCTTGATTTCATTTACATAAATGTGTACCCCAGCACGTCAGTCAGATATTTAGAACGCTAACAATACTGGAGCACTAAAACATATGTAAAAGCTGAGTGCTTACATTAAATGATCTGAATTTTCTCAAACAGTAAAGTTGGGTATGCGCGTTTTTCACAATAGCTTCTGGGTTTTGTTTCCAGTTGAGCGCGTTGGCAAAAAGAACACCTAAATACTTGAAAGACTCTACACGCTCAACTTCTGTTCCCTTGATGACAACAGGATCGGGATGATGTTTGTTTTTCCTGAAATCTATGATCATATCTCTTGTTTTGCCAACATGTAATTCAAGATAGTTTCTATCGCCACTCTACAAAGTCGTCGGTCTCTTGTCGATAGTGTCTGTCGTCCTCATTCGTAATCTGTCCTGTCAGTGCCGTGTCGTCAGCGTATTTGTCCATGACACAGTCGTCACGGGTGGCTCTACACTCTGCTGTGTACAAAGAAACAAAAAAGGCGACAGGACAGTCCCCTGTCGGGCACCGGTGTTGGTAAAAAGTACATCTGAGATTAGATCCGAACTAATTCTGACATACTGTGAGCGGTTAGATGAGATAGTCCAAAACCCAAAGAATGGTAGAGGCATTTATGTTAATGGGAACTAGTTTGTAAGCGAGTATGTGTGGTTGAATGGTGTTAAAAGCAGATAAAAAAATCATAGAACATCAGTCGAATGGAGGTTCCTGGTTATTCTAAATGAGAGTAGATGTTGTTTACAACATGCAAAATGGCATCATCAACACTTCTTTACCTTCTGTAAGCAAACCTTAACCTGAAAGGGTCCATAAAATCAGAAACCTGTATTTGAAAATGTGAAAGAACAGCCCGCTCAAAAACCTTCATGACACATGAGGTAAGAGCAACTGGTCTTAAATCATTCATCACAGATACAGTTTGCTTTTTTGGCACGGGGATAATACAAGAGGTCTTCCACGAACAGGGGGCGACACAATGGGTAAGTGACATGTTAAAAATATAGCAAAGAATTATGTACAGTTGTTCAGCGCATAATTTTAACATATTTGATTTAATATCATCTGGCCCATGGGTTAACGTATTTAACCCACTCTAGTATGATCCCTGTTTTATGTGATGCTGGTTTGATGGTTTGACTGAATTGATACAGGTGTTTTGCTTATTTTGTTTTCTCTTATAATAACCCTGAATGACCCTATGTTAAAAATGCTTTTCTGCATTGAGCTGCAGTGCGGGGCATGAATTTACATCTAGTGTGGCCCTGGCTTGAGTGCAGTTTTCTGTAGGCCTTCCCGAAATGTAGGGCATGGTCACAGTACACGAGTCATCTGATACATAGGCAACACGAACTGTATTAAAGTTAGGTTCCCGTGGATCAAGCATCCCAACACAGTCGAAAAACTGTCTGCAACAGATACTGCTGACAGTATGTGTATGGGTCCTTTGTGTACTGTCTTGGAGTTTTATGACGTGAATACAATGCCAAATGTCGAAATTAATTGTTTGGAGGGCCTGTTGTTTTTGTAACCGAGTCGCGGATTATCGTCTGCATCGGCCTCGTTTTGAATTAATGTGCATATTTACGAGCCTACGTCACAAGGCAGAACCCGGGTGTACTATCACAACAGTAGGTCACGATGTCATCCGGCGGTGTGATGTACACATGTGTCAGTGTACACGTGTACTGATGTTCTCTGGCATCCCTTTGACGTAATTTTTCATTAAAAAGTGGAATAACCTTCCGCACTCGCTATCCCTCAAAATTACAATGCGGGTTCCGCTCGACCTGCTAGTATTGTTCTATATTAACGATCGTACAGTAGTGCACCGAGGGCGTGCGTGTGGCGCTCACAAAGCGAGTCCAGGGTGCCTAGTTTGACCTTTGATCCTTTACCCCTCGGAAACCCTTCTATCATTGAAACAGAACATTGGTATTTATACCATCTTTCTGCACTGCAATCAATTTCACATCTCACACATCGAGGTATACGTAAAGCGTCGTCAGAAACAACAAATGCACCCTCGCAGCAGAAACACTACATCTCTGAATTGAGTGAATGAGAGCACAGACAACAACCAAAAATGTTACGACCAACGATGTGCAACTTTGACGCACACCGTAGTTTTCAGATCTCTGCAGCATAAATGTGATAACTAGTTCAGCGTAACATAATGACTATATGATAAAATAGGTTTACAATTTTGCGAAATCAGTAAGAGGTAAATTATACTGAAGATCGTGACATCAGAAAATCACTAGCGCTTGCGGAACTATACTGGGAAGATCGACAAAGACCGTAGACGGATTACTTACTGATTCAGGAGGAAAGTGACAAATTCCGGGTGGGTGGTCAAACCAAGCTCTTGATTTACGCGTTGCCACCTGTCCATATACCCTTTACCCGATGTCAATTCTATTTCGGGGGATCTTGTCTCTCTCCATCTTTCTTCTTTCTTCTGGTGGAGGACTGGCTTTTTTGATCCGTGACAGTTTATTGGAGCATGCCAACATCATATCATCGTTCCCCTTTTCTCATTCAACGTTTAAGCTTGCCCAGTTGACACTTTCTGTGCCGCAGCATGTGCACTTGTACTGTCTGTACCGTCCAACCCCCCCCCCCCCCCCAACAGAAAGAACAGACTTACAGACAGTACGTTTTTCAGCGAGTTTGCGGATTTCATGGAGCACTGTAATTCTTTTGGTGGTAAGCTTGTGATTGTCGGCGACTTTAACTTTCAATTCGACTGTCCTTCCAACACCAACACGGCTCGTATGCTTGACCTATTACAAACCTTCAGTCTGTCTCAAGGCGTGCATCAGCCTACTCATACCAAAGGTCATACACTCGACTGGGTCGTGTATAGAGAGGAGGACTCCATCTTTAGGTCCGCCTCTGTGAGCCACACCATGTCTTCTGACCATTTTCCAGTTCTGTGTCTTTTGGATATAACCAAACCACAGCTGCAGCCTGTTACCAAGACTTCGAGGAACCTAAAGGGGATTGACCATGACAAATTCATAGCTATGTTGCAGACATTGTCGGCATCTGTTCCCACGTCTCGGCCGAGCAACTCAACGCTGGTCTGCGGGCTGTCCTAGACCAGCATGCTCCCGCCACTCGCCGCCGGGTGTCGCAGCATCACTCCACGCCCTGGTACCCGTCTGTGGCCGCTGAACTGCGCACCTGAAGCATGAAAGGCATCAGGCAGAGAGGTGTTGGCTCAAGTCTGGGGCGCTGACTGTTCATAAACAGATTCTGAATGGTTTGAAGTATAAGATCACTCGCTTGACCACCAATGCCAAGACTGCTTGTATCTGCGCAAAAGTTGCTGCAGCAAGTACTTGCAAAGAACTTTTCCTTGTGACTAATGGACTCTTGGGTAAGACCAAGTCTGTTCAACTGCCCAGCACACACCCAATCCGCGATCTCCCAGAACTGTTCTCTCGCTTTTTCTGTTCCAAAGTCAGAACAATACGTGACAACATTGACAAATGTGATGATGCTCAGACATCTTGCTCATTTGAATCTAAGTGTTTTGCTGGCACGCCTCTTGCATGCTTCAGTCCAGTGACTGAAAAGGTAGTGCTAGACACTATGAGTAAGATGTCTCTCAAGACCTGTGAGCTAGACCCTGTGCCTTCGTCCCTTCTTTTTGAATGTAAAGATGCAATTGTACCAGTTGTTACAGGTATTGTAAATGATTCCCTCTTGCACGGCACTGTACCTACCTGTTTCAAAACTGCAATTGTTAAGCCGCTCTTAAAGAAACCTTCACTTGATCCTAACAGTTTGAAAAACTACAGGCCCGTATCCAACCTACCTTTTCTTTCAAAGCTTCTGGAAAAGATAGTGCTCACGCAGCTGCTAGACCATATCAAGAATAATGGTCTGTGGCATGTGTTCCAGTCAGCATATATTTCTGGTCATAGCACGGAGACAGCATTGCTGCGTGTTGTGAATGACCTACTTGCTGCTAGCGATGAAGATCTAATCTCTGTTCTGACTCTGCTCGATCTGAGCGCAGCGTTTGATACCATTGACTATGGCATTCTACTTGCCCGCCTTCGTGATGTGTTTGGCATTCAAAGCACTGCACTGAAATTTGTCCAATCCTACTTTGTTGGTCGCTTGCAGATGGTTTCAGTGGCAGGATTTGAGTCCCACCCTGTTGAGCTGCTTTGTGGCGTTCCGCAGGGGTCGGTCTTGGGGCCTGTTCTTTTTACTTTGTATACTCAGCCCCTGTCGCATGTCATTGAGCGTCATTTTGTTTCTTATCATTTATATGCAGATGATACAGAATTGTACAAACACTCCCTTTGTGAACATGTCGATCAGATGGTGCAGTCTTTGGAGGCTTGTATTTGTGATGTTCAGAAGTGGACCACACAGAACAAGCTCCAGCTGAACAGTGACAAAACTGAGTCCCTCCGAATGACGTGCTCCTCTACGTGCAGTGTTGATCTTCCTGAGTCAATGATGGTGGACGAGAGTGCCATCTCCTTTTCTAGCTCGGCCCGTAACTTGGGTGTCATTTTTGACAACAGGCTGAAAATGAAGGAACAAGTGAAGAAAGTTTGCCAGCTTGCCTTCATTGAACTCAGATGGATCAGCACTGTTCGACATCTGCTGACTGTTGAAGTTACCAAAACACTTGTTACCTCCCTTGTGCTGTCCCGAATAGACTATTGCAATTCTCTTTCGTCCGGTGTTCCGCAAAATCTTCTTGACCAAATCCAGAGTCATGAACTGTGCTGCACGTCTGATTTTTCGTGTATCGAAACGTGAACACATTAGGCCTCTACTAGCTGATTTGCACTGGCTGCCAGTTTTATACAGAATTCAGTATAAAGTCTATGTTATTTGTTTCAACATCATCTCTGGTTCTGCCCCTCCTTACTTATCTGATCTTGTCCAGCTGTATACACCGTCCTGCTCACTACGCTCTGCTTCAGACACTCGTGTTTTCCGTATTCCTAGACGTAATAAGGTTACTCAAGGTCATCGTGCATTTTCGTATTTTGGTCCCATTACATGGAACGCTCTCCCAGCTGATGTGCGTCACTCATCATCTCTTTCCATTTTCAAATCCAAGCTTAAAACACATATTTTCTCTGTTGCATATTCGTAAAGACCATTTTGTCTGCCGGCTCATCATATGACTGTGTGTGTGTGTGTGTGTGTGTGTGTGTGTGTGTGTGTGTGTGTGTGTGTGTGTGTGTGTGTGTGTGTGTGTGTGTGTGTGTGTGTGAGAGAGAGAGAGAGAGAGAGAGAGAGAGAGAGAGAGAGAGAGAGAGAGAGAGAGAGAGAGAGAGAGAGAAAGAGAGAGTGAAAGAGAGAGGAGAGAGGGGAAGAGAGATTATTAATAAATAACCATGCATGTATGATTTGTATTTCAGGTTCAATGGTCACTGTTCTCATGTCACTGGGCTTCAGAAATCTCTTCAGTATTTCAAGGCAGCTAAACTGTTTGACCCATGAGCCTAATCGACTGAGCTGCAGGGGCATGCCACAAGCCTGGTGAGCAGCAACATGAAAAGGTACCAAGATTGCATCTGTCCCAATAATAAAACCATGGTGTGCTAGCCAGGCCATCGGAGAAGCGGACGAAAAGGCCGATAACATGCCGCACCAACACAAACAAGAAGTAAGCATTACCTAAAATAAAATCAAAACTATTATTAGCTGGTAAATTATATTTTATTCTGGAATATAAGTGGTTCACATGCCAAAACACAACACACAGAGAAATAAGGGTTCAGGTCGTAAATGGCTGATTTACAGTGACACAATTTGATAGCATAGGAATACTAGATTCAAAACTCATTTTCATTTTATTATGAAGTCTTCAAAATTTCTCAATCAGCAAAGAGTGAGAAACAGTCTATCGTGTGGCTGTGCTACGGTTGCATTAACATATGTTTGGTTTTTGGTAGGTGCTGAAAGTCTGCCCTTTTTCACTATACTTGTGCTTAAAATATTGACTATTTGGCATCAAAATTGACACACAAAAAAAGGCCAAAACCCAAACATATGTTAATGCAGTGTAGAACTGGAACAGGTTGTTTAGTTGTCTCTCCTTTTTTCTCACAAAGTCCACTCCAAATACTTCTTCTTCTGCTGGTTGCGTCTGCACACCTTTAGTTCTTTACAGCCTTGAAATGAATTCAGATTTTCAAATTCTTGATCTGATCTCCTACTCCAGCAGGTCTATCTTTATCTTCTAGCTTGCTATTTCAGAATTTGCACTCTGCAGTGATGGCCAGGTAGTCTAATGGTGAAATCCCTAAAAGAGAAATTTACAAAAATTATAAACAGTATATGTTTATGATTAAATTAAAACGTCAAAAGTATTTCTAAAGCTGCACTCAATATTTGTCCACAGACCAGGAGACTGAAAAGAGAGCCAATGCCAGGGAATCAACAGGGTCGCTGAGATGTGTGTCACAACGAGGTCCCCAGTTGATCTTCTACAAGAACTGAACGTCTTTGCTTGACCAGTTAGTGTCCAAATCCTGAGAAACGTGAGGAAAGAACAGAGAACTGACCAGTTCTAATCACTGGGTAGAGGGAAAAAACAAACAAACAAACAAACAAAAAAACAAAAAAAAACTAGCAACATGAAACTTCCACATAGATCTAAATAGAAAAGCAAACGTTTCTGACAAATGTCTTGACAGAATCTTTTCACACACTTTTTTCTGAGCTGCAGCCACATTTTATGTATACGACATGAGGACACTGCCAAAAGTAAATATTTAGAAGTACTTCCTGACAAGCGCAGCATTGTGGTTAATAATAATAATAATAATAATGAGTATTTATATAGCGCTTAATCTTACTCAAAAGCTCTAAGCGCTTTACAATCTGTACACAAAAATAAAAATACAATGACATATGCACATAACAAACAAAGCACAATGCCCGAACACACCATTTTTACAATAAACTAAACAACAATACATACATAATAATTTATATTCTAATTAACATTTAGTCTAAACAAGGAGGATTGCAGAACTACAACTAAGGCATCAAACACTGGCAGTTATTCAAAGTAAAGCTTGAAGAGGTGAGTTTTCAACGACCTCTTGAAGTCAGAGACAGACTCACTGTTTCTGACCTCAAGAGGAAGTGTATTCCATAACACTGGGGCTTGATAAACAAAAGTGCGCTGACCAAATGTTTTAGTTTGGACAGAAGGTACACACAACTTCCGTTTATCAGAAGAGGAGCGGAGCTCACGAGAGGGTGTATACACATGCAGCAAAGAAGACAAGTATTCTGGGCTGGTGCCTGAAAGGCAGTTAAAACAGATTGACATAACTTTGTATTGAATACGTGAGGACACAGGTAGCCAGTGAAGGGACTTCAAGATGGGTGTGACATGCTCAGTCTTACGGACTCTCACAACAAGCCGGGCTGCATTGTTCTGAATTTTTTGGAGGCGATCAATGAGATACTGAGGGCAGCCACAAAGCAAAGAGTTACAATAATCTAGCTTGGACAGCACAAATGCACAAACTAGTGTTTTAGTGGCTTCCACGGTCAGCAGGTGACGAACTGAACTAATACGACGAAGTTCCAGATAAGCGGATCTACACACTGCACTGACATGCTGTGACATAGATAACTCGCTGTCAAGTGTAACACCCAGGTTTCTCACACTCGCAGAGAAGCCAATGAGTGTTCCATCCACAGACAATGATGATGGTAAAGGCAGGGACGAAGATAATCTTGGATTAGCTACCAACATTGCTTCAGTTTTGCCATCATTTAACATCAGTTTGTTGGTGGTCATCCATGATTTGACATGGTCAATGCACTGGCTTATACTTTGGACAGCATTCACAGCTCGCTCGACAGTATCACTTTTGTACATCTGCGTATCATCTGCAAATGCATGATGGGAAATGGAGCGACTACAAATCAGGTCGGACAGGGGCTGAACATACAGTAAGAACAATACAGGTCCTAGGACCGAGCCCTGGGGTACACCAAACCGAAGAGGTGATGGCTCAGAACGACAGCCGTCGACAGAAACAATCTGGGATCGTTCAGTCAGGTATGAACTAAACCATGCCAAATACAGATCCACAGTTTCTATTTCTAGGAGCAACTCAAAGTGTGCGACAGTGGCCAGACAGGCATAATCAAAGTCAAATGCCCACCCGCATCCAGAAATTACACCATGCTCGAGGCATGTCAGTTACCAGGATTTTGTGTGAAATTAGCTGACAACACCAGCGTGGGACTGAAGAAATCATATTCCAACCACACGCAGGTGCAAGGCCAGCTAAATATAACACGTTATTGTTTTTACCCAAAGGGATGTAAATGTATCGCAAATCACACCAGACATTCCATTCATGGCATCACTGTTTCACACTGTCAGCGTTCTACAACAAAGAAAGTCTGACTTGGAAAGTGAAACTATGATGTCATCACAGAGTGTAAGCGAAATGTTAGGTATGCACCTCTGCTGTTATTGTCAGCATATATACACAAAGATAACCTTGCATCATTGTTCCGCTGCCCCACACTTGCCAGCTACAGTGTCAGGTGTATGTTGCAAGACGTGATCTTCCTGCGGTACTGCCCACATTTGTGAGCAGTCTGGATTTGTAGGCAGGTGACGGACTCGTCTGCTGGAATGGGTAGGGGTGCAACTCACTGGGTTCGCCATCCCACAAATGCTGAGAAGAAAAACGTTGCATGAATATATGCTCATCATAAATAGATCTGATTAAATGTGTTACTGTAGAAGTGATGCGTCGATTTGTGCTTGTCGTGATTTGTGAGAGAGTGCAAACTGAAGAAACGTAAGGGCATACACCTTTGGTTATGGTGTTTCTGGAGAGTTAATTCCATATTTAAAATCACACATCCCTACTGAGTGTGCAGATCAGTGTAGCGGTACTGCCTGATAGCAAGTGATTGCACATTATTGTCGGCCCACAGTACGCTCCGGCCATGATAACTCGATCGCTGAATTATGTACCACTTCCGCAAGTGAATTGTAACCATTTTCAGAACAATCTAGAAAATGACACTTACCGCATACAAACAGCTCTGCGTTTGCTCTTGTCCTCTAGGGGGGTAGTATCCCGATGTTGAGATGATCAGTGTGCGGTCTCAGTTTTATTCAGCCCATTGCGTTGGTTTCGGGAGGGGAAAAAAGCCAGAAGCTTTTCTTTGATGGTTTCAGGGTAGCTTTCGTCCCGATTGCAGGTACCGCAAAGGCAATGCCTGACCATTTCAGTGAAATGTATACGCACAAACAGTATCGCGCTTCGCTATTTCATTGCTTAGTTACGGGAAGGCTTGTGGCACCCAGCAACAGAACCGCGCTGCGGCAATTTTTTTTCTATTTTCTGATTGGCTGAAAATGCGCGCACCGGTGAGATCCATTAAACATTTTTCAGTGTGTGTGTGTGTGTGTGTGTGTGTGTGTGTGTGTGTGTGTGTGTTCATTTAGAAATGGGAGGGGGGGGGGGGGAGCAATAATATTTGCGGCTCAGAACTTTAGCCCACATTGATGGCGACTGAAAAGAAACAGCAGCACTCTTCAAGCACACGCCAAACAACACAATTTCCACGACACCTGTAAATTAATAGTATTATGTTAAATTTTCCAAACAGTACATGCATTTATGTACAATAAATCCCTCTTGATTGAGCAACATTACATTACAATACATGCACCGTCAATTAGTGAATTTCAAAAAGCGCTTCTTCCTTTCAACAACACTGCGTGTACCGTCATTGGCGTCAACAACAGCACTATTCGGTTTAGAACAGTTAAAAAACCCACTAGAACCACATCTACATCTTCAACCCTGATTGATCATATTTACGTCACAAATGATGATAAAATATCAAATGTACATGTTCCCTCCTTAGCTGTCAGCAACCACAACCCAGTATGTTGCACAGTCTCCATGAAACTAGACAAAGAGAACGAAAAGAGACATAAAACAATTAAATATCGTTCTTTCAAAAAATTTAATAACGGCGACTTTCTGCGGGATCTGAGCAATACTCCTTTCAGTGACGTGTATAACCACACTTCTCCTGACAGTGCCCTGTCGTAATGGATGGATCTATTCCTTGGGGTCCTAAATAAGCATGCGCCCATACGAGAAAAACGAGTTAAGCACGCTAACCTGCCACCCTGGTTGACAGTAGATATCAAACAGGCCATGTTATTTAGAGACAAACTTAAGAAAGAAAAACAGTTTGATGAATATAAGAAACAACGAAATCGTGTTAAATACTTAGTGAGAGCGTCAAAAAAACCTGTTCTTCCAGGAAATGATTAGGGACAAAAAAAAGATACAGCATCGGTTTGGAAAGCCCTGAACGTTATAACCGAGGGTAAATCAGCCCCTGAAATTCCATCCCATTTGTCAGCTGATATATTAAATAACCACTTCCTATCGACAGCTGAAACACTTGCTCAGTCAGCTGCAAGTAGTAACGCAGAGTACCAAGTTCCTAGTGTACTGGAAAAAATACTGTGAGGCCAAAAATATACTGCAGACATTCATCATTCCTGATATTACCGTCTCTGAAGTCGGTAAATTTATTTCTAGCATTCTAGAATGCCGAACAAAACGTCCACCGGGATGGATGGTATCGACAACAAAATTCTTAAAATGTCACTACCATATATGGTAGAGGCACTTACTTATATCTTTAACCTCTGTATAAAACACAACACGTTTCCATCTATTTCAAAGAGGTCAAGGTAATTCCAATCCCTAAATCAAAAGATCTTAAAGATGTCAATAATTACCGTCCTATCTCACTTTTCTCGGCCCTGTTAAATCCCCTTGAACAACATATACAAAAACACCTCCTCGATTTTCTAGAAAAGGGCAATTTAATAAATATTCATCAGTCCGGCTTTAGACCGAAACACTCATGTCAGTCAGCACTGACACAGTGTAGACGGCTGGTTGGAATCAATAAATAAAAACCTGATATCTGGAGCTGTTTTCTTAGACCTACAAAAAGCATTTGATCTTGTCGACCATGACATTCTCTTAAAGAAGCTAGCAGCATACCATATAAGTGAAACCGCCATGGCATTCTTTAGATCATACCTAAATGACAGAAAATAAAAGGTAAATAGCCATGGAAAATACTCTAAACAAGGACAAGTTAACTACGGTGTCCCACAGGGGTCGATCTTGGAACCTCTTCTATTTATAATATTTATTAATGTTTTGCCTTTGCATATTACTAACACGGATGTCAACTGGAACCTGTTTGCGGACGATACGGGCCTCCATGTGTCGGGTAAAAAAAAAACCCAGCTGACATTAACCTTAGCTTACAAAGTAGTCTCAGCGAGGTTTCCGACTGGCGTAGAGTGAATCATATGGTTCTTCATCCAGGAAATACATAGAGTATTTTAATCACTACACGACAAAAACACCAACGCCGACCACAGCCGTTACATTTACAAGTGAACGCTAAACCGATAGAACAAATCACAGAGTGTAAATTCTTGGGAATACACGTTGACGAACAACTATGTTGGAAGACGCATATAAATACAGTCTGTAAAACCATTGCTAAAAACACTTTCCTGTTGTCCCAGCTTAGACAAGTAACGGACACTTACTTACTTACTTACGCCTGTCACCCCTACCCGGGTATAGGCCGTCGACGAGAGACCTCCAGCAACTCCTGTCCTGTGCTTCTCCTTCGATTCTACTCCAGGTGGTTCCCAGTCTCTTGATGTCTGCTTGGAGGTCTCGACGCCAGGAGTTTCTCGGCCTACCTCTTTTCCTCTTTCCCTGGGGGTTCCATGACAATGCCTGCCTAGTGATACTGGAAGCTGGCTTTCTCAGACTGTGACCGATCCATCCCCATCTTCTTCGCCCAATTTCATTCTCTGCTGTTATCTGCTCTGTTCTCTCCCAGAGTCTGACGTTGCTGATCTTCTCTGGCCAGTGGATTTTCAAAATTCTTCTAAGGCAACTGTTCATGAAGGTCTGTACTCTGTTGACTGTGGTTTTTGTCAATCTCCATGTCTCTGCTCCATATAGGAGAACTGCTTTTACATTGGAGTTGAAAATCCGGACTTTGGTGTGTTGTGACAGCTCTCTGGAACTCCACACTTTTTTCAACTGGAGAAAGGCTGCTCTGGCTTTACCGATTCGTGCTCTGACATCTGCATCAGTGCCGCCTTTTTTGTCTATGATGCTCCCGAGATAGGTGAAGGACTCCACCTCCTCCAACGGGGTGCCAGCAAGCAAGACTGGTTCTTCCCTGGTTGCGTTCAGCCTCATTGTCTTTGTTTTCTGTTTGTGAATGGTGAGGCCCACTTGGGATGAGATGTCAGCAAGCCTCGTGGTCTTGTCCTGCATTTGTTGATGAGTGTGGGACAGTAATGCCAAGTCGTCTGCAAAATCGAGGTCGTCAAGCTGTGTCCACAGTGTCCACTGTATTCCACTTCGTCTGTGCTCTGTGGTCATCTTCATGACCCAGTCTATGGCCAGTAGGAAGAGGAACGGAGACAGCAGACACCCCTGCCTGACACCAGTTCTGACCTGGAGCTCTCTGGTGAACTGCCCTTCGTGGATCACGCGACATGTCATGCCATCATAGCTGCTCTTGATCAGGCGGACGAGCTTTGTGGGTACACCGTAGTGTCGTAGGAGTTTTCACAGAGTCTCTCGGTCCACGCTGTCAAATGCTTTCTCATAATCCACAAAGTTGACGTACAGCGGGGAGCTCCACTCCAGAGACTGTTCCACGATGATGCGGAGAGTGGCGATCTGGTCTGTACATGATCGGTTCTTCCTGAATCCTGCTTGCTGGTCTCTCAGCTGGGGGTCAACGGAGCTCTTCATTCTCTATAGGATGATCCTGTTGAAGACCTTTCCTGGTACTGACAGCAAGGTGATTCCTCTGTAGTTGGAACACTTGCTGAGGTCACCTTTCTTGGGAAGCTTGATTAGGTACCCCTCCTTCCAGTCAGCTGGCATCACCTCCTCTTCCCAGATCTTAAGTAACGGACACACATACTCGTAAACTGTTTTTTCATGCCCATATCAATTCTCACGTTGATTATGTCTCCACAGTGTGGGACGGTTGTAGTGATGTTCACATGAACAGGTTAAACTCTATATATAAAAGAGGTGTCAAAATGATAGATACGCGGCCCATTCCTACCACAGACAAATTTAGACATCTAAACATTCTCGGCCTGCGTCAAAAAATTAGTTTAAAAAAATGCATCCTCATGCACAAGATATTAAATAACATGACACCGCAGTATCTAACCACCAAATTTACGCCACAGCAAGAACGCGAACTGAACGGACCTCAAGGAACAATACTTTACCCCTACCTCTGCCTAGAATTGACCTCTTTAAAACTAGTTTATCATTTTCTGGACCGTTTGTATGGAACACTATTCCTGCACATTTGAAGGCTATAGCCTCGCTTGGAATCTTTAAAACGAAACTTTTCGATTACCTGCTGAGCCAAACATAACATCACTGGGCATTTATTTAAACAAACCCTGATGGTTAATACTTTCATGTACCACATGCATTGCTGAGCCAAACATAACATCACTGGGCATTTATTTAAACAAACCCTGATGGTTAATACTTTCATGTACCACATGCATTTATGTATAGTGTTTGTGTGTGTGTGTGTGTGTGTGTGTGTGTGTGTGTGTGTGTGTGTGTGTGTGTGTGTGTGTGTGTGTGTGTGTGTGGTATAACATGAATGTTGAGTGTTACTATTATTCTGTGTATATAATTTTATTATTATTTTGTTTCTTTCTTTTTTTTAATTCTTGCATGAAATAATGTGTGTAAATATAATGTCTTTATTTTTTATTTTTTAAAACCTATTTTATGTTGTAGATGTTAGCAACGGCAAGTTTGTAAAATGACGATTTGTTTCTGTCAAAACTTTTTACCGTTGATAAATAATGTTGCATCATCATCATCATCATCATCTCTTTACTCTTCATGCGAGCGAGAAAACTGTACCTGAAATATCGAACACTCTTCAAAATAGTCTTCAAGAGGTCTCTCAGTGTGGTAGAAACAATGAAATGCGTGTTAATCCATTCAAAACAAAAAGCATGCTTCTCACAACGTGGCAAAAACATCAGCTGCGCCCTCATATCATTTGATTCTAGCAAGTCAAGGAGCTTAGACTGCTCGGGGTGACTGTTGACGAACAGCTATGCTGGCAACCCCACTTGAAAACTCTAGCCAAAAAAAAGTATTCCTATTGTCAAAGCTTTAGTCTATTATTAACCTAAAAACACGCAAATTGTTTTTATAATTCTTATATAAAGCCACACTTTGACTACGCCTCGACTGTTTGGGACAGCTGCAGCGAGGCTGTACAAACGCGCAGTTAAACTGATTAATCCTATCCCCTGTTTAACCTCTGATGAGAGGCTTGAGGCGACCGGGCTTCTCCCACTAAAGAAACACCTTTTGACCAACAAATGCGTGCTTATGCACAAGAACCTGAACGGAAAAACCGCCTTCCACTTGTCTAAGTTATTTAGTCAAGGCACAAAGGTTTACAGCACCTCCAGGAACAGTGTCGCCATTGAGAGGCCCCGTATTGATTTATTTAAATCTAGCCTTTTGTACTCGGGTGCATATCTGTGGAACTCACTTCCTTCACATTTGCAGCTAACTAAAAGCCTGCCTTTGTTTAGGAAGAGAGTTTTCGAGTACATGTCAAAGGCCAAACATTTCTGATACATAGTTGTTGTTTTTTTAGTTTATTTACCTTAGTTTGTTTATTTGACTCTTCGCACATCTAACTGCACTGTGACGCCCTCAGCAATAACAGTAGTTGTGTGTGTGTGTGTGTGTGTGTGTGTGTGTGTGTGTGTGTGTGTGTGTGTGAGTGTGTGTGTGTGTGTGTGTGTGTGTGCGCGTGCGAGTGCGCGTGAGTGCCTAAGTGCTAGCGTGTGTGTGGGTGTGGGTCGGCGTGTGTGCATGTATGTGTGTGTACTGACGTGAATCTGATTTTGCTTTGTTTACAAACGAAGCTTATTTTATCAATGTATGAATATGTCATTTGCTTGTATTGAATTGTTGTTTTGTGTTCAATTCGTAGTTTAGCAAGGACAGATATGAAAAGAGGCCTGAGTGAATATTGTCTCCATCCTTGAAAAATAAAGTTTCATTCATTCATTCTCTCTCTCTCTCTCTCTCACACACACACACACACACACACACACACACACACACACACACACACACACACACACACACACACACACACACACACACACACACGCACACAAACACACACACACACACGCACACAAAGTCACACACACACACACACACACACACACACACACACACACTGATCGTCGTACTTAAGTAAACTGACTTGATCAATGTATGATGCATTTATTCAGTGCTTACACAAATTGATAAAAGATTATATGGTCAACTTCGCCTAGGCAGGATATAACAAAAGCCAGACATGTATCGCACCTTTTCCTGAGGTCCCGGATTTACTTAATTTACTTCGCATATAAGAAGCTTTCGATGATTCGGACACGAGACTTAGCGGAAAGCAGCACACTAATCGTGTGACATGCAGTCATCATGGTGACACACGAGCACTAAAAAGACAGCATAGGCATAAATTAACCCACGTAAACACTGCAGGGGTTTCTATAATCACAAATATAGTTCAAAGGGGACCTAAATAGGAGTTAGTTACCGCAGGGGTTAGTCAATGAACATTATAATTAACATAAGCCATTGCATGTAGCTGACATGACTTGCGCCTAGATAGTAGTGAACATTCCAGCCGGGTATTTTAGCGAAGCCAAACGCATTTGGTCATAACAGACACTGTCCTCTATCATACTCTTTTTCTGGCATGTATATTTCTTACACCCGTTTAATGGAATTCCAACTAATTTATTGACTTATTTTACAGTATCTTAAAATTAGACAGTATACATAAAGAATAAGCGTAACAATTGAAAACATTGTAGGTTAAGATCTGACGTAAATCTTGCGGGCAGCGATTTTTTCACAGTGTAGTCCCACACGCTTCACATCGTAGGCCATCTCTGCGCATCCATGATCATTCCTGCACATCTTAGTCCCAATATTAGGCATCACCTTTCAGCTCGAAAATTACTAAAATACCCTAAATTAAACACAAAAATCCACTTATACAACCCGCAAGAATGTTGACAAGTGCATGTAGTGTGGTGTGAACGCTGTTTTGTAGCAGAATCTATCCCAACTAATCGGACACGCTATCACTCATTTTGCACACTAAATGAGGTCACCGGTTTCTTCAAATTATGACACTGAATTTCCCGCCAGCTTTCGAAGTTCTGCAACTAGCTGCAGGTGTGCCAATATGATATTTGCCGCAGATAGCAGATGCTTAACACATTTTGCTCCAGGACCGAAATTCGCAAATTTTGAAGTCAGTTGCCCCCTGAAGACTGTATTCCACTTCTACAAACAGATCGAGCGTGATAGTTCAAGGGTTGTGCCAAAACATAGGGCTCGGGACACTGACGTCATCACGCCAGTCGTGGCGGCCATCTTGTGAGGATACGGGACTAACGGCGCTCATAGGGAAATCGGCGCTGTTTTTTTAATGTCAGGAAAGTCCTGACATACTAAAAGCAATAACAGCAAGTCTTGCCATCACTGTAGGAAACCGCTCACCAGAATCTGTTTTTGTTGGTTTCCAAAGAGGAAGAAAAATGAAGAAAAACGTGTTTAAACACTATTTCGCTACTATCTCATGACATTGGTATATGCTATGGTATAAGATGGCGGCTGACGCGCCGACACTGCTAGGCAACGCGGGGAACTTCCCGAGCCCTATAGCTTGGCGCATATGGACACCAAGTTATTCTGGCACAACCCTTGAACTATCACGCTCGATCCATGTCTTGCCGTGGCGTGTCGGAGTTGAATGAGTAAAAAAGAACATCGATTTATATTTTGTCAGAAACAAGCATGAATTACAGCTAGTAGTGGGTCTCCGAGTCTGGGGACGTAGACCGTCCCTCCGCTGCGTGAAACAGACACGGAGTAGGCCTGTCTACATACAATGTTATATAAAAACTGTGCCCTTCAGTCAGAGCGTCTGACGGACAGAATTAGACTTATTTTCAGGCCGCTTGTAAAATAAGTACATGTCTTTTTGCACTGAAGATTTTAAGGACATTGGCCACCGACGGTCGGTCCTCCAGGCATGTATCCGAAACTAACACATATTCGACCCTGCTATGATACCGATATGAATGAAGCTAGCAAGAGGCATAGATCCTCATGAACCCCCGCGTCTGCGGGGGCTTATGAGGATCTATGTCTTGCATTTTCGGTTTCGTTCTCATTGCGTTGGAGGCCATCACAGGTTCATTACCAGACAACATCCTCTGCCTGCGGTACAGTGATATAAAAACCTCAAGCAAGAGGCATAGATCCTCATGCGCCCCCGTGTCTGCCGGGGCCCACGAGGATCTATGCCTCTTGCATTCATCTGCTGCTTGGTGTGTTCCGACACTAATCTACCTACTAAGGACGTTTTTAACTCATTCAGCCCCCGACACACCACAGCATGACATGGATCGAGCCTGATAGTTTAAGGGTGGTGCCAGAATAGATTGCGCCCATAGGCGCCAAGCTATTCTGGCACTACCCTTGAACTATCATGCTCGATTTATCTCTAGAATTGCAATACAGTCTTTCGGAGGGCAGCTTCAAAATTTGGGGATTTTTGTACTGGGATAGAATGTGTTAACGAGATTCCCAGGGAATCAATCAAAGAAAAAATGCGATTGCGGTGTCACGTGGATTTGTTTGTGACTAATCATGGTCGGAAAATGGGTCCCGTAGAACGTGATAGGCACAGCACACGTTCACAAAACCAAAGGTGCCCGCTTACACTCAGTGTGAAACCAAAGGTGCCCGTTTACAGTCAGTGCGCTGTTATTGTTTGTTGTTTGGATTTACCAACATGAACCCTCTTGCGCAGGCTGGGCTCGATGAAAAAAAAAAAATAGTGCCTAGACAAAACCCCATTAGCAGAACGTCTTCGGGCCATCGACGGCCGCAGTGGGCCCGCGCACGCCTGTGCGCGGCCCCACTGGGGCCGTCGTGGGCCCGAGGACCTTTGCTTGCTGGGTAGACTGATGTCTAGTGCGTTACGGAGATATTTTTTCACCCTAGGGTAATATAATTTTTGGGGATGCGAGCTTTTTTTTTTAGCGAGGCAATTTGCCCGCAAATTAATACTTCGAGGTCAGTCACGACGTGCCTCAGTATTGCCTAAGCAGTTTACACCACGTCCCTCCTACTTATTAGTTTTGGGGCGAAAACAGCTTTCATAGTTGAGATGGCCATGGGCATCGGGCTGAAAACTTCATAACTTTCGCGAGTGTGCCTCCGTGGCAACAAATATAGGCCTCTCTTATACAGTGTCTAGTGTTCGAATAAGAAAGAAATATATGCAATTTCTGTTTTAAACAATACAAACCACCAAATAACAATTAGCCTGGGTGACAGTGTGAAAAATTGAAAGGTCTGAAAACGGGGCACATACTAACTATGCAAGACTAGACATACATTCTCAAGACGACTCTGCGGATTCAGGGGCTCGTGAAAATGTATGCCTTTTGAACATGGAGCGAGATGGCTGAAAAAAGACTGTTCTGTTTTAAGAAAAAGTCTGTAATTCAGCTTTCTTGGGTTTTGAAAAAAAAAAACAACAACTGAAAACTGAATCAGCTTCCATGACTGAAGACTTTCACCCACGAATTACTCAGTGCGCAAAGGCCATCGGACCGACGTCAGCCCGATGGCCTTTTGCGCATTGGGTATTTTGTTACTAGGGTTTAACACCGAGCAGACGACTACGGCCATCTCACGGGGGCCACCAAATAAGAGGCAGAGAACGACGAAATGAGGTGCAGACGACAAGATTAGTGATGTCATGATTTACTGCGCACCCGTTTCTAGGTCATGGTTGCTAGGGGTAGACAAATCGCTGTTAAGTGTCACATAGTTTCTCCACCCCTGAAAATGCCATGAAGGGTGCAGGGATACCGGCATGGCCTGCGAAGTACTTGCTGATATGCACATCTCATGGATTTTTATAGTACCATTACGCATAAATCTGAAGACGCATTTCAGCGCCATTTGTGTTTGTTATGTCATGTCGACACACCTCGTAACTTTAACAGCAGTTTGGACACGCAGCAAAAACACACGCGTAATCGCACTTATTTATTCTGCGCTACCGTTAGCGTGTCAGGTCTATTTTTTAGCTAGTTCTCGCACTGATAGCGTTGTATTTCTAGAACGAAGTGGAGTCATTGTCAAGTTACTTGATATAAAGACGACGTGTGCTGAACTGGATTCTCCTGTGTCTAAATGAACCATAGCTAGACCTGTACGTAGCATTTCGTAACCGTCTGTTATGGAAGTGTATCTTTGAACAGTTACTGCGGTAGTGGGCCTTTAATTTAGCTGTTTATTGACAGGGGGATAAAACCGAAGTATGGCAGGTGGTTTTCTCCCCCTCTGGTTTATTACGAAATCTCTGTTTAGCCGTATGTGTCAAAGAAGAACAAAAAACAAAAAAACAAACAAAAAAAAAAAAAACAAAAAAAAAAAAAAAAAAACCCTTGGTGGAGTTAAACGAAATTCACACCACAGAAAGAAACACGCGTAGAAAGAACAAGTAGGCTACAACGACACTATTGTGCTGTACTTGTTTTTTTCTAAGCGTGTGTCTTTCTGTGGTGGGAATTTCCGCCTTCGCATTTTACAGGCACAGACAGTCACCTATTTTTGGTCTGATTTTGGTGGAGACGCAAAGACCCAGACAGTCTGGTGCAAAAATTTCTTATCTCGCTCACCCGGCAGCGGATTGGTAGATATATGGCCCTTTCACTGGCAGAGCCACTATGAACGGATGGAGAGACAGATCAGAAGGGCTGTTCGATGGGTCAGTAGGACAGGACCAAGGGCCGGTTGCATGAGCGAGCTCAGTCCTGCACCAGCCACTAAGCAAGGTGCGCCGCTATAGCGGCACACCTTGCTTAGTGGCTGGTGCAGGACTAAGCTCGCTCATGCAACTGGCCCCAGGAGAATTAGACGAGTTAAATCCCATAGACGAGTTAAATCTTCTCACATATTTGGCCAAAGGTCAAAGACCCCAAATTTTGCAGTTGTCATCTGAAGACCGTAGTACAGTTCAGGAGACAGATTGACCATGATAGTTTAAGGGTGGTGCTAGAATAGCTTGGCGCCTATGGGCGCCAAGTTATTCTGGCGCCGCCCTTGAACTATCATGGCCGATCCGGTCATATCTTGCTGTGGTGTGTCGGGGCTAAACGAGTTAGTTAGCAGAGGTTATACCTAAAGCAGAAGTAGGTCAACCACTGCACGGACTTCAAACATTCCGTGGATTCACTCAGCGCGCTCCATCTGCGATAGGCGTATATATATTCTCGTGCACCCCTGCTGATGTTCATATTTTATATCCATCTTGCTCGCAAGGTGTTGCCTCACTGACGTTCACAGTTTGAGGCGCTTATCCGACATTAACCCCTCTTCCCTGCCACTAGGCTCATGTTTCGTTTCCGAAACCTGTGTTCATTCAACGACCAAAAGACACAACCGTCCAAGGAACATGGATACAAATTGGTCTCCGCAAGACGCATAGATCCTCATGAGACCCCGCAGTCGAGGGGGCTCATGAGGATCTATGCCTCTTGCAGTTGGATCGCGAACACCGGCTTTCTCGGCATCGAAGTGGTTAACAGTACGGCCGCATTGATCGATCCAGCGACACGGCCATTTTAGTCCTTGCTATAAAGGGGCTCAACTCACTGTCTTTGATCTGATTCTGACTTGGGGACAACTCGAGCCTATAAAGTATTAATTTCAGACGTAAGAGTCGCGGTCAGAAGACTAAAGAGTTTAGGTTTCTTTGTGTTAATATCAGTAATGTCAATGGAGATCGGACTCGTGGCTGAATCGACCATGAAAGCTCAAGGGTACTTGACTGATTAACGGTCTCCGCTCAGGCGGCCGTCTGACCTTAACCTTTTCACAGCCGAGAAAAAAGTGAACGCGATCCAACTGCAAGAGACATAGATTCTCATGAGCCCCCGCGACTGCGGGGGCCCATGAGGATCTATGCCTCTTGCTGAGACCAATTTCTATCCACATTCCTTGGAGGGTTGTGGGTTTTGGTCGCTGAATTAACCAATGTTTCAGAAACAAAAATGTACGTACAGTGGAAGGGAAGGTGTTAACCCCTTCATTGCCACTGTCCTTCACCTGGACGCAGACTGAGTTTCTAGAGGGGTGGGAGTGTGTGTGTGTGTGTGGGGGGGGGGGGGGGGGCTACCGTCACGGATTCAAGACCCTTTAGTTTGAAATGCACGAATCAGGGATTTTTACATATAAAAAAAAAAAAAAAACCTCTGACAATGGGGTTGAGGGGATGGGGAGTGGGTGGAGGGTACGGGGGGGGGGGGGGGGGGGAGAGGAGAGGAGAGGAGAAGACTGGGACTGGAAACGTTCATGATAACTGAACAGACCAAGCTTTCGCAACATTCATCAACTGACCGGAAAATCGGACAATCAACTGAAACGAGGGCGAGGAGGAACGGAGAAAGGTTTCCATGCAAGCCAACATGTACAGTTCGCATACAGAATTTTCACGGATCACGGCGCTCTTATTTTGCCTTTCACGTGTCACGATGAACATTTGCGATAATCGAGAAAACCGGCGCCAACACGCATCAAGATTTTACACCCCCACCCCCCACACACACACACACATACTCTTTCTTTGTTATTTCAACGCCAAAGAGTCTCAAGACCGCCTGGCAAGGACAATTAAAGCAAACAGTTGTCAGACCAAAAGACACAACCATCCAAGGAACATGGATATAAATTGGTCTCCTGCAAGAGGCATAGATCCTCATGAGCCCCCGCAGTCGCGGGGGCTCATGAGGATCTATGTCTCTTGCAGACGGATTGTGTTCACTATTTCTCGGCAGCGAAGGGGTTAACACGGAGACGCATGCTCACGCGTGGGAGTCGGCGATTTTCGAAATTGCATACGGACGTGTCTTGATTGTATTATAATTTAAGCCCTTCATGCCAGTGGAGGAAAAAGTATGTTTTTGACCGCAGGGCAGATTCAACACCGAATAATCTCATCCAAGGAACACCGGATATGACCAAGGTCAACAAGAGGCAAAGAACCTCATGAGCCCCCGCATCAGCTTGGGCCACTCATGCGGTTCTTTGCCTCTTGCAGTTGGGTGGTGTTTTATCATTTCTCCGGCCCTGGATGGGTTAGGTTCTTATATCTTTAACTGAGTGTTTTGATATCTCTGTAACCGAAAGGCTATTAAGCTTAGTTTAAGTTCATCTGACGATGGCGATGCAGACAAAACAACGAATTCACAAATCTTTATTTTGGACTATACAGCTTGCAGCCGTAAGGTCAGTCGGCCAAAGTCACAAAGCAGTACTATGACGCGGCACATATATATCACATATCAGCATGCATTATCACGCGTGTTCTGCGCGGTGCAAGTAGAGATGAATAACGGTACAAAAAAATCCGTACCGGTATTCCAACGTTTTTTTGTTGTTTTGTTTTTGTAATACCGGTTTGTTTTTCGGTGTACGAGCAACCGCAGGTATCATTGACTGTTCCACGACTCTCTCTCTCACACACACACACAGACAAAGACACACAGACAAACACACACACATGAGTATGACGTAAACGGGTGGTACATAATTTGCTCGGCGCCGGGCCAATGAGTTGTCAACCTTGAACTAAAGTGGTTGATCTGTGAAAGCCTATGTATATATATGTATTGATAGCTATGTAACAGTGATGCGGCTGAACAAAGGCACACTTTAGCAAACAGCTCTCAACACCTCCCTCGACCCGCTACTTTCTTCTTTCTGTTTTGATTCATTGCTAACAGTAATAGTCCAGTGTACGCAACACCCGTAACGGTATGTCGTACCTGTACAACTGATGTTATACCCGGTGTTTTTTTTTTTTGTTTTTTTTTAAATGGGTATACTCTAGGTGCTAGTACGTTCAGTGGCTTCTGTCATTCAAAAAACACCAGTATCATGAATAGAGATTATGTCTGACCTCCCGGTATGCAAAATAGGTCAAGAGTGCTCAGTTCGAGTTCGAGGGATTTATTTTATGGAACTTAAAGGGCAGCTCTCTAGTAAAATGGTGGTCCCAGCGATGGGTCGCTTACCATTTCGGCATGGGGCTTCGTGTTGATGCAATGAATCCAACTTACTATCAATCAGCCACAAAATAAACATATCAAAGTCACTTTCAGTCCACAAAGTGTACTTACTTGTGTACAGTTCAAGCAGAAAAACACATACGAAGTCACAAATCGTCTCTAATTCACGGTACCCGGTTCCGGAGACTGCCGAACAAATTTTCAGATTTGCCGCTCGGCGGAAGTGACATCACAGGCCTGATCTCGGTTTGTTTACGCCTAGCCGGACAGCGTGCTAACTTGTGACAGAGAAAATGAGCCCATCAGCTGAAAGTTCTGATTTGGACTCTTATGACGTGGATTCGTCGGAAAATGAGTGTTTTGAAGCAGGTGCACCGCGAGGCCTCAAACCTTATATGTTTGAGCCTCTTGCACAGACAAATGGAAAAGAGCGTAGAAAGACCAACCACGCCGGAAAATCCAGTGCGCAGCGAAAACCCCACGGGCTGGTAAGCATACATAGTATAATACATTCATCGTATTAGATTACGTTTTCATGTGCACTTGTGTTTTATTATCGTCGTTATTAATGTCGAAGTTAATGATGCGACATTGCTTAAGTTTACCGTATGCTCAGAGGCTTGCCTAAGACTACCTCGTTTCTCACAGCATGTTCACTGCACCTAGTGACCTATGCTAATGTAAACAAAAATTGAATGGTTATCTCAATCTTATTACTGTGTTTTGTTTGTTTGCTTTTTTGTTGTTTTGTAAATAAAGGTATCATTTCTGAATTGCCACTAAATGCATCAATTGATGATTTGATCCACAAGTTTATTTGTTGTTCAAGAATGTGTACTTCAGTTCAAGTAATACACTTGAAAGGTTTGATCTGCTGTGTTTATAGGGTGCTGGAATGTGTGTACACACACTTATGAGATATATATCCAGGTGCACGAATGGATTGGTTCACAAGCTGTAAACTAATACTAATAGCTGGTATCTGAATATTTAAAATGCAATTTTGACCAGAAAACTATCTTTTCCCATGTCTTCAGGTGCTCCGGTCAACAGATTCTGTTGCCTTGAGGATGACTGTTTTCACGAACGGATTGAAGATAGCAAGGTGGAGGCCAACACTGAATTTTCCTGCATCACTAGGCAGCAGTATGCCTAAACATGGATGTGCTGTGCATGGCTTACTATCAAATGCGACAGAACAATGAAGCAGAAAGGCAACATACTAAGGATGAGTGAGTTACTTCTGGCGTTTGTGTGTGGGACAATATCTACAGGAACAAATATCTGCAAGACTTTAAAGAAATTTAAGATCTATGTGAAGTGATTAAGGGCAAGAAAAATGAAAGGGAGGTGGGAGCAGTCTGATGAATAGTTTATGGTACTTTTCCACTGAATTAATACATGCACTAAAAATCATGACAGTGAGTACTTAAAATAGTGCGGTCAAGTCTGTGTGGGGAGGTGGGGTGGAACTGCTCTGTGAAAAAGATTTTTATTTGTACTATTATGATAAAGTTATATAAAGTTGCAGTGGTCACTGTTTCAGTATTACTACTACTACTAGTCGACTGCTAGTACTACGTTAGTACATAACTTATTAGTGTTGTCACCATACTTTTCACTTTACCATGCAATACTCTGTCACATGAGACAGTGTATACATATAATGAGACTGTTCCAGTGGAGCCTGTTCCCCACCTCACCAGTGAAAATTAAGTGGGATACAGGACGAAACTACACCCTAGGTACACCATCACCCATGGTTTGTTTTTCAGGTTTTCAGTGACCAGACCTGCGACATTGAGAATATGTGTGTTTGTGAAAATAGCATGAAATTGGTAGTGATATTTTGCTTTTACTGCAAAAAACGCTTACTTTGAATCCGTCATTATGTGTTACAGGACCATGAGATACACAGCATACAGGCAAGTCATCCGCTGGTGTTACGGATGGCTTGGAAAACACAACCGAAAGCCTATGCCATCGTGTGCCATGCACAAGATTCGTGAGAGATTTCCAGCAGGGAAAAAAGGCTACAAGGGCTTTAAATTTGTGGACAGAAGCCGACAAACCCGCTTTCCACAAGAACTTGCATACAACGACTACCTTTAGCTCATTAATCCCCATGTGCGTGTACCAATGTCGGTATGCAGGCACAGGTCTTGTAAATCGCACCAATGTCTGCATGCAGGCACAGGTCTGGTAGATCGTACCAATGTCGGCATGCAGACACAGGTCTTGTAAATCGCACCAATGTCTGCATGCAGGCACAGGTCTTGTAGATCGTACCAATGTCGGCATGCAGAAAGGGTTGAATTGTGCTGTGTGTGTGCATGTAGATGTAAACATTTCTAGAGCTACCTATTTTGGCTTGTTCATTAGAAATGTCACACCTACGTTAAAGACAAAGCAACAAAAATGCTTGGAAAGTGCAAAGTAGTCCTCTTTCTGAATCTCTATTTCACATTTGCCAACTTCACTCACAAGCATATATATACGTGTGTGTGTGATCATTTTAATCAACAGGTCACACACTCAGATGAACAGGAAGAAAAAAAACCATCAGTCATGTTCATTGTATAAAGAAAATATATTTTTCATGTTTCATTATTTAAGAAACATTGCAGTATTTACTACAGTGCATCCAACAACAAGCATTCATTTTTCTGTTTAGAGTTTTCCACATTCATACTCATGAGCAAACTGTTAACTCATCACATGCTGAGGATGAAATTGCAAATTATTTTCCTTCGAGATCCTTGTCAAGGTCTGGACAAATTGACCATTATTTTTAATATAATTCACAGATAGTGTCAGAATAGCTTGGCGCCTACAGACGCCAAACTATTCTGCTGCCAGCCTTGAAATATCACGGTCAATCCACAACCTGCCCAAGTTAATACTAATAATAGATAAACAAGTTTGATGCTTTATGTGTTAGCAAAATCACGCAACACGAGTCCAGTGGTCTCTTCAGTATGAATCATACTGACATGTAGAACACCTTTCCAGGTGGCAAAATAATAAATACATGGATCAGGTATCTGTGAAATCGGGTAGTAAAAAAAAACAAACAGTGCTGACAGTGTGCTCTTTGCACGCTGACAGTTACAATTACACATCACTTTATTGTCCACGAGATGGAAATTTCATTGTGCAATTATTACAGCAAAAGAAAAAAACGTGCTGGCCTGCATACAGCACAACCTACTACAACAAAAGTAACTCCGACAGATAACTACCATGCACAAATGGGTGAATTATGCTGAGAGTGCATGTAGATGAAATAAAAATTTGTAAAGCTAACTATTTTGGCTTGTTCATTACTTAGACCAGTTCTATGTACCCATTCTGTCAGAGAGGTAACATTGGTGACTATTAGTGAGCAAAAGAAATGCAGCAAGGGGTGTGCATGTTATTATGTGTCAAAAGTATGCATGTACAAAAACTCGATTTAAATTTGTGCATCTATTGGGTCACATTTCTTATGCTCAAGTATTCATGTGTACAAGTTGGCAGATGGAAAGACAGAAAACAGTACATTATTACTCTTGTGTATGGAAGCTTACATATTTACAAAGTAAACCCTATGCGCTAAAAGAAAAATAGGAATGTCACACCTATGTTGAAGACAAAGCAACAAAGATGCTTGGAAAGTGCAAAGTAGTCCTCTTTCTGAATCTGTATTTCACATTTGCCAACTTCACCCATGAGCATATATATATATATAGGTTATCATTTTAATCAACAGGTTTATGCATTCGGATGAACAGGAAGGAAAAAAAGCCACCAATCATGTTCATTGAATAAATAAAATATATTTTTCATGTTTCATTATTTAAGAAACATTGCAGTATTTACTATAGTGCATCCAACAACATGCATTCAATTTTCTGTTTAGAGTTTTCCACATGCTGAGGATGAGATTATAAATTATTTTCCTTCGAGATACATGTCAAGGTCAGGACAAATTGACCATTATAATTCACAGATAGAATTGCTTGTGCCTGCAGACGCCAAACTATTCTGCTGCCAGCCTTGAACTATCGCAGTCAATCCACAACCTGTCCTAGCATGTCCAAGTTAATACTAATAATAGTTAAACAAGTTTGATGCTTTGCATGTTAGCAAAATCACACGAGTCCAGTGTTCTCTTCAGTATGACAGTAGCAGTATGAATCGTACAGACATGTAGAACACCTTTCCATGTTGCAAAAGAATAAATACATGCATCAGGTATCTTTGAAATCAGCTATTTAAAAAAAAAGTGCTGACAGTGTGCTCTTTGCACGCTGACAGTTACAATAACAAATCACTTTATTGACCATGAGATGGAAATTTCTTTGTGCAATTATTACAGCAAAAGACAAAACCGCTGAGCTGGCCTGCATCCAGCAAAACCTGCAACAACAAAAGTAACTCTGACAGATAACTATCATCTGCAGGGCCATCAAAATCAGCGTCGGGGACATCACTGCCATCACACATGGTCTGTCTGGGGCGAAACCTATGTAAATGCTTGGCTACCGCCTCATCTCTTGGCACACGGACTGCCTTCTCGGTCAGGTAGCCAGACCCTTCCTCTCGGATGTAGTCGATGCTTTTGCGGAGGGTCCCCAGGACCTGCACTGTGCCTCTGGAGGAGGGCCCCTTGCAGTTTAACAGCATATCCTAGAAAAAATAACTTAATATCAGATTCTTTTCCACTTAACAACTGGGGCTAGAATTACATAAACAGAAATTCGGATATCTCAGTGCAACATTACAATAAACGCACAGCTGTAATTTCGATAGGTAGTAAACAGCACCCAGAATGCAAGGATGGTTGTACATAGCTTAACGTCCGGACAGCAACAAGACTTTCTCAGGACGTGCCTGCACTGCTTGTGAAAAAAAAAACTAAACAGAATTTTGAATGTATGTCGCCAACCAGTCTAATATGCTAAATAAACCAAATCCATTTAGCAACACACATCCAATATCAAGAGTTACAGGCAGCGCAGACAGTAGGGAGAGTTTAAAAAAGGAAATTACAGGTCAGGTGAATGAACCAAGGTTAGGCAGAAACGCATGCCCCAGAAAAGAGGGGGAAACCCACCCTGTGGGGCTGACCAGGGTGACCCGGGGAACTAAAAAGTAGTTAACCCCACCCATGTCCCCCAGGGCAGACCTGGGTGGGGGAAAAATGCAAGGAAAGTGATGACATTGCAACTATAGTCTTTCCGAGGACAAGTCTCAAATTTTAGATTCCATTTTTTATGTTGATGCGCCCTGCTGCTGGCATGGAGTGGATGCGCATTACAAGTTGACATCACCCTGCAGGCGCCACGTCCATAACATCTTAAATGACAGCAGTGTTTGCCATTGTAATTCAAATAACGTATGGTAACATAACAGTTTCTTTACTGTATGTGTGTTTTGTTGTGACTGGCCTTACATGCGCTTCAGTTTTTGGCCTTGCCATAGTAGACCTGGAATCTTGGTTCTCCTTCCTTGGTCCCTGTTGTTGTTTTCATTATAATGCATGGCCGCCAGTTTGTGCCTGTAACACATATATAGTAGGTATAATAGAGATCCATGGTGGAATGGCAGTTAATACTAATAATAGACAAACAAGTTTGATGCTTTGCATGTAAGCAAGATCACACAACATGAGTCCAGTGGTCTCTTCAGTATGATGGTAGCAGTATGAATTATACAGATATGCAGGACACCTTTCCAGAATAAATACATGCATCAGTTACCCGTGATACCATCTATAGCGACATACAATCTCTGTATGACATTGCGGCATTCTTCTGAACTGAACCCCTTACATTAAACAAGGCAGTGCATAAACTGTGACCATATCCTCTGTTGCAATGAGCAGCCCTTTTCGCAGTTCGCAGCACAATGCCTTGCAGAAAACTAATTCTATCTAGCAGGAAGATGCCCTGCACTGCATCCAAAGCCCAACCCTGAGAATACACAGGAGACTGACCTTGTTCGCATTCCCAGCCAACTGAAGGCAGTGTGCTCATGGGAGCGAAGTGCAGCAGCAAGCTTTGAAAGGCCTCCAGGTTCGAGGTCTGGTCGCCAGACTCAGCTTGTCAATTTTTTTCCACACCCCTGGAATTAAAACAGAAGAATGAGTTTCTAAAACTTATCCCCACCCGGGTCTGCCCTGGGGGACTTGGGTGGGGTTAGATATTTTTTAGTTCCCATGGTCACCCTGGTCAGCCCCACAGGGTGGGTTTTTCTCTCTATTCTGGGGCATGTGTTTCTGTCTACCCTTTGTCCATTCACCTGTATTTGCCTTTTTAAAACTCTCCCTACTGTCTGCACTGCCTGTAGCTCTTGATATTGGATGTGTGTTGCTAAATGGTCTTAGCTTTATTTAGGCCCCATGTTGTAGGTTTATTTAACGTATTTGACCGGCTGGCGACATACATTCAATTTTCTGTTTAGTTTTTTTTTCACAAGCAGTGCAGGCACGTCCTGAGAAAGCCTTGTTGCTGTCGGGACGTTAAGCAATGTACAATCAATCAATTCTAAAACTTAACGTATGAGTAAATAAAGATGGCAGGTTGGCGGTTGAGAATCATGTAAGTCATGCAGTTTATTATGCAGAATTGAAAGCAGCAATATAAACAGATTTCGCCACATGCCAATGTCAAACGGGTGCTGCACGCCATCATGATGGTCCCGCAGATACTTCGTGGATGTCGATCGGTGACAATTGTGTTCACCCCGAGTCCTCTGTCGGTCAACACTGCCAGAGTCCGCTGTAAGCCCTCCAGTTCGTACCACGTGAAATTTTTTACTTCATTGCTCTAATACACACCAAAAACAATAAATTTTCATCCTAACAAAGTAACATATACTGAATCAGTCCCAAAAGTCAATTTTGTCCTCTGTAGATTACAGACAAGTTCACATTCAGCAGGGACACCAGTGCAAGGATGGTGCCATCTGTTTCCTGCTGTAGTGTATTCAGGTTGAAGGGGCCTACTGAGGAGAATGTGACACCATGCTGTCAGTAAAATGTATTCACTAATTTACAAAAAGACATGTCCATTTTTCACAACAGAATCTGACAGAAGTGAACCAAGTCACGTTAAAAAAGTTGTTTCAGGCTACACAGAAATTAATTACCACATATGTAAAAAAAGCAAATACATGTAGGAAAAAGGAGATTAAACCTCAGTGAATGCAACAGCTGACACACTGACCTGCACCACCTGTACATCAATGACTTTGTTGATGCGCTGATCTATAACCGTGTAGGATCCATATTTCGCGCAGTGCCCAGGGCTGTCGGATTGCCCGTTTCCAACAAGCACCAACGGTGACCATCATCTTTCAGTTGTCTGATGATCTCCTGTTGACAAACACATTAATCACTAAGTTATAACTATAACATAGTAAAGCATGAAATCCCATCCTAAATAGGTACAGCAAACTTTGGACACAACAAAGTGCCAGCTGGGCCAGATTAGTTTGATGTTACAAATAAACTATGCTGCATCCACCACTGTAGTATGACCACACTATGAATAGCAATAACAATGAATACTACAATTTTTTTTAGATACCGTCTGTTGCCCAGATGCATCTAAAAAGTAGAAATTGGCAGAAATAAACATTACATTCCTGTGTGTATCAGTATGTAACTGTCAACCCACATCTGTATAGAAATGTAAACAAAGGTGTAATTTACACACACCACACCCACCCTCTGCTCCTGCATGGGGCATGGGGATTTCTTCACTGACGTTGTCTTCAAACTCATCATCAGACATGCTGGCCTGATTGGGTGCTACTGATGTACACGCTGGGGGTGACTTTGCTTGTATGTCTCCCTGCACAGACACGTGTCTGTTTTCTGCAATTAAATCAATTAAAAGAATTTTAACTCATCCACATAAAGCTTACACACCTACTGTGTAAATTAATTAAAATGTAACTGCTTTATACTGAGAGTCTTGTTCAATTATTATACAAATGTGCTATTCACTCAAAAGAAAACGTGGAATACAAATGTATTGAGTATCCGCACAAAAGATTCAACAAGGATAAGCAGGCAAAAGCTGCAAGTCTTTCCTGTGTAGTATATCACCATGCAACATTATGCATGCACGTATACAAACTGCAATTTATAGATTGAATTCCAATCGGCAGTAGTGTCAACACTACCACTTAGTACCAGCTGGTTGGGAGTGAGAGCCAAGCCTGCGTCACCGGCAAACGCCCCCTCCCCCACACTCTCCCAACAAACACACACACTAAACTTTTATCTTCCTCTACCTAAAATATTCAGAATATGATACTGTGGCTTACCTCTCTCGCCAGTTGCAGCTTCATTGCGAGGACATTTCTGTGCTTCTCCGCTGCGATGGACGGTGTTGATGAAGTGCCGATCGGCCAGATGCTTGGAATGGCTCCGGGTTTTAATAACAACATTTTCGCAAATTTTATCATGAATTTCATTTGGTTGGATAAATCGTCCTCCTTGAAATGTGCGGAGCACATTATGGTCCTTTTATTTTCCTTCTGGAAGTCTCTGCGAGTGGAACGGACGAAGCGGTCACACGGTGGCCACAAAGTTTGATCTGCCGGGGTACGCCGTGTACGTGTGGAGAGATCTTTCTTCGGTTGCTCTGTTGCTGCATCCACCAACAATACAAACTTGCCCCGGCATATTTCTAGATCACCACACAAAGAGTTCGGGCAAAACTGAAAACGATACAATTATCACACTGCGTACAGTCCACGTGTTGATACGGCTTCGACAAACGGGAGCGGATGGGACCAGCGCGTCATGCTTGTGACGTTATGTCACGTGACTTTTCCGAAGATTGCCGAAGATTTTTTTTTTCGGAGGCCAGGTTTTATTTTTGCTAATATCAAAGTATCTACGCAAAGGCAAAATAAACCGTGCACATATTTCCATTCCTCGTGCTTTTTTCAGTTGGATAAATATATTTTATATCACGAAATGACTGTATTTCATGATTTGATGAAATGCAGCTGGGCACCCAAGAGCTACACTTTAAGGTCTGTCATTATTTAATTTATTTGTACATTTTGACAGCGCTTTTAGGCTGCATTGAATCCACACATTTTCCCCTTCGAATGGTAGTTCCCAGGGTCACCCTGGTCAGCCCCACAGGGTGGGTTTCCCCCTCTATTCTGGGGCATGTGTTTTTGTCTACCATTCATCTG